>CM065461.1:7619971-8219971 GCA_032872475.1 Leptopilina myrica (nomen nudum)
GTTTTTTCAATTTTGTTTTCTGTTTAATATACTCAGGATAATATTCAATTTCATTCATTATAATTTTCATTATAATGTTTCTTATTTTTTGTATTACATACCTTTTTCTGTCTTCCTCTCTTCTTTTTTAAGGAAGTATTAAAACGTGTGCTTTGTTTCTTTGGTTTACCTTGTTTTCTTTTTTCATGAGCTTCTTCTTCTTGAATTTCTTGATTCTTCTTTTCTTCTTGAATTTTTCAGTGTTTCTTGATTTTTGTTTCCTTGTATTTCTACTTCTTGATTATTGTTTTCTTGTATTCTTCGTTGATTTCGTGTAACAACATTACAAGCTTCACTACGTGTATCGTACTTTTCTGTTTTGCAGCATTCATTATTTAACATTTTTTCAATATGGCGGAGATTATTTATTACCTTCAAACTTGAGTAATTATTTTCACTTGATACACAATTTAAGCAAAAGTCTGGCCTTTGTAAAGGTGGTTTCCTCACAAACTTTATTTATTAACTTATTTAAAGTGTTTTCTTTATTATCAGTCGGGAAAAGAGGTATATCCTTCTGCAAAGGTTGATTAAAAAGGTTTGTGATTTTTAAAAACTTGTCATTATTGTCATCATCCCATATCTTTTTTCTACAATTAGTGGAAATATGTCCTAATTTTTTGCAGTAATTACAAATTATATTTTGATTTTTAGTTCCTAATTTTGTTGCAATGTTAGTTCGTGGTTCCCGAGAATAATGTTGTTTATTTTGGAAAAAAATTTTGTTTGTTGATTTTGAAAAAAATTTTGTTGTTTAGTTTGCAAAAATTTTTGATGTTGATTTTGCCTTTGATTTTGAAATGGAGTGTGAAATTGCTTTTGTGGTACGTTCGTAAATTTATTTTGTTGCGGATTTCTGTAATAATTTTGACATTGAAATTGATTAAATATTTGATTTTTGTTATTAAATTGATTTGGATTTGGATTTGCAAATTGTTGTTGAGTGCCTGAATGAAAGTGATTTTTTCCTCTAAGTCTTAGCAATTTATTAAGTTGAGAACAGTGTGATACAACATGACCGGTTTTTCTACATGATGAACAAGTGCTTACATTGTTATGAACCATATTAATTTTTGTTGTTTCTGCAAAATTTTTATTATTTTTAAGATGAGATTTATATTCAATATTATTCTCACTTCTTCGTAGTTCACGTTGTAATGATAATCTTCTTTCTATTTCTATAGCTTTATTAATTATTCCTTGAAATGTATCAGCTGTTCCAATTCGTAATTCTATTTCTTGTGTAAGTCCTCGCGAAAAACAATCGATAGTTGCTTAATCTAAACTTTCTTCTAAATGCTTCATCTACTCTATTCTCATTACTAATAATATATGCATCTAATATTCTTTCTGCTGCTTCTGCAATTCTTGAACCGTAAGAAATTACATTTTCGTGTTCCCACATATACATTGCTGCTAGTTCTCCTTGTAATTGACATACAGGTTTTTTGGTGCGTAAATTTGTTTTAGTCTTTTCGTTAATTCTTCTACAGTATTAAAGTTATTTCCTATTATAATTCTCCTTGCTTCTCCCGAAATTCGACTTCTTATTAATTTTACTAAATTTGTCTGAACTTGTGCTACTTCAGAAAGCATAGATTTTGCTTCTAAACAACTTTCGATAAAAATGGATAATGGTAAGTTTTTTCCATCAAAAATAGGAACTATTGCTAGAGCATCGCGTAATGAAACTTGATGACTATTTGGCAGATCCATATTTTCTTTAAAATAATGTGTTTCTTTAAAAAAAAATTTTAACCGAATAAAAATAAATTTTTAGTATATATTTTGTTTAATAACTTTTTAATAATATATGTGTATATAAATGTTGTTTATAAAACATTGCTATTTGATTTGTTTCTAACTTGCATCGTATAGCACTTGTATTTATTGTTCTTGGTAAATAGTAATTATTTCAATAAAGATATGGACAGATATAAAATATGTAAATTTGGAACACATGCAGATATATTCAAAACACTTGTTATAGATAAAATAGTAAATATTATGAGATAAAATGTGAGAAAATTTGTGAATAATAACAATTTTATATTTATATGTATACTTTTATGCTGGATTTTTTTTTAATTTATATTTTAATGATTTATTGTTATTATTTATTAATTTTTAATTAAAATCATTAATTATACAAAAATAGTGACAATTTATAACAATTATTTAATTCTTGTTGAATTGAATTATTTAATTTTATTTTAATTGCAAATCAATTTTATAATAAAAAAATTTAATTATTTATTAAATTTGTTTTTTAAATGTTTTAAAAATCAGTTTATTATTATTGGTAAAATTTTTTTTTTTATTTACACTGGTATAATTTTTATTTGCTATTATATTTATAAAAATTTATAAAAATGTTTAAAACTGTTATTATTATTATTTATTTATTTTAAATTTAAATTATTTAATTCTGTTTAAAAATTTTTTTTTGGCAAAAATGAAAAAATTTTAGAAAAAAATGTTTAAAAAATTGTTATTATTATTATTGTTGTTTATTAATTTTTATTATTTAAAATTTTTAATGTTTGCTTAATGTTTAGAATGGTATTCAATTTATTTAATTCTATATAATTTGTTTATCAAAAATGTGGAGAATTTGAAAATTGTTATTAATTTTTATTATTATTATTGTTTATTAATTTATTATTATTACTTTTATTTTAATCTTGTTTAATTATTTTTAATTATTAGAAAAAAGTATTTAATTATGTTAAGTCTTAGTTTAAAAAATGTGAAAATTTGAAAAAATGTTATAAATTTTTATTTTGTTAAAAAAAATTATTTATTAACAAATGAATCAATATTATTAAATTTAATTTATTATTTTCTCCGTATTATTTAAAATTATTGTTATTGTTTTTTTATATAAAAATTATTTTTATTATTTTTTATGAAAATTATTGTTATTACTTTTTATAAAAATTATTGATATTAAAAAAAATGTTTAAAAATTATTATTTTATATGCACTATATAATATTTATTTTAAAAAAACCATAAAAATGTTTTTAATTTTTACTTTGTTTAAAAAAAATTTATTTAATTGTTATTAAAAAGTGAGCAATTTTGTGTAATAAATTATTTATTTATATATATTTTATTGTTATTATTCTTATATTTTTATGTATGAAAAATGGGTATTTATAAAATAAAAATTAATCTTTTTTTATTAATTTTGGTAAATTATTTGTGCAAATAAAACCTATTTTATTGATTTTTAGACAGCTAATTTAGTAAAAATAAGAAAATCTACTTTTTATTAATTAAGTTACTATGTTTTATATCCAAAAAATATTGAGTTTAAATATGACAATTTATATGCACCAAAAATAATTATACTCTTGTATTTACTAGTTCACGGCGTAAATTTATAAAAATTAAGGATTATATTATTTCAAATTAACTACTCTTGCACCAAAAATAATTAACTATTTTTTAATTCTAATTTCTTTGCTTCATTTATCCGTTCACGACGGCTGATGCACCAAAAATAACGATATATTCTCAAATTAAATTATCCTTGCATTTATCCGTTCACGACGGTCAATGCAGGCAAAAATAATAATATATTCAAATTAAACTACTCTTGCATTTATCCGTTCACGACGGCCGATGCACCAAAAATAATAAGGTATGTTATGTCTAACCTTATTATTATATTCCCTATTTTTTCTCGATTTAACTTTAATTTAGAAAAAATTAAAGTTGGGACGAGGTTGGATAAATGACAAGAATAAATTTATTTGAACACAGTATATTTAAAAAGATCAAAATTATGGAAAGATGAAATGAACACAAGCTTTCTAAAAGTGAGTCTTAAGTGGTTTCTCTGATTACCTTAGAACAGCAAGTTTTTGGTCCTGGCTGGCGCCGATGAGATACAATGGCAATTGTGCGTTAATGGGTTACTAAGTGGTGCAGGTAGTTGATTTACGACACTCGTAAATTAGGCAGTTGAATGGGTATTATGTTTTTTTCAGCTTCTGTCACAACTCGAACAATCTTTCAAACACCAAATTTGACTTCAAGATTCACTGAATTTAGAAATTCACGTAAAGATCAGGACAACTACTATACTGGGGTTGCGAGCACTATCACGAAGAGAACCACTTGATATGATTAAAAGATTAAGACTAGTACAGGTGACTACTACTACTACTGACGATTACATTTTTTAAGGACTGCCATTTGGTAACTTCTTCTGTTCACTACATTTTTAAGACTGAAGATCGTTTGATAGTCTGGCTCTTTTTATACCCAAATTTCCCTGTGTATTTGATGAATTATTACAATTTGCCATGCATTTGAAGCAACTATACGTTTTACCATGTATTTGAGGCAACTATACGTTTTACCATGTATTTGAGGCAACTATACGTTTTACCATGCATTTGAGAAACCTTTGTTAGAGAAACACTTGCGTTGACTCAGCTTTTAGATCGCACGTGTTCACATCCTCTTAGTCATATGTTTTTAACAATTTAATATTATAGTTTTTATGTTGTTGTTAATTATTTATAGTTATTACAATTGTTATTAACATTTTGTTATTAATTTGTTATTACAATTTGTTATTAACCTGTTATTACAATTTGATATTATTGTTCTACATTATTATAACTTGTTGTTAATTATTACAGTTTATTATTATCTTGTTATTATTAGCTATTATTTGTTATTATTTCGTTGTTACAAATTATTATTAACTTATTATTAATTGTTATTTTGTTGTTACATTTTATTATTATCTTGTTATTATTTGTTACAATTAATTATTATTTTGTTATTATTGTTACAATTAATTATTATTTTGTTATTATTGTTACAATTAATTATTATTTTGTTATTATTGTTACAATTAATTATTATTATTTATTGTTATTATCTTATTATTAACTATTATTGTTGTTACTTTTATTACTATTTTGTTATTATTATTATAATTGCTTATTATTCTTATTTGGTTGTTATTGTTACATTAATTATTACTATTATGTTATTATAATAATTATTCTTTTTTAAATATTATTATTGTTTAAATCTAATTATTATTTTATTATTCTTATTATTACTATTTTCATTAATTAATCATTATTTATAATTGTTAATAATATGTTAATAACAATTATTTATTGTTATTTTCATTATTATTATTATTATAATTATTTATATTTATATTATTATTAATATTGAAAAATACGTTACGATGACGTAACACTACGAAGACAAAGATTTTAACATTTATATCTCTAGTTTTTTAGAAAGTTATTCAGGTAAGAATTGTTCTCAAAAGACAAATTAGTTCAAAATTTATATCCCCTCTCCATTTAAAAAATACGGAATAGATTTGCAAAGAACCGACGAAACGGGACTTTTTCTTTTTTCCAAAAAGCAAATTAAATTAAACACTTAAAATACCAATAAATTAATGAAAACTGTATGATAATTAAAAATAGTAAGGATCTAATATTTATTTTAATATTAAGATTTTATTTATACACTGAAAAAAAACATTAAACCAAGAAAATTTTCTTGGTTGAAGCAAATCGTGAGATTGAATACGGCCAAAACTATTATAGTATTGATTCAAGAAAATTATATTCTTGAAAGTATATTTTAGAGAAGAACACATATTCTTGATCCAAGAAAATATGGAATTCGATCAAGAAATTAAATAACATGAAATATATGTTCTCTGACTGAGAAAATATTTTCTTGATTTGAGAGAAAACAAATTTCAATCAAAAAAATATTTTTTCAATAAAAGTCAATTATTTACTTGAATTCTTCCCTCCCCCTACCCCAATTCCATTAATTTAATACCTAGAACAAACATTTTTATTATTTAAATACTTAACATTAATATTTTTGTATAAATAATTAAACAATTGTTACTTTACATATATTTACATTTAATGAATATTCAACACAAATATAAGTATACCTTGAAAGAAAATTTTCGACTCGGAGAAATTGAATCCGGGTTTGCACGTATTAAAAGCCGTAACGCCACCACTATGCCATCCAAGTATTAATGAACAGTTTTCAAAAACTAATATTTAAGTTGCATATCCATTTGAAGAAAAATATTTTCTTTGATCAAGAAAACTGGTATTGTGTTAAGTAAAAAAAATTTTCAAAGCAAATGAATAAAATAATTTGATTTAAGAAACACGAATTTGACTGGCAATAATTTACTATTTCACTTAAAAGAACATAATATTTTTGATTTAATTCTTCTTGGTACTTCGAATAAGTAAAATATTTGTTTGTAATAATAAAATATTTACTTTCATCAAATATTGAATTATTAATTCAAGAACTCTATCCAATGCTCATAATTACTTGACACAAGAAAAAAAAATTCTCTTTTCAAATAAATGTGGGATTGATTCACATAAACTGTGTTATTGTCATGTCACCAAGTAATACATTTAATTGGTTTAATTACAATTTTTTTGTATTCGATTTGCTATTCTTCTTGAAAATTATTAAAAAAGAAAGTTTCATTACAAAAATAATGAAGTATCTTTAATATAAATTTATTAGCATTAAATCCTCATTGGGTATAAATTTTATTGAATTAAATTCTGTTACGTTGACATTATAGTATTAAATAAATTTAAAGTTTTCATTTTCAATCAAACTTTTTTAATAAATTAAAATTTGCAAATCTCTAAACAGTGAACATTTAAATTATTGTGTTTTAGGGACTAATTAATAGCCTATAAAATAAGAATATTATATTATATTTCATTAGAAAAATGTCCCTTAACAAAATTTTTCCCTTACAATAAAATTGTTCCAAGATTTGTGCCAATCCTGGTTATAGAAAACTTACCAAACACCAAATAATTACGTGCTGCTGGGAATAAATGATTTTTAAAAGTTATATTTTTCTGACTGATTGAACTATTACTTGAAAAAAAGCAAGAACGAGAAAAGAAAAAATTATGGAAACTTGAAATATATGCACCCGAGTGGAAATGAAAGTTTTGGCAAAAGTTCGGCAAAGTGTGGCTAATAAGTGTTTTCCACATTTTGGTATATACGTGATTAGAACTTATAATTAAAGTACGCGGATACTTAAGAAAAGTACGGAAACAAGAAAATAGGTATGAGAGAATTAAAAAATTTTTTTTAAAAATATTTTGTCTAAAATTTAAAATCTTATTTTCTGGAATTTGACTTTTCCCGTCTTTTTGCCAAACTCCAGAAATTTTGATTTTTAATTTCAGACAAAAATATTTTTAAAAAAACAATTTTTTATTGTCCTATGCTTTACTAACTTTTCCTCTCTTTTGACAAACTCCAGAAATTGAGATTTTAAATTTTTGATAAAAATTAAAAAAAAAACATTTTTTTCATTATCCTATGCTTTTCCGACTGTCGCAGTCTTTGGCCGAACTCCAGAAATTGAGATTTTGATTTTTTGACAAAAATTTTTTTAAAAAAACATTTTTTTCATTATCTTATGCTTTTCCGACTTTCCCTTTCTTTTGCTAAAATGTAGTTTGGCACAGTATCGAAGAATGAAAAACTTGATTTATTAAAATATTTTTAAAAAAAATTAATAATCTCAATTTTTGGAGTTTGGCAAAAGACGGGAAAAGTCAACAAAGTATGGGAGAATGAAAAAAAATGTTTTTTTAAATATTTTTAATTTCCAAAAAAATATTTAAAAAATAAATTTTTCAATTTTTCTATACTTTACCGACTTTTCCCGTCTTTTGACAAACTCCAGATTTTTAGATTTGTCATTTTCAAAAAAATATTCAAAAAAATATTTAAAAAATCAATTTTTTCATTCTCCCATACTTTACTGACATTTCCCGTCTCTATGCCAAACTCTAGAAATTTATGTTTTTAATTTTTACCAAAAATATTTTAAAAAATGTTTCATTTTCCCATACTTTGCCAACTTTTCTTGTCTTTTTGCCAAACTCCAGAAATTAAGATTTTGAATTTTTGACAAAAAATTTTAAAAAATCATATTTTCATTCTTCCACAATTTGCTGA
Source organism: Leptopilina myrica (nomen nudum) (assembly GCA_032872475.1). Lineage (NCBI taxonomy): Eukaryota > Metazoa > Arthropoda > Insecta > Hymenoptera > Figitidae > Leptopilina > Leptopilina myrica (nomen nudum). The sequence continues at coordinate 7,628,047 of CM065461.1, forward strand.
CTTTTCCCGTCTTTTTGCCAAACTACAGAAATTGAGCTTTATAATTTTGGACAAAACATATAAATAAAAAACATCTTTTATCATTATCCCATACTCTGGCGACCTTTCCCTTACTTTGTCAAACTCCAAAAATTAGAATTTTTATTTTTTGCCAAAGAATACTAAAAAAATACTCCAAAATGTGGGAAACGCTCATCAGCTACACTTTGCCAAATATTTCCATACTTTGCTGGATTTTGCCCCAACTTTCTCTTCCACGCGGGTGCCTACAAAAACGTTCTTCAGTAAATAATAAATCATTACAAGGATACTTAAATAATTATTTTGTATACTTTATTATTAATGTATATACGCTATTGTTAATTAGATTGTATAAGTTTAACAAAATCCAAAAAATATAATGATCATCTTTACAAAATATTTATGAATTTCACAAAATTATGTATGACTTTACCAAAAATAATATTACATCTTTTGATAAAAGCTGGAACTTCAAAGTTTCTTCTGTTGATTTTTGATGCAACATACAACTCCATCAAAGTAGGACAATTTATTATATACAATATATCCTCACTTGAATGAAAATGTACATTGCATCTTGTACTTTTTTTTTCTTTATTTTGCAGTTTAAAGTTTATGAAATGATGCAAAAAAATGTATCATGCAGTTAGTTATATACAAAAGGTTAAGTTATATTAATCATGAAGCACATTTTTTAATATGGTTGACAGGCAAATTCAACATTATGTACTAAAGAAAATTATGATGCAAATAGATTCGCAATCATGCGAATTTAAATCATATTTTTAAATAGAAATATTATTGTTTTTTAAGTGAAATGTAAAGCATAAAAATATTCATTTTTTGTATGTATAATGACATCGAGCATTGAACAGGCATGCAAATTTTTTTTAAATGCTCACAGTCATTGCTTTAATTCACAATTAATATATGAATGATTGTCATATAAGCTATTATGTTCAACATAAGTTGTAAATATTTTTCATACACATGCAAGTATGAAGTTATTTAACTTGTTAAAATATAAAAGAAAGAAGAACTTTCTATTTTAATTACCCCTTTTCTTTTATTATAGTGGAAAATGTCATTCACACATACAATCATACACAAACATATAAACACTTTTATACATTAAAACATTCGTACACTGATTAAGGTTATAATCAATATTAACCCTTTTTTCTCTTTTTTTCTTGGGGAAAACGTTCTATCTTTCTTGACAATAAAATTTCTATAAAATGTTGTCTCATTAAATGAGAATCTGATGAAAAGTATTCTTTTCTCATGTCATGACCCAACAAAACGCTTAAGACAGCAGCGCAACTGTAAAACGCCACAAGTAGAACCATCAATTTGATATCCAGTTCTGAATAATTTTATGCTCTTTTTTTCGATACTTGGATAACGTTTTGATAAATAAACTTTTTCTGCGTTTGACAACTTGTCATACGTAGGTGAAGTTTTACTTTCATAGATAAATAATTCGTTGCTCTGCTTTTTGTAATGACATGTTCTCCAATGGCCAGTAACATTCCCACCTATTATTTGTATGTCTTCATCTCGACAACATGCTTTTATACAGTGTGGAACACTCATATTTAATACACTTAAAAATTCGAAATCTTGATACATTTCGCCTAATAAAGAAAGAAATGTATCAATATCTTTATCACTTAACCAAGTAACCACATTCAAAACATGTTTAGTAATCGATTCTATATTACCGGAAGGTTTCGCTAGCAAGACACTGCGAACCTTTTCTGGTGTTTCTGGTAAATTATTGGATACAAAAATAATATCATCTTCATCTGAAACTTTAATTTCTGTTTCACAAATAATTTTGTCCATATCGTTTAAACTTTTGTCTTTAGAATGGCAATAATTGTTTGGGTCCATTTCGATTTCTGCTTTATCAATAATTTTGGCTATTTTGCTTACACTTTGGCCTTCAGTAATGCAATCGTTGTTCATGTCCATTTCGATTTTTCTTTTTGCTGCTTCTCTTTTCTTTCTTATAGTTTTATTTACAAAGGTGAAGTCAGTATTTGTTATTGTATCTTTTAGGACATTTGTACCGTTTTTTGAGTTTTTCTTAGTAACAGTAACGTAAGCAGGTTCTCTAATATCCATTCTTCTTTTCGAACGACTGTCTACAATTTCTGGAAGAAGGGAATCAAAGTAAAAACTTAGTAACCGTGGCTCCATTTTTGTTCGCCAAAAATTATCATCTCTAAAAACTGGAGTTATTTTTAAATCTTTGTCCGTCCACAACACTAGAAGACCATCTTTTCTTTCGGTATGATGCATTTGCCCCTGCAGTTGATAGTAATAATAATGAAAGTAAGTTGTTGGATGTATCAACCAAGAAATAGTTGCCCCATCCAATTAATTGGATCGCGCTATAACAACTATTTAATTGGCTATGGCAGCCAACTCTTTTTCTGAGTGTATAAATTATTAATAAACTTATTTTACAACATTCCATATAACTTACTTTCGCCATATAAAACTTTATTAATTTTTTTTATTTTATATTAATTAAACTATTATGAAATTATGAAAAGTTATTTTAAATATTCCAAAGTACCTTGAAATATACTGAAATTTACAAAAACTATTTTAGAGATAAAAGGATTAACTTAAATCAATTGTAGCTGTGCGCTTGCGTTGAAACGCTGCATTTTTTATTTAATTTACATTAAACGTTCAGTTTAAATTTTTATTGAACTTTTACAGTACTACCCTGAACAAAATTGAATTAAACAAAATTATCTTTTTTTCTTAAAACTTCATTTCCTTTATAAATTTAGCTTTGTTTTACTTTGAAAATTCATTTCTATTATCTACATTTACTTTAAAATAGTGTTATATTAAAAAAAATGCTTTAAAAGTCACCTCGTACACAAGCATCTATACACTTCTCATTACGGAAAAGACTCGTATGAGAGTTTTCTCATATTTCTCATACGAGCTACCGAACTCGTATACGAACTCCGCGGTCCGTGTATAGAATTTTTTTCTGGGTAGCTTATAAGGAATAAAGATAGAACATTAAATTATGAATATTATTACTGAAGAAATTTCTTTTTAATTATTAAAAATTATTATTATGCCACTATATCCCAACTTTATTGGCAAGTTCGGTAAAATATAAGGAACAAATTTTCTCTGTGTACATTTATGTAACAAGAAAGTACCTAGTAAACACAAATAACATGCGCTTAAGAATTATGAAAGAATTCTATGCAAATGTAAGCTTACAGGTGTAACCTGTCACTGGTGCATAATGAATCTAAATTAATTGATTTCTAAGTAACAGGTTACATCCATAAGTTAACATTTGAATATAATTTTTCCACAATTGATATTTGCAAGTTATTTGTGTTTACTGGGTAAAATCGTGTATCAATGTTTAATTATTCCTTCAATACTTTTCTAGAATATGCTATTCAATTTTTAGAAAAATATTAAAATATTCCTTCATTGTAAAATTCCCTTGAAATAATAAAGCAACATTAATGAAAAATATTTTGGACATATTCTGTTTACATAAGATGTCTTTAAAGAATGGTTGGAATTCATAACATGTATACATGTTAAGGACTTCCTATTTTCCAGCGCCAATTCATAAACAACCCGAATTTCAGAAGGTATTCTGCAATATTCTAAAATAACTTAAAATATCCAAATAAGCTTAAAATACTCTTAACTCTATTATATGTGACGCGATCGGAAGAAAGGGACCTTAGAAGCAAATGATTTAAGGTTATGTTAGTGTTACTTTTTTATTAATTAAAAGTTTCTTTTTACTTACTGTAAATTCAAATTAGTATTTATTAAATATTTCAGTTGCAATGAAAACTTAATCTTTAATCATTTATATTGTCAGTTGATTGTCTTTTTGTTTTTTTATTTCAAAAATTGCAAACATAACCTATAATATTTTGCTTCTAAGGTCTCTTTCTTCAGATTGTGTCATATATTATTAAAAGTACTACCATACACTTGAGTTGTTTATATAGAGTTTTAAGTGTTTTTTGAAACAACATTTTTATTAAGTGTTACAGACGATTGGATTTTTCATTTGAAGCTTTATGGAAAATACCTATGACTATTCGGTGTTGTCAAAATAATTTTTTTGTACATTGTAAAATTCATCAAGTTTTCACATTCAATTTTTTTTAAGTTTTAAGAGTTTGTCAAAGTCGATGCAATTTTTATATTACAGTTTAAAAACTTTATGAGACCTTATATTTCGTATTTCTAATTACTCTTAACAGCCCTTAGTATCCCAAGGGCTGAATAATTTACAATGTCTTTGGAAAAATATTGTTACTGACAAAAAATATTTAATTTTATTGAGTGGTGAGAAGTAAAATTATAACATAATTTATTTTTAACAAAAAAAATAATTTTACGTCTTTTCTTAATTTAGTATTTGATTATTGAAGGTAGTAAGATTTGAATGTAACATTTTATCACTTAAAAACTTGGAAGGTGCATTAGCTTTACATAATTTAATAAATTTTTTTATTTTGCTTCCTCGTGAGGAAGCTTTGTAGTCGTTTAATTTACAAAATTTTTAAAAATCTTTTTGACAAATTTTCTTCTATATGGGACTATGTTATATAAGACCCTGAACAATTGTCCGGATGTATGTATGTGTGTGTGTGTGGATCCCGTTTTTTGTGAACACGATAACTCGAAGAGGTTTCAACGAATTCGGCTGAAAATTGCTAGGAATATTTATCATAAAAATATCTCGAAATGGATTAATGGACATTAAAAAATCTAATAAAAATTTTTTTTTTATTTTTTTCAAAAAAAAAATTTTTTTTAAATTGAATATTGAAGTTAATATACAATAAAATCTTCTTCTTTACATCAAGACGAATCGATTGGTATATATAAAGTATAAATTGTATGAGAGTTTATAGAGGTAATGACAATTAAAGCAAAAAAATTACCTTTTTTTATCAAAAATTTAGTTCTTTCATCAAAATTATATTCCGGTACAATAAGATTTTACTCATTTTTTTCAATAATCTTATCCGTTGCATTAAAACGGATCGATTGGTATATATAAAGTATATATTTTATTTGAATTTATAAAATTAAACATAATTAAAATCAAAAATTCGCACTTTTATTAGCAATTTATTTCCTTCTTAAAAATTATGTTGCTTTATAATAAAATGTTAATCTAGACCTAAAAACAAACTAAAAATCTTCATTTCATCAAGACGAATCGATTAATGTATAAAAAGAATATGTTTTTTTAGCATTAATATAATTAAATAAAATGAAAAAATTCACTTTAAAGCAAATTTTTTGCTTATCGTAAAGAGGAAGCAAAATGTTCATGTAATGAACATCTTAATTCACAACTTGTTTAATTTAATGTTTCGAATAAATATGTTTCTCACTATTCCTATGCAATTGAATATATCTTAATATGTGACCTGTTAAGTTAAAAGGGACCTCACGCACTTTCTTAACTTTTCGAAAAAAACGTTCTTGAAGTTGGCTAGTCGTTATTCATGCTTGCTTACATTAAATTTTAAAAAAACTAATGAAGCTACTCTCTAAATCTGAATTTATGAAAATTCACTTATTTCTAAGTTATAAGTCGTCTTCTCGATCAATAAGTGCATATACACTTGTAATAAGTGAAATTTTACGCAAATAAGTGAAAAATTCACTTATTTATAAGCCCTGCTGGAAGTAAAGGGATAGAAGTCCTATTTCTTTAAATATTTTTTATCTCTGAGATAGAAAGAGGTGAAGTTTTTCTATCTTAGTCTATCCCCACTTTATCACTTCAATTACTTTTTATCTCTCCTTCTGTATAAATATTTTTCAATAACCTTTATCATCTCTTTTAATAGGGGAAAGGTGTACGAGATGATCCTTATAAGGAAAAATGACCATTATTCAAAGAAAAATCAACATTTTCGAGTTTTTTTGTACGAACTAGTAGATAATTAATCTATCTAACTTTTCTGATTAAATATATATGCAGTTAATTAATATTTTAAAAGTAAATTTAATTTTTTCTAAAATCTTACAAAAGGATCGTCTTGCTCACCGGGATATCCAAGATGAACCCCTCTAGTATGGGAAAGATGATCCGTAGGTTTATCCTATCCCAATTATTGGAGAAGGAGACAAAATTGAAGGACCCAGTGGGCACAATCGTCCATGGGATATCATTAGGATATCCTTTTCAGAACGTTCTTAGGATATTGTAAGAAGACATCTTGCAAATATCCTAATGATGTCTTAACAATATCTTTAAAAAGACATCCTGAAGATGTCGTAAAGGCAGACTTAAAGACTTCTAAATAAAATTCTATGTCTGGCACGAAGACGTCCCAGATGTGTCATGTGGACATTTTCAGGAAGTATTTAATACTTTTGCAAGAAAATATTGAGGATATGATTTGAACATTCTCGGGAAACATTAAGAACACTTTTAGGATATTTTGAGGACATTCTCAGTACGCTTTTAGGACATTCTGAGGACACATTTAGGACATTCTCTGGACACTTTTAGGACGTTCTCAGAACATTTTTAGGACATTCTTAAGACACTTTTAGGACATTCTCAAGACACTTTTAGGACATTCTCAAGACACTTTTAGGATATTCTCAGGACACTTTAAGGACATGTATAGGACATCTATGAATAATGAAAAATTGCTTTTTTGGATGTAATTATTTAATTAAGAGATTAAAGAAATGTTGGCATAGGAGAATGAAGGTTAAATATAATTAATTTAAAATTTAGTATTAATTTCTGCGCAGTAACCTACCGCCACACTTAGATATGCACAGTAAAGCAATTTAGTATTTACTCCTGTGCAGTAGTCTAATATAGTATAAATTTCTGAGCAGTAACCTATCGCCACACTTAGATATGCATATTAAGGCAATTTAGTATTAATTGCTGTACAGTAGTCTAATTAAGTATTAATTTCTTCTTTATGTTTCCGCTTATTATACGTTAAAAATTATAAAAATAGTTTTGTAGTAGCATAATTTGATAAATTATCACTTGACATGGAATGCCTCATATGTAGAAGGTAAAAACTTAGCAAAAAAAATTTATTTATATTGTTTTCTTACATTTACATACAGAAATGAACATTTTTTGTCTTAAACTTTTTCTAAGAAAATGAACGGTTTTCAAAATAATAATTATTTTAAAAAGGGTTGTTTTTTAAACAAATGATAATAACTTTCTGAAAAAATATCGTACAATAATTTTTAAACAAGCTTTTTAAAGATGACAAAATAAGCTTTAAAATACGTTATATAACATTAATTTGCGACGACTTGTTAAAAAACTACAATTGTTTGAAATCGTCAAAAAATTGATATTTTTGTTTTTTTAAACAGTAATAAAACAGTGAAAAAAATTTTTTTAATTAATTTTTTAAAAACTGTTAAAGTAGAAGATGTAAGCTTTAAAATAAGACCTTACAAACCCCGATGTCTTTACTAGATATCAAAATATAAAACATTTTGTAACACCCTTAACTGTGAAATTGTGGTCAAATCCTGTACATTATGATTACTAATTAAAAATTTTTTGTCCTACCTGCACGGAAAGTATGTCTTTTCGCGCACTTAGAGCGGGCGCAAAGTAACTCATTACCACCCAGAGGTAGATGAAGCGGGCGCAAAATATTTTCCGCTCGCTCACCAACCTCCGAGCAGGCAGAAGAGTATTTTGCGCCCACATGTTAATTATTCGATTTTCTTCATTAAAATGTTATATTTTTGAGTTTTTTTATGTTGATTATAAAAATGCAAACATTTTCAACTTGTTTTATTTTGTCTAGAAAAATGTGCAATTGTTTTCGATTTTCTCTAAAAAAATTATGACACATTTGGTTTTGTTCACATTTCGGTTATAAAAATTGGCAATTACTATATTTCCAGAATACATTGTTGTCTTATTTCTATATTAAAACTTGTATCATTATAGACTTCAAAGAGTTAAAATTTATACAGAGTTTAATTTTTAACTAATATGAGCGTTTAATCGTTCGTGCCCTCAATGACATACTTTCCATGAAGTTTGGACAAAAAATTATGTTAGCATCATGGGCGCAAAGGTGATTACGACTCTGGCGAAATCACCTATTTTGGGCCCTTGATACGAAAATAACTATTTTAAATTTCTTTTCTTTTTTTACGCAGAGGAGGAAGGAGTCATCCACTTTGAATTTTTGAGAATTAAATATCACTTACTTATAAAAAACATATTTACAACCCAAGGTGGATGACTTCTTCCTCCTCCACAGAAAAAAAGAAAAGAAATTTACAAAAATAAATAAATTAGTAATCATATACGTACTTTTACTTACGGTCGAAATAGCCACTATTCTTAAAATATTCCGACAATTTATTTCTTAACTGCAATATTAGATAATTTTACAAAATAGTAGCAATAACATTAAAAAAATACTTGACAAAAAATATCAGAACTTTTGACATCTACATAATACATTTTATTACTAAAGTCATTTTCAATGTGAGTATATATCTATTAAAAATTTACACGTGTAATTACACGTGTAGATTTGGCCACGTGTAATTACACGTGTATTTTATACTTTGTCATTTTTTCAGTTTCCAGAATCGTTACACGTGTAATTACACGTGTATTTTATACTTTGTCATTTTTCCAAAATTTCTTAGCATCATTACACGTGTAATTACACGTGTACTAATTCTGGAAACTGGAAAAATGACAAAGTATAAAATGCACGTGTAATTACACGTGTAATGATTCAAAGAAATTTTGAAAAAATAACAAAGTATAAAATACATGTGTAATTACACGTGTAAATTTTTAATATGGATACACTCTTATAAAGACCAATGCACAATTGGTTCGCAAGTCAATTGTGCGTTGGTCTCAAAGTTCTTTCTCCAATAGGGTCGTTCCAGAATGAGCCAAAACGCAACGAAGACGCAACGCGTCCCAATGCTAATCAAATGGGGACGCGTCGCGTCTTCGTTGCGTTTTGGCTCATTCTGGAACGACCCATAGGTTCCCAAAACTCTGCGTTGCGTTTGCGTTGGTTGCTATAGCAACATATGCTGAAATCAATGCAACGCAGTCATTCGCAGACAAACGCAGAATTTTAGAAACATATTGGAGAAAGGCCTTCATAGAGCAGTCTAAACATAGCGTATTTCGTCGAAATCAACAGGTTTTTCCGACATTCGCTCTCTGAGCGCTCTGAAACTACGAAACATGATTGGTTGGATTAGGGGAATTGTGGATTTTGATTGGCTACAACTCTAACTTGACAGTTTCGTACTCTGCTCTCACGCTCCGTTTATCTCCATGGAGCGAAAAAGCAGAGCACGAAACTGTCGAGTTAGAGTTGTGCACTGAGAAAAGGACCCCGCACAAAATGCATTAAAAATCCCTTTCGGTCAAATTGTTTGAAACTTTGGTAAAATGAAGTTCAAGTGATTCTGAACAAAAGCTCTCTGGCTCATACCCCCCTTTCCGGGTTCGTTTGCCCGCTAGAAGCATTTGAAGGTGAAAGTAACAAACTGTATTTTGAGAGAATTTCATCTAATTTAAATGCATTTTTTTGGTGTCACTTTATAGATATACGTTCTTGAGGTCTCTGATATTGCAGAGCAGTATTCGTAATATTGCCATGCAATGTTTGCTACATTACCATAAGTAACATTTGCAGTATTGAGGCAATATGTTTAACATTTGGTGTTTTATTTGAGTGTTTATAAAAAAGTAGTGACGCTAAGAGATAAGGAGTGGAAAAATTATTTCTGCAACTGGTTGCTTACAAATATTTATTAGTCGATTACATTTATTATTTCAATGGGGTTGGCATTCATGGCAGCATCTTGAATGCTTCGCAATAGTTTAAGTGATGGATAGTTTACATTATCTTCATGCCGAGCGTATCCTAGAAACCAAATGATGCAGGTAACACGAGTAGTACAGAGTAACACTCACGATTAAACTGTCTCAATCATTAACAAAGAACTACACTGTCACCAACACAACTTTTATACAACTTCAAAACTATATTAAGTTTAAATTACCTTTGAAAAGCGAAAAGTGAGTAAGTATGTATATATACATACTTTGTTTCCATTTTCAAATTGTTTCAAACAATTTGACCGAAAGGGATTTTTAATGTATTTTGTGCGAGGTCCTTTTGGGGACGCTGCGGAAATTCATGAGAGTCGCTGACTCTCTCTGTCCACGATTCGTAACCGCTCCGCAAAAGGCAACATCTACTCCTCACGGGGCTGATTCTGACTTTTGAACGGTAAGAATCAGTTCCATGAGCACGGAGTAAAGTCCATGAGAACAGATTCTTACTTTTTTCCGGGCGGCTGCGAATCGTAGGTAAAGTTGCGCTCCAGCTCTTGATTTAACGCAGCAGTGGCAGCTACTAAATTATTACAATATCACAAGTATTATTCCTATATTTGTGTAATAATCCGAGTAATAAGTTTTTAGTAAATTCGTTAAATTTTTAAAAATTCGTCTGCCATATTGGATCTGCAATGTGGAATTTTTTAAAGATTCGTAATCTGCGACACCAAAAAGCCCCGATGTAATAAATTATAATCATTAATATTACTTTAATTTATTCCAGTTTCATAAGTAAAATACTGAATAAAATAATGTTATCAAAATTTTTCTGCTTCAAATAGGAACGCTACTAGAACATAGGGAGACACGCATCAGGCAAAAACTTGTTTGTCATCGACACGAAAAAAACACTGTTAAAATTTGGCAAAATAGTTGCGCGCGCATCGTTTTCACGCTCACGTGGAAGATAAGTTATAGTAGAAACAACTTCAAGAAACTTAAGCTGCGGTTACACCTCTGCAGGCTGCCTGCCTGCGCAGGCAGGGGCAAGGAGAGTAAGGAAGAAGTTTCAAGTCATTGACTCTCTTACTCTTGTACGTTACCATGACAACCTGCAGACAGGCAGGCTGTCTGCAGAGGTGTAAACGCAGCCTTACGAACAGGCCGGTTTTACGTCGATCTAAGAATCTAAGGGGTCGTTTTGCCGTTGCGCTTCCTATGATTTTCTATATTTATACATTAAAGCATCACGAAAAAGCGAGATGCTTGATTTTCCCCTAATCGCCAAGTGGTCTAATGTTCAAATGGCCAAATACCAAATCGTAATTATGCTTTTCTATTGGCCAATTTTTTAGACAATATAGAAGGTAGGCAAAACTTCGTGAAATTAGTGCCTTCCCTGATAGAAGGCATCGTTGGATTCAAGTGTACACAATAGCACTTTGAACGGAACATGAAGGCGCTTGAATACCTCCACGTTTCTGAGTATATTCAGAAAGGTGAAGCAGTTTTCTAAGTTGAAAACGAAGTTTCTATCTTGGAAACAGTGATAAAAAATTATTATCATGGCAGGATGCTTTAAATGTCAGTTTGTAATAAATTGTGGTATATATGCAGAAGAAGGACTTTTCCCAATTTTTGAGAAAAATGGTAAATTTTTTTTGGAATGTCTTTCATTTGGCTAGTTATTAAAGAATCCGGTGGGGGAGGATGAAAAAGTTACTTACAGAACGCCAGGGCTGGGAAACAAATTTTTTTTTTTGGTTTTTGACCTTTTACTTGGTAAATATTAAAAATTTTTAAAAATGTTCTACATAAAATTTGCAGATCTTGTTAAGATACACATTTTATGTTACATGCAATTTGTTCATAAATTGAGTATTTTTCGAGACAAACACAAAAAACGGAAAATAACCATAGAAACGTTTTAATGCAGAAGGGAGTCAAATTAACTTCCTAGATGGTACTAGAAGGTATCCAACTTAGACCAGACCCCCCCCCACGTTTAAAAAAGGCGTTTTGAAGGTGCATCCAGAACACATCACTCAAAGGCGGGCACAGACCGCCGCATCTAATTTCCTTCCACGTTTAAATGCAGAAGGGAGTCAAATTAACTTTCTAGATGGTACTAGAAGGTATCCAACTTAGACCAGACCCCCCTCCAACGTTTAAAGAAGGCGTTTTAAAGATGCATCCACAACACATTGCTCAAAGGCGGGCGAAGCCTGCCGCACCTGATTTCCTTCAACATTTAATGCAGAAAGGGAGTCATATCCGTTGGAGCGGGGTCTGGACTAAGTTAAACATCTTGTAGTACCAACTAGAAAGTTAATTTGACTCCCATCTGCATTAAAACGTGGAAGGAAATCTGGTGCGGCGGGCTTCGCCCGCCGTTGAGTGATCTATTGTGGATGCACCTTCAAAACGCCTTTTTTTAAACGTTGGAGGGGGGTCTGGTCTAAGTTAGATACCTTCTAGTACAAACTAGGAACTAAATTGGACTCCCTTCTGCATTAAACGTTAAAAGAAACCAGGAGCGGCGGGCTTTGCCCGCCTTTGAGTGATGTGTTGTGGATGCACCTTCAAAACGCCTTTTTTAAACGTTGGAAGGGGGTCTTGTCTAAGGCTGGGGTCCCATGATATCGTTTTTGTTGCGTTTTGTAACTAGACCATGAGTGTGAGAGAGATACAGATATATGTTTGCTCTATTTGCACTCATGGCCTAGTTACAAAACTAGTTACAAACATAATGAATTTTAGATATTTGTAATCATAAAGCTTTACAGATTTAAATTCTTTTGTTTTAAAAATTGAATTATTTAAATTGTAAACTTTTTAAGTCATAAAATTATAATCCCATACAACAATAGGCTTTCGGGTCTATTGTTAAAGCAGCGGTTGCAATATAAGTTTAAAACTTAACGGGAATTTCCTTAAAAATTTTGTTAACCTTTTTTATTTTCACTTCCAGACTGTTAATAATAGTTTGTTGACATAGGGTGTTTTCGTCCTTGTCGGTCGTACCGGTCAGTTGCCACATTAAGGTGCTCAAATTGTTTATTTCAGACTATATAGTTCAACCTAAATAGTCTTAAATAAGCACCTTTTTGTGGCAACTGACCGGTACGACCGACGACGTCGAAAACACCCATAACCTACATTTTAAGCTATTGTTAAAGGACTTTAAAAATGTCTACCGAAACATTAAAAAAAATCAGACTGAAATTGTACTGAGGCCAGTACAATTTCAGTACCTTTTCAGTCTATTCTTCCGGCAGGGTTGCCATAGTAGCGTTCAAGAGTGAGAGAGATAGAATAATTTCCTATCTCTCTCACTCTTGAACGCTACCATGGCAACCTGCATGCATAAGTTTTGCATAAGATCGTGTGACTGTAAGGCCTAAGCACAACTGGTTCGGTTTCGGGAGACGGTTTCGGTATATGGGCTTCCTAACCTCAAAATGTATGTAAATCTTACATATCCCGAAACCGTCTCCCGAAACCGAACCAGTTATGCTTAGGCCCGTACCCTAAAATCGTCGAATCGGCAAATGGTCGAATGCTCAAAACGTCGAATCGGCAAAAAGTCGAAAAATTTGTTTAATTTAAATTAATGTTAATTTACACCAAACAAATTTTTCGACGTTTTGAGCATTCGACCATTTGACGTTTCTTTTCTTTAGCATTTGATCAATTGGCAATGCGACGTTTTGAGAATTCGACCCAGGGTTGGAAGCGTAAAATACCTCAAGTAAATTACGTGGTTTTTACGGCAAAATACAAGGTAAATTACTTTACTAGTTTCTGACGCGAGATAAATTACTCGAACATAACCTCAAAACTGTCAAACTAATGATTTTAAATTCAATAAACTATACATATCTATGATTTAATAGGCGATTGTAGCCAACATTTTTTAATATTTTATTAAAAATTAAAGAAGAATCTCACAAACAATCGGAACAAGTGTTAGTCCAATGTCATAACTTCGTATTTAAAAAAAGTTAAATTAAATATTAAATTACATTTGGTAGAAGCGTAAGGAAATTAATTTTCTACGTTTCGAACATTTTAAAGTTATCTTTGAATAAAAGATATTATTTTTGGCAATGATAAATGATTTAAGTAACATAACCTAAAATTTAAGAAATGTTTCTTATTGGGATCTGAAAAATTTGTCTTTTTATTTCAAATTATGTCATTACAGTAACTTTTGTTTTCATTGTACATCAGATTCTTCGTTAATGTAAGGTGATTCGTGATTTTGTTTAACTTTATGTTTCTGCATAACATTGTTGACAACAAAATTTGAGCTTATAAACGGTTTCATTTAAACAAAGTAATTTACCAAGTATTTTTCTTTTTAGCATTCAATCAATTAACAATTTCGACTTTTTTTAAAACAATTTTTAACAATTTTTTCTAACAATTTGATGTTTTGAGCATCTGACCACTTGATGATTCGATCTATCTGGCATTCTACTAATTGACAAAATTGATGTTTTGAGCATTCGACCATTTGATGATTGGACGTTTTCAACATTCGACCTGTTGACAATTTGATGTTTTTAGCATTCGACAAATTGACTATTCGATGGTTTGAATATTCGAGAATTGACAATTCGATGTTTTAAACATTTGATGTTCTTAGCATTCTACCAGTTGACGATTCGTATTCGACCATTTCAATATTAGGATTTGAAATACACCCAATAACATATATGCCTTCCTTCCGGGTTGAACAACTTTTTGAAAAATAGTGTGCCTTCTATATGAATGTTTTAAGTCTATGGCGAATCTCAATCATCATACGCCATAGACTTAAAACATTTTTATAGAAGACACACTACTTTTCAAAATGTTGTCCAAACCGGAAGGAATGTTCAAATGGTCGAATGCCAAATCGTCGAATAGTCATTTTGTCGAATGCTTAAAACGTCCAATCGTCAAAACGTCGAATGCTCAAAACGTCGAATCGGCAAAAAGTCGAAAAATTTGCTTGGTTTAAGTTCATGTTAACGTACATCAAGCAAATTTTTCGACTTTTTGACGATACGACGTTTTGTGCATTCAACCATTTGTCGATTCGACGTTTTTAGCATTCGACGAAATGACGATTCGACCATTTTCCGATTCGATGTTTTTAGCATTCGACTACTTGACGATTCGACGATTTAGCATTCGACCATTTGACGATTCTACGTTTATAGCATTCAACGAAATGACAATTCGACTCTTTGCCGATTCGATGTTTTTAGCATTCGACCACTTGACGATTCGACGAATTTAGCATTTGACCATTTGACGATTCGACGTTTTTAGCATTCAACGAAATTATGATTCGACCTTTTGCCGATTCGATGTTTTTAGCATTCGACAAAATGACGATTGGACGTTTTGATCATTCGACCATTTGACGATGCGATGTTTTTAGCATTCGACCTGTTGACAATTCGACGTTTAAAGCATTCGACAAAATGGTGATTTGAAGATTTGGTCTTCGACCAATTGGCGATTAGGGGAAAACGATGCATCTCTTTGGATTGGCGGTATAGTGATAATCTAGTAACTTTTACCAACTTCAACGTCACCTCAAGTGCCGCGACAAAACCCATCCCTGTGTTCACGTCAATGTAGAGGCAGCATGGCATTGCGATACATGCTTTTAAGATCCTATAGAAAAAAGCCTTTAATCTTGTTGCAGCGCTACCTGAGCAAAAAGCAGACGAGTTTTTCAACTACCTTAAAGACTAACGCACAACTGATTCGCGAAAGTCGTTCGCGAACGTAATGCATGGGTTGGAAAAAGACAGAGATATAATTATTGTATCCTTTTCTAACTCATGCTTTGCGTTCGCGAACGACATTCGCGAAGCAGTTGTGCTTAGGCCTTAACTTGTTGAACGTGCTCTGTCGGAGTAACCATTTATATATCAACTTTGGTCTTTATCATTTCATGAAAGCGTCTTACTCTGCGTCTCACACGTTTTAAACTTTGAGTGTAATAATTTTGACAGCAAAGTGAAAAATAAGTATAGTTCTGATAGTCTGCATGACTTATTTAAGAACAAGGAGAAAGTGAAAATGAGGTAAATGGAAAGAAAAACAGGAAGTAAGAAGATAAAAAGATAAAAGGAAACAAAATGCCGAAGATTAATGAAAAAGTAAGTGCTTCATTATTTATATATTTTACACTAAAAAATTAATTCAGAATTTTCATGTCAATATGGCTAGATTAAAAGAATTTAATTGCATAGAATTTTCTACAATGTTGTATAAATTGTGACGTATGATTTCGAACAATCAATCCGATTGTTCAAACTTCTGCTTGGCGTCAACAAAATCTGACGCTTACAACATCAACAAAAATTGAAATTTAAATAAATATAAATTTCGCCGTCAGGCGCCAATTAATTTTTAAAAGAATAATTAATAAACTTTCTCTACTCGACCGGCAAACTCAACGCTCTCGACCTCCGAGTTTCTCTCTCGCTCAGAGGAGATTCTGACCAAACAAAATTGGCAGCAGAAAAGCCAACGGCGAAACAAGACTGGTTTAAATCTGGCAAACGGCTTACCCACGACGACTCCTCGTTCTAACGCTCAAGATTTTCCTCCTCGACTTGGCGCTCCTTGGCAGTGAGGTGGCGGCAAAACGCAAGGAATGTGGCAAGCGGGGAAAATAATAATACTCCACACTTCACAACTAGTCACTGCTCTTTATTTTATTCAATCACAATCGTGAGCTTCACGCTCCACTCAATTACACGTGATGAGTTTCTCACTTCCACAAGTATTTCACGTCAGAAACGAAAATTTTGTTAGCGGCAAAGGACAAATGTACCTGCGCGGCAAGACACAATTTCCATTATGGCGGCTCATACACGGCCCACCTGTAGCGTCTCATATTTCCCACGTGGCCCGTCTTCTTCTTCGCCTTGCTCTCCAACAGTGGTACTGGCCCCGCCATCTACCACTTTCTCTAATTAAGCTAGTCGCGCGACCTACTTTTTCTCGACTATCGGGTCAGCTGGCGGTACTAGCTTTTCCTCACTGACCATGATAATTGGGACCTATCAACTTGGGGCTTTCCTGACAGATGGCATAACGATGTAGAATTTTCAATAGACTTCCAACAGAATGAAAATTCACATCGTCACAATCCCCTCCCCATGACCGGAACTATTTTATATAGGACCGTCATACTCATGACTTCTCTGGCTACTGCTCCGGGCTCTCCCTTCCTCACTGGCTCATCTAGATTTCTTTCTGGCTCTCCCAACCCTCTCTGGCCCCCTCTTCTTCTCCCTGGCTCACTTTCGGGCTTCCTTTTCTATTTTGCTCTCCCTTTCTTTAAGTAGCTGGCGGATTGCTAGGACCAGTGTTTCGGCTGGTAACCCCGCTAATGCCTTGGTTAACGCCAGAATACTTTGAGCTAGGTCCTCCTGCTCTCCCACTTCTTCCTTTTTCTCAGCTACTGCTTTCGGTTCATGGACGTCCGGTTCAACCACCTGACCACTGCTTGGTCTCGGTGGCTCTACATACACCAGCTCTTCCTCCCTACCGTTTCCTTCGCCTCCCTCTCTCACTGGCCATTCTTCTAGTTGGGGTTCTTCGTCATACGTTCGCCCCATATACCGGGCGTACGCTCGGGCACATCGAGGGCATCGCTCCACGCTGGTAAAGCGGCGACCACAGTTACAGCAGTACTGGTGCCGTTTTGGTTGGCGACACTCTTCAGCATTGTGCCCCCCTCGCCAACAGTTGAAACAACTGTAGGGCGGTGGGTCCAACGACCTCTCCGTCGGAATAAGATCCAGTCCCCCGAACACTATCCCCCTCATCTTCTGCTTGAGTGGTGGTCCCCAACCTCTCCGTTCCTTCTGCTCCGGGCTCTGGCCCTCCTCCATGGTCCTGACTTGGGGCCCAGCCTTCTCCTTAGGCCTAGCTCCCAACTCTCGTCTTGGCTCGGTCGGTGGTCCCGGTTGAGGGATCTTCGACCTTACCGCTCGTGGCATGGGTGGTTGGCTCTCGACGTCGTCAGCTGTCCATTGCCTCTCACGCCGCGCTTGGAGGGCCTTCCTCTGCTGGGCTCTGGCTCTCTCCAATGCCACCGTAGTCAATGGCTGCTTGGAGTTTAAAAACATCTCCAGTTCGTACTCCGCGAGCCTACTCTCGTACGCCTCGGTGCTCTCTTCAGGGCCCTGTTCAGCCGGCCATCGGTAAGGGGTGACCACCTCGGCTCCATCTGGTCGGACTACTTTCCTTTTCTCCCTCGTTCCTCTCTCCTCTAACGCGCTTATCTCTCCCCAATCCTCTGGCCTCGTCACGAACTCTCTCTGTCCTCCGACTGCCCCCTCCGTTTCCTCCACGGTTTGGCGTGTCTCTCTCCTCCTTTTGGCGTTTTCTCTCCTGGTCTCAAGCGTTTCCCCCGGTAACTGCTCCGTGATAGGGAAAGATAAGTAAGACGGCCCCCTCGTTTGAACGTCCCCGTGATGGAACTCCTGTTCGGGTCGGTGACCACTCTTTACTCAAAACATGGACATGACATTTTAGTGGTTTTAAACAGGTAAGTATGGTTTCAAGTCAGTGATGTTGACTTTAGGGACTCGCTTGCTTTGTTCGTCTCGTAGAATGAATACGGTTGGCGACCGTACCTCGACGATGTCAAAAGGACCTTCGTATTTCGGTGCTAGTTTCGTCGCGAACTTTTGTGCCCCGCTGGACAACTTATGGCTTTTCCGTAATACTAAATCACCTACGTTAAAAGTCACGTCCCTCCTACCTTTGTCATAATACTTCGTCTGTCTCGCTCGCTCTCTGTCAATGTTCCTGGCTACCATGTCTCTCAGCGCGTCTAGTCTCTTCACTCGTTCGACCCAATCTTCCGGTTTTATTCTCACTACTTGTCTCTTGTTTTCGACCTCTCTCCGCAGGCTCTTCACCGGCTTAGGATGTCTTCCGTAATTTAGGAACGCAGGGGACGTTTTTGTGGCCGCCTGTGTTGCTGTGTTCACAGCATGACGAAATTCATGAACATGGAGATCCCATTGTCTATGATCAGTGCCAATAAAGGTAGAGATCATAGTTTTCAGAGTCCTGTTACTCCTTTCGACTGGGTTGGCTTGCGGATGGTATGGTGGCGTTGTGATGTGCTTGACTCCGTATTCTTCGAGTGTTGTCTTAAGAATTTTGTTGTCAAACTCCTTACCATTGTCAGTGAGCAAGTACTCCGGCGTTTCCCATCTGAATAGGACCAACTCTTCGACTGCTCTGGCTACCGACTTTCCGTCTGCTGACTTCAATGGCTTCACTTCGATCCACCTCGAAAACAAGTCCTGGAACACCACCAGGTACTTGAAGTTTCTCTTACTCGGGGGGAACTCCATCGTGTCTGCGGCTACTACGGCCCACGGCCTCTCAACAATTCTTTGGCCCATTAGTCCGACTGGTCCGGCTTGAGACACCTTGTGCAATTGGCACTGGATACAATTTGTCACGTAGTTGTGCACATCATTCCATATGTCTGGCCAATAGTACTCTCGTGCTATCTTGTCGTAGGTCTTCTCAATACCCAGATGTCCGGCTGATGTATGGCGTGCCCGTCTTCCATTACTCTTGCTCGGTATTCCTCTGGCACTACTAATTTCCAACCGTCCTCGTCTCCTGTTATTGGCAATAGAAGTGGGTCACTTCTATGTCGGTAGAGATTTTCATTCTCTACAATCCATCCAGGGAACCGCTGCGGGTGTTGGCTCATTGACTCACGGCGTTTGAGGTACCATTGGTCCTCAATGGATTCAAACGCGGCCATCGACTCTTCTTCCTCTTCTTGTAGTCTGGACAATGCATCGGGGACATGATGTTGTGCACCTCGTCTGTGAACTATGTCAAAGTCCCACTGCTGCATTTCCAGGGCCCATCTGGCTAAACGACCGGTCGGATCTTTCAAATTCCTGAGCCATTTTAGGGCACTGTGATCTGTAATCACATGAAACTTGTACCCTTCAATGTACGGCCTGAACTTTTTGATCGACCACAATAGTGACAGACACTCCTTTTCTGTACGCTGTAGTTTCTCTCGGCCTCGGTCAACACACAGCTGATGTAGACTATTGGGTGCTCTCCGTCTTCAAACTCTTGCGTCAATACGGCCCCAATGGCATAGTTGCTGGCGTCACATTGGATAGTGAACTTCTTGGTGAAGTCGGGTCGGGCTAAGACTGGCGCCGATGTCAGCTTCTGTTTCAGCTGTTCGAAAGCTTCTTGTTGCTCGTCCCCCCACTCCCATGTTCGACCTTTGTGTAACAACTTCAACAATGGTATTTTGATCTCGCTGTCGTTTGGGATAAAACGGGAATACCACCCCACCATGCCCAAGAAACGTCTCAACTGTTTCACGTTCTTCGGCTTTGGATAATTTCTCACCGGCTCTGTTTTGTTCGGATCTGGCCTCAGGCCCTCACCGTCCAACAAGTATCCGAGGTAAGTGACCTCAGAGCATCCAAACTCGCACTTCTCTGGGTTGTCAATCAGCTTTGCCTCGTTCAGTTTTCGCAGGACCGTTTCGAGCCACTTAACATGTTCCTCAAACGTATCAGTGACTACGATGATGTCGTCCAGGTATCCGAAGAAATACGGCTCCACCTTTGGTCCCAGTAATGAGTCGATCATTCGTTGGAACGTCATCGGCGCGTTCATGAGTCCGAACGGCATTCGGCGAAACTGCCATAATCCTGACCCAGGTATGGCAAACGCAGTGTATTTCTTGCTTTCTTCGGCCATTGGAATCTGGTGATATGCTAGTTTGAGGTCAACTTTTGACAGGCATCTGGCTTTTCGGAGCTTGTCCAAGATATAATCGATTGATGGCAATGGGTAACAATCTTTTATTGTTACTTTGTTAACGTCTCGATAGTCATTGCACTGTCTAAAATCATTTTCACCTCTTCTCGTAATCACTGGCGCACTTCTCCAACGGCTGTCCGATGGCTCGATGATCCCTAGTTTGTATAACTTTGCCGCATTACCTTGGGCCCAAGTCAACATGGCTGGTGACATCCGTCTAATGGCATGTTGTACTGGCGTTTCGTCGGTAACACGTATGTGATGTTCCGTCAGGTCTGTCATTCCGTGTTCCTCCGACTCTGGTAGTACCCATTTGTCCACTAGGGCTTGGATGATGTCCTTTTGTCGATCATCGAGTGCAGAAATAATGGCGCACTCGGCAAATATCAGCTGTTCGTCCTCTTCTCTCGCCTTTGGCCCAAACTCATGCCATTCTCCTTGGCAAACTCTCCACAGTCCTTCTTTCAGCTTAACTTCCATGTCCTAAGCTTTACAGAAATCGATGCCCAATATGATGTCTTGTGTCAACGTCTTCATCACTTTGACCCCGAAACGTTGGGCATATCCGTCGACTACTATATTAAGGTCCAGGATTCCGGTTGCTTCAGTGATACCTCCGGTTGCGCTTCTCACAACTGTACCACACGGCTGAATTCGGCTTTTGAAAGGCTCTGCGACTCTGGTGGTTATCACTGATATCATCGCACCAGGATCGAAAAGTGCTTCGTAATGTCGGTCACCAATAGACATGTCGAAGAAGTATCTGTTCTCCGTCCTAGATCCGTCGATGTCTTCTTCATTACTTAAGTTCAAGTCAGCTGTGACTCTTACAGCCTCCCCCCTCCCCTGGACTACAGGTACCGGGATCACATCCGTACCTTTTGTCCCACACTCTCCTGTCCTTCCCTCAACCGCTCTTGGATGGAGTGAGTTCTCCTCACTCGACCGCCCTCTCCTCTTTCCCCACATGAACTTGAACGTTTTCTCTTCGGTCAAGTCGTCCCTACCTATGACTGGCTCTAAACTTTCCTCAACGCTGTTCTCTCTCTCTCTAATTGCAGCTCTCGCTCCGTCTTCACCCAACTACAACTAGGCGCGAATCTATCTACGCGCTCGCTCTCCTTCTCTATTTTACTTGGCTCACCGCTCTCGGCCCTACTCTCCACAACACACGGCTCACTACACTCGTCTCTCTCTCCATCGTATGGCTCACCAGCATTTCTTACTGCCTGTTTAGGTTGGAGGGGGGGTACAGGGCTGTGCTGCGCCCCCCACACACCGTTTCCCAAGGCGGCTCTCACTGCGTCACAATTTGGACAGCTTAAGAAGTTGCATCCTGGTCTTTTACATACCAGGCATGCCTCTGCTTGGGCTGGCTTCATGGGGCATTGATTCGAATAATGTCCCTGTTGTCAACACGTGAAGCATATCCTCTGAGGGCAATCTCTGGCTCGATGTCCTGGCGTCTGGCAGTGAAAGCATGCCCCCACAAACTCCTTGGGCGTTGTTGGCGCTGATGGACCATTTTGCCCCGGCTTAGGCCCGTTTGGACCATTTGTTTTGGGGTAAGTTGGTTTCATCCCCGTTGCAAACATACCAGTCGTTGGACTGATGGCCTCAACACTCCTCTCCTCTGGCTTACTCGTTTCTTTCATGACCTTCTTACTTTTCTTCTTCTTTGGTTTCTTTAATTTGGTAGAGTGATCGCTCTCACTCGACTCTGACTCCTTCTCTAGTGCTGCTACCTTCTCATTCTTCGCATGTTTATGGCAGTTCTTCTTCTCCTTCATGGCTGCTAACGGGAAACGCATCTTCTCTTTGGGTAGTGGCGGGGCGTATCTTTCATCCAACTCCTTGGCCTTCTCGAAATTTCTCAGGATTTTCTCCATCTGGCTCAATGTTTCAAAATGGAGTCTCTCTAGTTGGCGACGATAGGCTGGTGTCAGACCTTTATAGGCCATCTTGACCTGCTGTTTCTGGCTCAATGGTCGTCTCATATGACCCAAGATTGGTCGGAAACTAGTCAAATATGGGGAAATTTTCTCCCCTTTCCCCTGTGTCCTGGCCCGTAGTTTGTCAATGACGTCATCGTCGTCCACTGTAACTAAATACTCGTTTTTGAAAGCCCTCTGGAACGACCTCCAAGAATTTATTTCGCGGCGTAATGACCTAAACCAACTACTAGCGGTCTTCTGGAGAATAATTGGTACGGCCTGGTCTACATTCTCGGTTCTCCCCACTACTGATCAGTCTCTGACTTATATCGCTCTCGACTTCGGACTCACTCGAAGAATCGTCTAGAAACGATCTCTGGCTTTCCCCTCCTCTTCGTTCTGCTTTACGTTCTTTATCCGCCTTTCTTCGGTTGTTCTTGTCCGGGCGGTCGTTGTCCTTACTCCTGCAACTACATCTGTTGCTTACACGGCCCTCTTCACCAGCACTGTACTCGAACTGTCTATCTACTTTATCTCTTTTACCCTTACGCCGGCTCTCATTGTTTTCGGGATTCAAGACTGGCTCTCCAATTTCTAACACTCTGCTTTGAGTGGCATTTACTTCGCTCATGCTGCTCCGACTTGATGGGTTTCGGGGGGCTGGGGTGGGTCTCACCCGCTCATCCGCGGCGGATGTGCGTGTGTTTTCGACAACTTTACCCGGTCCATGGGGTGAAATGATCCGCGACTTCTGGTGATGGGTAATCTTGAACCCATTTCCTACAGCTGTCCGGCTCTGGCTCTGTTGCCAATCCCATCCCCCCCCCTCTATAACGGCTCTCTAGTCTTTCGGTGCAACCCGCTAAGCGCTCTATCTCGGGGGTCAGGCTCAAACGCGCAACTGCGTCGCGCATGCTTTGTGCATTCGGCGCCATTGTTGCCGACTGTATGGTGTGGGGGGCTGTCATGATCGTGCTCGTAGTCACCATCATGTGAGCACTCGTGGTGGTGGGGGAAGTTGTGGTCATGCTGGCTGTCGACATGACTGGTGGTGGGGGTGTAAACCGCGGGGTCAAAACAGCGTTGGTCGGACTCCGTCTGCTGTACGTTGCTTCGCTTGGTCGTCGTTTTCCCCCCTCCTTCGGCACAACTCCGACAACTTCCCGATCACTGGCCCTACTTTCCCCACTACTCGACTCCTCATCGTCCGCGGACGAAATCCTACCGCCCCTTTTTCGTGTGACATTTGGAAACGGGCTACTCTCTGGCTCGGGGTAAGCTTCTAACAAGAAAATCTTGTCAGATTGCCCCAGATCGTACCTCTCCGCGAATGGTACGCCGACTTCCTCAGGTAGGGCCAACCTCATCTCGGCCCTCAATAGCCTCTCTCGCAACACTTGTGAGGTGCCACTGATACACAATTGGTGTCTCAGCAGGCTCGTCACTAACTGGCCGACTTGCATAGCATTAATTACCTCCCATGCATGGCTGACGTTGGAAATTTTAATTAAGTCACGCGTGCGCCTCTTATAGTCTTTCATATCGCAAATTGCCTTTGCCATTAAAAAAAATTTAAAGAAAATTTCTAAGTTAAAATTTTAGCAAATTTCAAGGGGGTCGCGCAATTAGTATACACGGCCCTGTACTGCTTCAATTGCAAGGACGTACTCACTCGACCGCCAATAAGATAATAAGAAATAATTTTACCGACATTTTATCTATTAATTACAAATCTATTGATTTATAATTGAAATTTTAATAATTTATAATTTATAATTTATAATTTATAATTTATAATTTATAATTTATAATTTATAATTTATAATTTATAATTTATAATTTATAATTTATAATTTATAATTTATAATTTATAATTTATAATTTATAATTTATAATTTATAATTATCTATTGATTATAAATTGTGTTTAGATTGGTTGCAAATGATTACCTTTAAATTCCCGGTTTTTCTTCCTCCATGTCCCAATTTTTCCGGTTTTATTTTCTCATAAAAAAAACACACTGAGAGAAATGAATGGTTGTGGTAACCATTTTTTCCACACGGAGAAAAATAGTTAGCTATTTCAGCTAATTTTTAGCTACCTCAGCTAACCTTAATTGCTATTATATGAATAGCAATTATTGTTAGCTAATGCAGCTAATAATTAGCTAAAATAGCTAATTTGTTTTGCTAAAACCGCTAATTATTAGCTGTCATAGCTAAAAATTCGCTATCCATATAATAGCAAACTCATTTTTCTCCGTGCAGGATTATTTTTAGTTAGTAAACTATACTGCTGTTAACTTATTGGTTGGTGTTATCATTTTCTATTAGTATACTCAACTACTTTATTATTTGATTCAATTACTTTTTTTGTTGGTCTACCTATTTAATTAGTTACGTTACTAACTAAATGGCTGGAATAAGTAACTGAATAGTAACACTAACTAATTAAAATTAGGAGCGATGTCATTACTAACCAAATAGTAGTCACAGCTATTCATTTCTCTCAGTGCATAATTCCATTTCTGCAATGAGTTTTATTATTTATGAAAGTAATTGAATTATTGCGGGAATTTTATTAAAAAAAGTTTCAAATAATTGATATTTATAAAAAAAATTTAGATAAACTATTTTCGAAAATTAAATTCCTATTAAATTTTCATTGTTTTAGAAAATAATTGAATATTCGTATAGAATTTTGTCAAAATTGTTTTTAAATAATTGTATACTTTTTTGAACTTTTATTAAAATAGTAGACATACAAATTATTGAATTAAGAAAAATTTTTGAAAATAATTGAATTCTTGTGGTGAATATAAATGAATTTTTGTTATTCATAGAAATAATTAAACTTTTACAATGAATTTTAATAGAATTTCTACAAGTAATTCAATTTTGACGAAGTTTTACTATTTAAGAAAATAATTAAATGTATTGCTAATAAGTTTTTAAAAATAAAATTATAATTATTCGGTGACTATAGGGTAAATGTGGGCATTATTGACGAATTTTGCATAAGTCATACTTCCAAGTGGTTTAAAAATTATAAATGAATATATGTGGTTTTGTTTTTTATTTTAAATAAATATTTACGCCTTTTTTGTCTATAAAAAAATTGACAAGGTTCTAGAAAATAGTTTTAATATTTAAATAAATAATCCCTCACGAAAAAGTATGACATGTAATTTACAACATGAATAAGTGTTGTAATTTACGTGGCGTTTTTTCGCGACGCCACGAAAAAAACACAATCGAGAATGTCAAATTGTTTTTAACTTCTCAGGTAACCTAACCAAATTATCAACATTGGTTTGCAGAGATTGTTAACTTGTTTCATCTTTATCAAATTATCAATCAAAAGTTCTAATTAGAAGTAAAAATAAAAAATTTTTTTACTATAGGACAGTATGATATGTATTATAGTTTTTATTTTGTGTCTTTTAACCCTTTAATCCGCCTCTCAACAAAAAAATTGCATAGTTTCTCGAATATTAAAATAATGTTAAAGGTTTTTGTGCCTTGAAGTTTGTACATGATAATGTTTTGTTTGTGGCGTTGCGAAATAATATCACGCAAATTACTGCAATTGTTCATGTCGTACATTACATGTCATATTTTTTCATAAGGGATTAAAGAGAAGACATATATATGCTTGTAATCTCGCGGGACTTAGTACGACTTGAGGGTATTTTTGCGTGTCAAATATCATGGATGAGTCAATTATCGCGCGGTAAAAATCGCGGATAATTTATTTATTGCTTTTTGGATTTTACTAATAGTTACTTAATGAAAATATAGTAAATATATAAAATTAAAAGGAATATTAATAGTTTTTCAAAATAAAAATATAAATATCACAAGAATTTAAATTAAAAAATTTTATGAATTATAATAAATGGACGAATTCAATAATAGTAAACTAGCATCACAAGAAGAAAGATACTTGGTTTTATTATAATTATTTAATTAGTCCCATAATATAATACTCTGATAAAATTTTCTAAGGCAACTATTATCAAACATTTCTAACGTATAGTCAATTTTCTTTTGACACTATTGCTCCTTTTTTACAGCTATTAAAATTTTTTCCTTCAGTATACAGATCTCACTTACATTAACTTTAATTTTTTAGCCCTCCCATTACTCTTTATTTTCTTGCTTGTACTTTATTTTTTTATAGTTGAAAATTAATTTGTTATATAAATACAAAGTACTTTTATTAAAATATAAATTAAAACAAGGAAAAATAATATCGGCTATAATTTCGAAGTTTTATACTTTAGAGACACACTGCTAACCTTACTTACAAGGGTAATGATAGGAGCCGCGAAAATACCCACATGTTAGAAAAAAGATGTCTCCATTATCGGGACTGTAAATATTTAAGGAGGAATGGGACATAGAATATGACAAAAAGTTAATGACGTTTAGATAAAATCTCAATTTTAAAATTAACGGTATGTAGAAAAGTTTAAATATTAAGAAAGAAAGTTGGTAACTAATTATGACTGAAAAACATTAATTATATTAAAATAATATTGTTTTTTAAAAGATATTAACATTTTTTATCGGTACCAAGCAAAACTTATAGGAGTGATTGTACTAAGATGTAACCTAAGAAAATGAAAAATATGAAAAAATAAGAATCAATTAGTAAATGTGATGCACATTCACTTGAAAAATATTTCATTCGTAAAATTATAGCACATAATGAGGTATTACAATTTTTTATAATTGTAATTATTTATTTATAAATGATTTTAATGAGCTAAAAAACGTGACAACGTTGTAAACTATAACATCTTTGTTTTTCAAACATGGGTAGTACTGTCATGACGGAAATACTTGTGAGAGTAAGTAAGAGAGGCATATTCTACTGATGCGTATCTATGATTGGATAAATAGTTATCTTCTTAACCAACAATAATTTTTTCTTTACAACGTTGCCATGTTTTTATGCGCAAATGTAAAAAATCTTGTGTTTTTCTACTTCTTAAATTATTTTCTTTGTTGTTTAGTCTGTAAGTATAAAAAAGTTTAATTATTTATTGAAGCTGACATATTGAACTTCAATATATATTTGAGACAAAAAATGTTGACATCTGGAAATATTATTTTTGTTTTATAAGAACCGAGTATTTGAATTTTCCCATAAGAGATAATGTTAAATTAATGAATTTATAACTTTTAAACTATTTAGACAAAAATTTTCAAACTCTGTGAGCTGTTTTATAATATTATTAGAAACTCGTCCCCAAAATTTGAAGAGTTTCTGACATTTTTTAATGTGTGTCCCATTCCTCCTTAATAAAATCATTTTTTTTTAACTAAACAAATTTTTTTATGAAGAATAACAATAAATTTACCAAAATATAAAAAAGAATCATCTCTTAGAGTTTTATATAATATAAAAACAATAATTTTTGAAACCACTACAGAGTTGAATCTCAAACTAAGGTGAGCCATTTTAACCTATTTAAGACAACAAATTTTAAAACATTTTTAATAAATTGATGAATAGAAAAATAATCAAAAATATGATGTATATTATAATGTCTTAGTTGTCAGGTTTAAGGAGTGATTTTTTAGTGTAAAATTTTTTTTATAATATTTGAAATATTCATTAAAATACAAAATACCGCGATAATACCCACTTTTACCCCAACTTCTCTTGATTATTTAAAAAATTTTTAATAAAATTCTTTAAAAGAAGTAAATTATTTTTAATAGAGGGTAAAGAAATTTCAATTATATCAAAAATCTTCAATTTTTTTTTAATTCAATTGTCTTGAAATAATAGAATAAAAAATCTTTTTTTCCAAAATTTTCAAAAAAGCGAAAATTCAATTTTATTAAAAACTTTGAAGTATGTATTTATTTGAAATTAACTAATAAAAATTTGAATTATTAATCTTCGCACTAACAAACGTAAATAAATTAGAATGCGACTCTTGATAAAATTTAATTATTTATCAGTTATTAAATTAAAATACTTTGAAAATTCGATTTTTTAAAAGTTTTTAATGAAATTCTTTAATTCTTTATTTTTGTCACCGAGGCTACTATTTCCTAATTTTTTTGTCATCGAGTCTACTTTTTCCTACTTTCTTTAAACTCAAATATTTTAATAAAATTATTCGAAAGAAATCATACAGTCGATAAATAACGAAAAAATTCTATTAATTTGAGACATTTCAATAAAATTCTTTGCAAACTTCAATTATTTCATAAATATCCCAGGCGCGAAAGACCAATTCTGACGATGGGCTAAAGCCTAATTGAGTCTTAAACGCCTAGCGTGGCTAACCCTAAGTTCAAGCGGTCTTTAAAACACTTTCACTTAAATTTCCGATCTTTATTCAAGCTTTAATCAATCATGATACAATATTTAGTTTATTTATTACTGTGTTCACTGAACAATATTAAATGTCAATATTTAGAATTTATTTATTAATTTAGATAATTTTTTATATTATTTAAACATTATTGTTATTATTGTAAAATACTGTAATAATTATATAATAATAAAATATTCATATAAATAAAGTTAAATCAAATATTATTTTGTTCTTGTACAGGGTTAAGCAACACTGAGAAAACTGAATAGTCAAAATTAGAGGATTAGGTTTTGTTTGCTGAGTCAGATTCACCGTACAGTTAACTTTTCCCTCCAAGTTTGTCAAATTGATCATCGTAGTGTCAATTTAATGTTTACGAATACTTAACCTCAAATATAGACTTTTTGTTCCTCCATATAGTTACTTGAATACTCCATTTTTCTCCGTGTATTATTTACAAAGTTTGTCCCATGCTTCATTCAAGAATCGGTCAATCTTCATGAGTAAAGCTTTAATATCTAATCTTTATTCCCGCTTATATAAATTTTTAATTAAATATTCAGTTTACTTATTACTGCCTGCACTTAACAGTACAAATTATAAATATTTATAAATTATTTACTATTACAATATATTTCATAATAATTTTTTTGTAATTTTTTATATTATTATTATTATTATTAAATAATATAATATTATAAGTATTATTATTATTTTAAATAATAGTAATATTATCAACATTTAGATTTTAATTGGTAAATAAAGAAAGTTGAATTACATATTACTTTTTTTACACAGTATCAAATTATTATTTTTCAATGTTCAAGAATTTTGTTTATCTGAAAAATTGTAAAGTCTTTGAAGTTGTCATCGATGCTTAGCATCGAAAAATATTTTTTGTACAGAACCAGAAAAATTGCACAATGTTTTCTAAAGTTTTAAGTTAAAAAATACTGTTAAGTAGATTTTTACTTCATAGGTGACTAAAAGAAGTGAAATTAGTGAAAATTTTTTTTACTAACAATAAGGAAAAATACGTTTGGATGCTGAGCATCGATGCCAACTTCAGGAACCTAAATTATAAGTGTTTTAAAACTTTCAATGAAAAGAATGTTCCATATTTAAGAAGCACGGCGCTGTTTCTATTCGATTTCTATAGAAATCTATGATAAAAGAGTAGAGATCTTTTAGTATAGATTTCTGCACATCGAGTATAAATAGTGTTGTTGTTTTTAAGTATAGACTATGTCTATATTACAAAAGCTTGATTTTTTCTCCGTATAGCAGTATATTTTAGAGTCATGTTGCGCGACTCAGCCCTGTGTTCAGGTAGAAACTTTTCTGGAGCGCGCAACGTTCCCCTGAATCGTTGTGAGCTGTACTTAAAGTGTGTTACACGCTCTTTACACTCGAAAATATGCAGATACATGCTTTCTTTTTTCTTAGAGTACAATTTTAAATATTTTATTGTTTGTAATTAATTATTTATGTAAAAATAATGAAACTATTAGAATAGTAATACAGGAAAAAAAGTCTGACTCCGATTACACCTTAAATTCAGCCTCAAAATTAGGCTGAAAGTAAAACTTTTTTTTAGTGTGTACTTATTGTCACTAAATGCATATGACCGATTCCATATCAAGTGATTTATCAAGTGATTAAGGTGGCCAAACATTTTTCTCCAATCCTACTAAAGCTTGGGGGTTTTGTAGTACTAATTTTTCGTAGACCTATTTTTCCTGAAAATATTTTTTACCGACTGTAATATTTTCCGAGGGGGAGGGTGTTAAAGTTTTCGGTTTTTCGGTACAATGCTTATTTCGATAATTTTTTACTTTGAAACAATTGAAAAAAAAATTTGGCAAAGTACACTGTAAGAAATTCTTATTGAAATTTCAATCGTACCACGATGAATATAAAGTTACAATGGACCCTCGGATGAATTTCACATTTTGATTATAAAATTCCCATCTGACATGAAAATTCAACAGAAAACGATGTGCTCAACATAACCTTAAAATTTAATTTATTCACTTCTTTTTCTTGCACGTTTATAATATATCTATTAATTTTTTTTAGATAATTATTGGAAAGTATTCAAGTTATAAAAATAAATACTTTTTTTATAATAAAGTCAATAATATTTATGGTTAAAATATAGAATAATATCCTTTTTCGAAATAAAATTTCCGTTGTAACTTTAGGTCCATCGACACTCGTATTAAAATTCAAAAATGTTTGAAAGTTACATGTACTGACCATTTCAATTTCATTAATTATGTCATTTTCATACGTCATTTCTAGTAATATTTTACACATCAATGTGTAGATTTCAGACACACTTTCTACAGTGTACTGTTTCGATTCACAATTAATTTTTTGTAATGCAATAACTCAAAAACAAATAAAAACGGCATTCGCTCCCATTGGGAAATTTGCATCTGGTGGAGTATTGGATACGTTAAAAGTAATAAATTAAAGCAAAATGCAAAATGTTTATCGGCCGTGCGTTCAAGCGTACAACCGACTATTGTCCAATTTTTTTAAATTTTATTTAAAAACTTTTTCTTAGATTTTTAAATATATTTTTTGTGATCAGATTGTAAAAATATACTAATAAACCCATTTTCAGTTAATTAGATCAAATAATGTAGAAATTAGAAAAAAAAATTTACTTTAAAAAAATTTTTTTTTTAAATTTTTTAAAGATTTTTTTATATATTTTTTGTGATCAAACTGTAAAAATATACTAATAAACCCATTTTCAGTTAATTAGATCAAATAATGTGGAAATTTTTTTCAAAAATTTTTTAGTTTCTCCTTGACAACGCTATGGCCATTATTACACAGCAAGTTCTCTATATTTTTCCTGTAAGCTACATGTGAAAATACGTATCTGTACCAAATTTGAGCCTTCTATGTCAAATAGTTTAGCCGTTAGGGGGGGGGCACGATTTGGCTATGGACACAAGAGTCTCACCAATAGGGTTCCGTCGGTACACCAAAGGTGTACGGAACCGTAAAAATGAATTGTTTAATATTTTTTATAAAATCGAGGGGTTAGATTCTATAAGGGGACGCGCATAGTTTTCTTTATAACATCCAATTACTCAATTCTTCGCAAGAATAAAATTATTTGTCAAAATATTTAAGTTCTTTGACATGAATAATGAAATTCGTTAAAGGATTGAAATTTATTAGGTGCAGGATATGAAAGAAGTAAATATTTTTTATTAAAATTAGAAAAAACTAAGGGAACAATAGTAAGAAATGGAATTACTTTGTTTGTCACTTTTGCGAAGTGTTAAAAACGAGGTTTATTTTGGTCGTTTAAAATTTGTCTACAACTACTTTTGCGTTTAAAAATCTTCTGTTTCATACTTTTTAAAACTCAATTATCGAGTGTGAAGTCTATAATCTTAATTTCTTCTTTAAAAACTTGTTTCATAAAATCGAATACAAACATTTTTGGAAATAAGCAAAAAAATTTTTTTATAAATTTTTAAAAAATAATTCAATTATTTTCAAGCAATTTTGTTTGATTTCAGTAGTCGGTAGCAAGCGCAGAACGCCTTTTCTGCTATAGTTTGACTTTTAATGTAACGTAGAATGCACTTGTCAAATTCTTTATCTCAAAGTATTTTACGTTTTTTAAATCTTTTCATATTCTCATCGCATGAGGAGGAAAACCTCAGTTTTTGACGAAAACAACTGATTCTTGCCCGCTTCCCGCAGTTCGAGCGGGCGTAAAACTACTTATTCGCCCGTGTTGCTTGTTCCCTCAATATCATGACATACTTTTTATACAATTCGGACAAAAAATGATGTTCCCAACATAATCGCAATCACCTCTTTTGCGCCCTTGATACGATAATAACTATTTGCTAATATCATGAAATCTTTTTATTCTGAGTTCAACTGAACCCAAAAAACATGGTCCGGCGATGGTGTCTCTATTTGTTTCACATATAAGGCACTTAATTACAAAAGACATTTTTATCGTCCAAACGTTTTCTTTTGCAGTGTTATATTTATTAATTTGAACAAGAATTTACTTATTTTCACGGTAAGTAAAAAATAACAATAAATATTACAATGGACGTAAGACAATGGTAACATGCTTACGAAAAAGAAAAATCGTGAGTTAAAACGAAAGTATGTAAACACAACCTAACAAACGAGTTGTCAAAAAGAATAAATTTCTTTTTTTTACATCAATTTCTTCTTTGACGGGAGGTAAAAAATCATTAAATACACGGTAAGAAGAGTTGTAAGAGTCTATCCAACAGATCTCGTTGAATTAAAATTTTTTCTATACGCTGCTAGTAGTCCCAACTGACTGTTTACAATATAATACACTGAAACCTCCATCGAGTCCACTGCTCGGGAGTGGTGTCTACTCGATCGAACAAGGTCACCTTGCTCGAAAACGAAAACAGACAGGGTCGTTGATACTTAATAAATACCAACGCTTAGATATTGTGTAATATTTCCTATTTGTCAATAAGTTTGTGAATTTGAAAAAATAACAAATTAGACAAATAAAAAATAGAAAACATTAATAATGATAAAATGAAATTTGAACAAGTATAAAATATCAATAATACATAGCATTATTTAAAAAAAAGAACATATCTCCCTCAATAGATACGTTACTGACAGACACACACGCCACTCAAAGTCTTCCCTCTTACGTCCCTTCTCTGCCGCGTCACCGAAAAAAAATAGAGACGTCACTCGATCGAATATCCCTTGATGGAGGTTTCAGTGTATAGAGTTTCTCTTTGTTTACACTAGAAATAGACGATACATTGCTTGACAATAAACATGGGGGCCACAAAAATAACTTTTTTTTAGCAGCTTGTTTTTAAGAAGTATAAAGACCGATGAAGAAGTTTTAGTGTTCTATGCATCTCGACAGTATAAAAGTGAGCTACCTTAAAAGTGACTAAAAAGTTACTTAAAACATCTTATATTAATATGTTTATGATCTAAATATCTCAATATAAATGTTTAAGTAACTTTATAGTCACTTTTAAAGCATCACACTCTCGCAATACTAGCGCTCATTTTTAAATAAAATTCTATAATATTTTACGATTGTAAGTTGTACAACTAATCCCTTACCAATTGAATACTAATTATGAAAAAACATTTTGTTAGATCAACCCAAACAACATATGTCGGTTTTCAATGATTATACTGTTAAATAATTGCTGCAAACTTTTGTCATGCGTATTGAAAACTTCTGTTGCACAATATAATTTTTTTAAATTTTGTATTACTCAGATGGAAGAACAGAGCAATGCTTCAACTTCCTCAGCTCATTCAGATGAAGCAGTGGAAAAACCGTCGCAGCAGTTAGGACGAGGAATGAGGGTTTGCAAACCTAAAATTAGGTTTACCCCCTCAGAATGTGGAGCTTCTAAATAGACTGCAAAAGTAGATGTAAAGATTTATTAATAGTATTTTTAATGTAACACTGAGAAAAAGTATTCTTATATCTAAAAGAGAAATTTTTTGTACCCTTTAAAAAAAGTGTTCCATATGAATGTTATTAAATTTGAACCACCCAGCTCAAAATGTTATTTAGGATTAATTATCTTTATAAAAAGAATTTCATTTTATTGTAAAAACCCTATTCGATTAAAAAATTATATTCTAATTTAAAGATAACTAAAGTTTTCTGTAAACTTAAATCGCTTTTTATAATCGAACAAACCTCTTTGAAATAAAAGTAATATGAAACTTAATTTTTCTAGCAATATCTTATTGTTTTTAATACTATTTTCCAACCAAACTATCTCTACCACTTTATTAAACGCAATCTTTCTAAGTGCAAGATTACTTTCTTTCAGATTTAAAGTTTGTAGTTTGGAGAAAATTGTTACATTGATTTATATTTTAGATTGCGATTGATAATTATCAGCAAACCCCAGTCAACTCGAAGGCAGATGATGTAAGACGTACGGAGAAAAATCATTTGCGCAAAAGGCCTGCGAATGAAGACTCTGAGGAAGAAAATGCTGCAGCCCAATTATTTTTAGTACGTTCTCTTTCCACTTTGATATTTTTTTCCAACCGGAAGCTTAAATGCTGTTTGGAAACATATTTTTAAATCACGAAATAAATAGTTTTTTAATAAGCTGCATAGAATCTAGCGGCAACCTTTTGTAATACAGTAAGCTTACCAGGCAATATTGTTGTAAGCTTCCTGTGGTCACAATATTTCAAATTCATAAAAAACATTTTTGCAAGAATACATGCTATTCAGGTTAACTTTCTTAAGGACAAAGTTGTTTGATATATTATTAATCTTATATTTCCAGAAAAAAATAAAAGAGGGGAATGATAGAGTCACAATGGGAAATGAACTTGTGTGTCATGAAGCTGCTTTTGGGGTTAGTGTAAAAGTATTTAACTTATAAATCTGAATTACTGTTATATGTACATCATTTCTCCTTAGTAAAATAGTAATAGTGATTAAGATTATTTAGTAGATAATAAATAAGAGACTTATTTCATTCTCATACTTTTCTGTGACTTACTGATAGCTTTTCTTACTGTATACATTATTAATCCGTTTTTGTTTTAAATTTTAGGACATTGCGCATAAAGAATAATCTCTGCGAGATATTTTAACAGAAGCTGTTGTTACATCGTCAGAAACACAGGTTAGTTTAAAAATCATTATTCCTTATAAAGAATCTTTTTAAACATAAATTAATTAATTTGTAAAATTATTTATAGACAGAAGAACATAGTAATCCATATGTTGAGTTGGAAAAATTGCGCAAAGAAAACATTAAATTGATGAGACTTATAATAGCGCAAAAAGAGGAGATAGACACGTTAAAGAAATCACATGTCTCAGAAGCGAATAGTGTCCAACCCTCATCATATGCAGGTGCTAGTCTTATCGAGATTCGGGGAATTATTGATGAAGCAATAGCTCCAATACAAAGGGACCTCAGCATTATTAAAAATAATTCTCACAATCCTACAGATGCAGCGTTAGAGGCATTTGGTAGGGCTGACAGTGTGGTACGTATACAAAGTTTTAGAACTTTTTAACAACATTTTTCTGATTTTTAAAATGTTGGAATAAAAAAGTTGAATATTATAACTACCAATTATTTACGACTTCCTCATTTGTTTAAAGGTTTCTTGTGCTGGAGTCAACATTACAAATAAAATGTTGAACAAAGCGAAGGGGACTAAAAAACTGTCATTGAGAATCACCTATCTATTGAGAGGCTATTATACACCGGAGCAGTTAGCTGTTGCGTGGTATAGAGTACCGCCACATGTAACTGACAATTATGTTGAGGTTACAGACAACGACGTAACAAATATTGCAGGTAAGATTTTAACATCATTTGAATCACATTTAATAGTACATTATGCAACAAGGGAGGTACGTCCGAGTTTATGTACCGAGCACAATATCGAAAACGAGCCGTAGCACGAGCGAAGCCAGTGCGAGGACGAGTTTTTCAATATTGTGCGAGGTCATAAACGAGGTTATCTCTCTTGTTCAATACTTTGCTTTATACAACAAAGGCGTATTATGGTTACTCTATGCTACCTGTACCGGTGCATGCTAAGTTCTCCCATATAACCCAGCTGATCAATAAAGTAACCATTATTGTCTTAGGGAGATAAAGGGTACTTTATTGACCTCTGAGCGGTCAATGTTGATTTTCATATTACACCTTAGTAGTACATAATTGGTTTTAAAAGTCAAAAGCCAACAAGCAAGATTTCTTCTTATCTAATTATATTTCTTTCAATAGGAGAACTTTCTGTTTTTTTTTGGGGGGGAGGGAACAGTTTCCGGGTAACAAATTTACAATAAATTAAAAAGTACCAACGTTATTCACTTCACTGGGAATTTTTTAGTCAAGTAACTTTAAAAACTATTTTCTACTGTTTTTCAATTCTTATATACATTTTTCTTATAAAATAAAGTGTTTCTGGGTTTACGTGCAATCGAAAAAATGAACAGGGGTAAGAAGTAGTTGTAGAAACCATATAAGATGATAGAGGAAATTCTAAATCTTGAAACTAGCAATTCTGTATTTATATTTAAGTTTTCTTTTTATTTTCGACTTTGTTGTATAAAACAAAGTATGAAACAAGGGAGGTATCCTCGTTAATGACCTAGCACATTATTGAAAAAGTCGTCTTATTACTCGCTTCGCTCGTGCAACGACTCGTTTTCAATATTGTGCTCGGTACACAAAATCGAAGTTACCTCCTTTGTTGCACAATGTACTATTATTAGAATTTTTTTATTTTTTTAACAAACTATAATTATTTTTTTTTTTAGATATTGTTCGGGAACTCGAGAAAAATGAAACAACGAAATTGGGCATACATTGTTTGTGAGAATGGTGGTTTTAGTGGGTAGGTCCAACAATGGAGAGTCCCACACTACCGTATGGTGTGCCTAAATGCATTTCCACCAGTTAAAAAAAAAAAAAAAAATCAAGCAGAAATAATAATATGGTACGTATAAACATGCTAAGAAATATTTATTACATTTTCAAGAATAATTTATTTATATAGTAAAGCTATTATATGTATTTTAATCCAACTCTACTCGCCTTTCTTGCAGCAAATCTTTTATAAATTTTATTTTTTACCTCAATAATATATAATTATTAACACAAATAATTTCAAGTTTAGATTTTTTAGTATTGACAAGTTTAATAAAATTGAAATTAAAATTTTTGTAATGATGGAAATAGCAATAAGTAAGAAATGGTATTTTAGGAGAAGCAGACTTTTTACACAATATACTATCACCGGAAGTAATTCCCATCATTAATAAATTAAAAAAAAAACAATTAAGTAGAGAGCAACGGAAATGAAAACGACGAAATGGAAGACATTAAATAAAAAAATGTATTATAAAAACATAAATTAAAAGTCTTTTATTTTGATTTCTTATTACTATAATTTTACTTTTGTATACAATAGACACTTATGTATGTTAGATATTAAATTACATTGTTTGCTTGCAAAATATTTATTATGAAACACAACAGTGTATTGCGCAACATGTACTAAAAGATTTTCCCAGAAGATTGCTAGGAGAGGCCGAATAATGAAACATTGTTAAAACCGGGTTGGGGTACACTTTTTCAAAAGTCGAAATTTTATCTGTTTTTCAAAAATCGCCAACATTTTATTTACAGTCGTTCGAAAGATGGGTAACCACTTTAGGGACCCTTACCCTAATTAATTATGAATTTTTAATGAACAAATAAATAATAAAATTCTTTTTCTTATTGGTGGTTCTTTAATTTTTATGCAGTTTACTAATTTAAAAAAGGTTAATGAATAAATGCTTCATAATGTTAATTTTTACAAGGAATTCATCACTTTTTACACAAGATCATTTTAAAATTACCAAGTTACATTTAAAAGTTGTAGAATTAATGTATAACAATTCAAGAATCAAATATTTGAACAACATTAATTAACAAGTATTAAAAAATATTAATTTTAATATTTAATCCATTAAGTCTTATGAAGAAATCAATCATTACATTAAAAAAAAATAAATTAGATCAACATGCAAACTCAAAAAAGAGGTTTTTTGTTTATATTTTCTAATGTTCTAACAATAATTGTTGAAACAAATAAATAAAAACATTTTATTTTGCTTCTTCATGAGGAAGTTTTGCATTTGTGATGATTTCCAATTTTTCAAAAGAAGGTTATATGGACTTATTTTTGTCTACAACATATGTATATTCAATTGTCAGCAAATGTCCAGATGTGTGTATGTCAAATAATATTGTGTACAAAATATCTCGGAAAAATTTTAATGGATTGTCCTAAAGTTTAGCAGGTTTCTTGCAGTCATTAATACCTGAAACCTGACACAAGGATTTCCAAATATATAAAAAAAATTTATACAATTTTTTCAAAATTTGGGGGAAAAATTCGTATTTTTTTTAAATAACTTTTTTATTTATTAATATTTTCATTAATTCTGGTCAAAATTCCGTCCCAGACATTAAAACGAATCCATTGATGTATATAAAGTATATATTTCATCAAAATGTATAAAAGTAATCACTATTTATATTTTTCAAAAAAAGTAAAATTTTGAATTTTCTGAGATTGTTAAAAGTTTACTTTAAAATAATTATAATTCAATAGAAGATTGAGAAACTGCAGTATATTATATTGAGGAAGCTAAATGTTCGTGAAATGAACAACTTGTTTGAAATCTGTTGCGCCAATCGCTTCTGTGTAAAATATTAAAAAATTAAGTATTTATATGGATTATTTTTTGTGCAATTCGTATTTTGTTCAGAAAATTATTTTAAACAAATTATACTGTACAAATGGTGTTTCATTCCAAGGATAAAGAAGTAGATTAAAAATAAAATCAATAATTAGATTCATAGGTAAATTGTAAAAAATTAAATACCAGGTTTTTGTTTTTAATTTCCAATTTCTTTTGTTAGGAATGAAACACCATACTTATTCAACGTAATTTGTTTTAAATAATTTTGTAAACAAAATACGAATTAGACAAAAAAAGACCCAAACTACAATTCCTTAATATTTTACAGAGAATCGATTCGCGTTAACAGTTTTCAAAAATTATTAAATGTTTATTAATTTGTTTAAGCAACAGCAAATTAAAAGTACAAAAAGGAATGTCGACTGTAAGTGTAAAATATTACGTAAATCATTCGAAAATAATGAATGTCCCCTTAGGTCAAAAAAATCATTATTGCTTTCTCGATGATTCTATAAAAAGATGTCCTCTTTTTATCGCAATTTACTTGTTAGCTTTAAAAACGGTTTTCTTGAAAACATATGTCGATCATAAAAGTTTTCAATCTATAAAGTTTGTAATTTTTCGATAGCTATTTGAAAGGATTTATTTTTAATTTTTGACGAAATATTTAGAATCAGCAACCTTAAAAATACAAAATATAAAGATATTATTTATTAAAAAAGGAAAAAATTTTTGCACATTTGTCACACAAAAATCGTATTTAAACTACACTGCTGAGACTGTAAACAGTATTATTTCACAGTAAAAAAAATCTTACTTTCTGCTTGGTTCCGAGGCTAAATTTAAGATGTAAACATCAGTCAGTCCCGTTAAGGAAGGACAGACTTATGTGTAATACTTGGACTGAATTAAAGGTGTAAAAAAAGTCTGCCATATTTTTCTATGTATATCATATTCTATATCATGCTTAAATTTCTTAATTTGTTATGAGATATTTTACGTGGGCATTAGCATTAATTAACTTTTACTTCTTATTACGCGCATACAAAAATTTCAAATATTTTCTATGAAACATTAAGTACGCTTTGTAATAATGTATGAAATGTTATGAATTGGCTACTATGCTGCTTAATCAGTACATAAGCTAGCTACTAATTTATCGTGAAAAATTGTACAAGCTGTGCTTGTGGCACATTCGTAAAAAATCAAGCTTGTTGCAAATTCATAGCTAATACTTAATGTTCGAATTGTGGAGACGCATGAGTAGACCCTAAAATTTATTTTAGAGAATTTTCAGTTGTTAAAATTTTATTAGACATAATCACCTTTTAGCTGAATTTCAATTAAACAGAAATTATGCTTAATAAAATTAAAATTTAATTTAATTTCTATTTAACAGAATTTTTAATTACAA
This sequence comes from Leptopilina myrica (nomen nudum), assembly GCA_032872475.1. Taxonomy (NCBI): domain Eukaryota; kingdom Metazoa; phylum Arthropoda; class Insecta; order Hymenoptera; family Figitidae; genus Leptopilina; species Leptopilina myrica (nomen nudum). The sequence continues at coordinate 7,668,748 of CM065461.1, forward strand.
GAATTTTCATTTTTTAGAATGTTCAATTAACATATTTTTCATTTAACCTACTTTTTATTTTAAAGAATTATTATTTTAATAAAGTTTTATTTACCAGAATTCTTATTTAACGAAATTCTAAATAATCTGAATTTTTAAATGTCAGGATTCCCATATGAGCAAATTTTCATCTTCACGAATGGTTATTTGTAAGATTTCTTAAAACGCTGAATGCCCATTTGAAAGAATTTACAAATGGAAGAAATATTGCAGCGCGAAGTTTAAAATTAACCAATTAAAAAGTTTTTAATTCATTCCGATTGGTCAATTTTAAAACTCGCGCTGAAATTCTTGACAGAGTTTTAGCATCCGTCCTCTGAACAGACTATTCAAAATATTATATTAACTGATAATGTTAATAGTTCTGCCGTCCTGATTAAAAACAACATAACTACACTTTGGGTTGTTTCGAGATATTTAGCAAAATACGTTTTTATTTATATCTTCTTTAACATAATGTTTCTTCAAAAGGTAATGGTGCTTCTTTACTAATTCGGGTACGCTGAATTTTATTATGCAAAAAAAAATTTCAAATTTTCATTAGAAATATGCAACACTGTAGTTATGATAATTAATTAAATGAAAAATCGCAGCGAATCCTTGCAAAAAAGCATAACTACGCAGTTATGCTTTTTAGTCAGGAGAAAAGCTCAAGTACGGTCGACTTTCCTGATGTAGAAATACACTAACTACAAACACTTGAAAGAGTTTAGTTTTGAAAAAATGGATTAAAGTGTAAAATTTTTTTTTATTTTGTGTAATTAAAATGCGTTTTTTAATTTCTAACAGGAAAAAAAGGAAAAACTTGCAGAAGGTAATGAATAACATAATTTTCATTAGAAGAAATTAAATTTCATTAAATTCCCTGTTCAACTTTTTAATATAATTAAATGATTAATTTTTAAAACCTTAACAATTTTTTAAAATCCCATTCAAAGATTAAAATGTTTAAATATCTACTATTGATTCTATTTTGAGGAGATGTGTGTAATAATTTTAAAGTAAGCAGTTATCTTTATGTTCTTTATTAATTAATTAACATATTAAATACTACTATTATGCAAATTACAAAACTTATTTTCAAATTCAAACTTTAAAAAAAATTCAATTCTTAACTAATTTACTAATTAATTATTCTTGTTTATTACTTTCAAAATTTTGTCGCAAAAATTTAATTTTTTTTTTAAAAAGCCAAATCTTAATACGATGTTCCCAATCGGTCACCCATCCAGGTAATAACCGCGACCAAACGTGCTTAACTTTCGTGATAGACGAGAACCGCCGCACTGCAATGTAATACATTCGCTTCTTACATTGAGCAGTTACTTTGTAGTTAAATACCGTACGCGAGATTTTTCTCGTGAATAAGGGAATTTAGGTTTAACTAGTCCTTAATTCTTTAAAGCAATTTAGATAATAGTTTTTTATATAAGAATTTTAAAAACGACAGGTTTAACAAACATATAAATATGTGTGAATAAGTATTTCAATAAATTTAGCACCTGTCAATGTCTCAAATACATAGTGTCCTTATTTTTATTGCATATGCTATAGGCAGTCCGCTAAAGCACCACTCATTGAAGCGAAAGCATATGCTTTCATTTTCAAAAGCGCGCTTCTTTGGAGCAAACATCTTTTCATTTGATTCAAATTTACACGCATTTTCTTCAAATTTATCTATTAGATGTTTCAAATGAATAATGTCAAAGAAGCAATAAATAATTCTGTTGCTATATATAGATGAACTATAGAACCAATTTGTAGAATATCATTAATTTAACAGTACCGTACTTTTAATTTAAACAGTTTCATTTTTTCGTTTTAAGTAATATACTGTTCGATTAATAAATGTGTTATTGAATTAATAACGGGAAAGTCAATAGCATGGAGCTATTTGATTCAACAGCACTTTTTTTCAGTGTACAATACTTCAATTTTTTAAATTTTTTTATCAAATGATTTTAATATCTTTTTTTAATTGTTTATTTTAATTCTACCATTTACCGATGAATGTTGCATGTATTTTTTTAATATTTGTGTACGGAACCCGCCATTGTAGTGCGACTTCAACTCGCACTTGTCCAATTTTTAGGGTTTCGTGGCCAAGGGCCAAAACCCTTATAGCGAGACTTCGGTGTCCGTCTGTAGTTTTTACGTCTTAAGTCTTAAGTATTCAGTCTTAAGTTTTAAGTCTTATAATAAGACTTCGGTATAAGAAGTTCTTATGTCTTAAGACTTAAGACTTAACTTCGGTATAAGTAGGTCTTAAGTCCTAAGTCTTACGTCTTAACAACCGTTGCCATGACAACTTCGGTATAAGAAGGTCTTAAGTCCTAAGTCTTAAGTCTTACGCCTTAACAATCGTTGTCATGACAACCGTTGCTATGTTAATGTTTGCCATAACAACCGTCTCTTAGAAATTTTATCCCTTTTAATTTGAGACCAAGCCCATGAAAATCCGATAAAATTTGTAGGTTACAGACAATTTTGAAAAAAATTCCAATGCGCGCGAGGCGAGTTTAACGTCATATAAAGCCCTACACGGCTGCAGTTTTTAATTAATAACTGGTTTTCTAATTAAGGCTCATTTTTTTTCTAAACGCTTTTACATTCAGAGACATTTAAGGAATAAAATACAATTTTAATTTTTTTGTAGGACGTGAAGAACATATTTGTTTATTAACATTTTATAAACAAATTATGTAAAAAATTATAAAAAATAAAAAAAATTTAAAACAAAAAATATAATCAAGTAGTGCAATTCAAGACGAACAAAACCCATATTTTAATTTTTAAATCCGTCAACTAGAACTTGAGTACTAAAAGTACTAAAAAATTCAATTGTTAAAAACTTTTACTAAACTTTTTTTTTTGGCTTAATATTTTCAGGGATTTTTCTTCACCATATTAAGAGTAAAAAAACTATTTTGGTTCAAAAAGAAAATTTTTTAGTTTTAGGTGATCCGTTTGAGAAATTCTGACCCATCTGTTTTTTTGAGACAGAATAGAAAAAAAATTTTGCTGATTTTAACTAACTAACGTTAAACTAACTACATGTTTTGGTAGAAAATTAATATTAAAAGTTTAGTTATTAACCTTTAAAGTACTGTGTTAAAAAATCACGCACAATGCTAACCCCGGTCTGTAAGACCATTATTCCAATTTTATATTTTTTTAGTAATTTATAGTTACCAACAATTTTGTCAATAAAAATGTATTAAATATAATTTATCCCTTTCATAAATAAATTTAAAAATTTCATTTTTATCACATTTTAACAATATCACGATTAACGAAAAGGTCAAAACAATAATTACAGTCTATATAAAAACTGACAGAACTAGCTGTGCGTTATGTTGCACATAAGTTACTTATGAGAATATATACTTTTACTTGAAAGCAACCCCGGTCTTACAGACCGCTGTACATCAAATATTTTTTTATATTTCAAAATTTATCGCATAAAATTTTTTTAAAAAGTTGTCACCTAACAGATTCTCCTATAGTATGAAGCTAAAAAAAGCTCAAGTTTATATTATACTTTTAAAAAAGTTACAAACAAAGAAAATTTTTATAGCAGTCTGTCAGATCGGCATAGCACTTTAAAGATTAATTTAAATTTAAAAAAATTTCTTTTTTACGTCTCCTTCAATTGTTATTATTTTAGTTTTATAAAATGTCGACTTACAAGTGTTTCCAACTTAACAGTTTTATGCTATTTGTTTTTTATAGAAAATTTTGGCATTTTGACTTTATTTCAATTTATAATTTTTAATTACAACATTTTTTTAAAAATTCAATTATTTTGTAGAAGCTGGTGGAAAGAAAGATCATCCATTTCCTTTTAAAATGGATGTTTCTTATGAGGGAGAGACCCTTGGAGGCGTGAATGTGCCCTTTGAATATGAAAATCAGTATGAAAATGATGAAATGCGACAAGAAGAAGAAAATGTTGAACCTGAAGATGAAAATATGCCTTTAGAAGACGATGCAAACACGAACAATGAAGATAGAGCTGAAGGCAATGAAGAAATGGAGGTTTCAGAAGAATCACCTAATGATTCTGAAGATGATTCTGAAGATGATTCTGATGTTGATCCTAATGGTGATCCTGATAGTGATCCTGATGGTGATCCCGATGATGCTTCTGATGGTGAACCTGATGGTGATCCTAATGGTAATTCTGATGGAGATTCTGATGTTGACTCTGAGGAAGATTTAGATAGTGATGCAGAAGGAGATTCTGATAATGAATTTGTACGTCCAGAACGTCCAATTTTTCAAGGGTTTGATGAAAATTTCAGAATGAATATAAACCTACAAAATGACGTCAATGTGAAAGCAAAAGATATCCTGCTAACAAGTTTAGCACGAAATGTAAGACATAAGGATACCTACGAAAATTTGATATCGCAACTTAAATGTGCCAAAGATTGCTATCTAGACGTCAATTTACCAACTACGAAAAAAAAATTGTGGCAAGTGTTGAAAAGAGATAGGTCAAATTTGATTTATTCAGTATATTGCACTCTTTGCAATGAAAAAATTGGTGATGGAAAGATTCCAACTAGAAACTGTCACTGTGGTGATTGCGGACCTGGTAAAGAGAATGAAAATTTAGGTACGTTTATACTTCCACTTCTTATTCCTCAATTACATGATTTTTTTAAACTGCCAAACATAGCCGCATCTTTGCGCTATAAGTATGAGCGGGTAAAGATAAATCCTGATAATATGGAGGATATTTATGATGGAGAAAAGTACGTTAAACTTTCGGAAGAAGGTAGATTTTTGCACAATCCACATAATTACTCCTTCTCAATATGGGTAGATGGTGTATCTTTGGCAAAGTCATCAAACGCTTCAACAACGCCAATTCTCTTACAAGTAAATGAATTACCCCCTCATGCTCGTAATAAACACGTTCTTTTAGCAGGAATTTACGTAGGTAAAAAGAAGCCAAATGTTACTTCTCTTTTGATTCCAATTGTTAAACAACTGAGAGACTTGGAAGAAGAAGGAGTAAAATGGAATCCAGAAGGACCGGATGGACCGGAAATTGAGAGTAAGTTTACAACCTTAATATTTATTGCGGACGCTGTAGCAAAGGCAGAAGGTTTACGAATGTGCCCTCATAATTCGTATTACGGTTGTCCAAAATGCTATATTAAAGTAGTCTGGGAGAATAACAAACTTATATTTCCCAACGAGGAAATTATCTTGCGAAAACACAATCAAATACTGCAATGCATTGAAGTAGTATTTCAGAAGAATGAACCATTCTTGGGTGTAAAAGGATGCAATGCTTTTGCATCCTTACGTCATTTTGATTTAGCTGAAGGCCCTATACACGATGACCTTCACGGCTACTTCCTAGGGTGTGCTAAGCAGATAACCACACACATTTTAGAAGATGCTGGAAAAGAGTGGTATATTGGAAGAAAGAAGATTATAAAAAGGATTGATGAAAAACTCAAGACAATACAATTGCCTTCAAGGATTTGTAGACAAGCAAGAAGTATAAGTAATTTTCGTAAATGGAAAGGAAGTGAATGGCGTAACTGGCTCCTTTATTTCGCTCTTCCGTGTCTTGAAGGTATTTTAAAAGAACCTTACTTTACTAATTTGAGGTTACTGAGTGAATCCGTATTCATTTTGAATAATACATCGATATCCGAACGTGACGTGAATCATACAAAAACTCTCTTAAGAGAGTTTGTGGCAACTTCGAATATTTATGGAAACGCGAATATGACATATAATGTACATACAGCGGAACATGGTCCAGATTCAGTAAAATATTGGGGACCATCATGGGCACATTCAACATTCCCATTTGAAAGCTTTGCTGCAAAAATAAAAAATGATGTAAAAAGTTCACATTGTCGTGCAGAACAAATAGTCGATCGCTTTTTTTTGAGGAAATTTGTTGTAAGCTCCATTTACGCAGATGACATTGCTGAAAAAACAAGGAATAGGATAAGGCAATTGCTGGAAATCAAAGATGAACCTATTCCACAAAATATGTCACCAGGTCATTATTTTGTTGGAATAGGTCAAGAAAGGCAGAGAAACCCTAGTGAATTGTTACTTCGTCTCATAAGAGAAGCAGAAGAGTGTATTGATGAAAATACAATTGTACACACTTACAAGCAAGCAAAAATCCACGGAGTAAAGTACAGAAAGCATGACAATGTCCAGCAACAGTTTTTTGCATAAATAAGAAATACTATGCAATTCCTATATCGAACATTTCAACAGTAGATTAATTTCGAATGTAAAAAAGTAATTTTATTACCTCCGATGACGTTCATTGGAGAAGAATGAATTTTTAACTTGCGTAGATTTTCGCGCATGAGAAAATTCTTAATACTTGCGCTGATTTTCGCGCATGAGAAAATTCTTAATAATTGCGTTGATTTTCGCGCATAGACAAAACTTTTTACATGCGTTGATTTTCGCGCATGAGAAAAAAAAGTTATGTGCACCGAGATCCGTACACAAAAAACTTATTACTTGCGTTGAATTTCGCGCAATGGAAGAAATGTACGTTTATTAAGATCCGCAAAATAAAGAAAAAGAAAGTTGAACTTACAATTGACCAAATTTCTTGTGCTGAATTTTCGCACAAATGTAATTGGGCATACATAATTTGTGAGAATGGTGGTTTTAGTGGGTAGGTCCAACAATGGAGAGTCCCACACTACCGTATGGTGTGCCTAAATGCATTTCCACCAGTAAAAAAAAAAAAAAAAAGAGAGAAGAGAGAAGAGAAGAGACAGAAACTAAATCAAAGATAAATAACATGGTACGTATTGTTACGTCAAAACGAGAAACCTTTATAAATATACCTAACGTTCCTCGTTTTAAATTAGTTTCATAAATGAATCTAATTTGGGATGAGGATAAGTCAATGAGCCTACTAAATGTGAGAGAATAATTTATTTAAAAACCAACAAGAAAGAAAAGAGTTGACAAAATTACAATGAGTACAAAAATTATGAGTCTTACTTAAAGAATAACGATTACTGGTGTGATGATAATCTCTTGTCTATCTTAATGGTGTTGAGCGGTAGATGAAAAGGGGCCTTCCGTTTGTTGTCCTTAATGGTTGGGTCTTAATCCTCTTGTTTACACTAATGAGATAGTGTATTGTATTGTGAAAATATCTGCTTTCTTCCAGACGGTTGTCGCCTCCTAAGCAAATTTCGATATTTCGAAATTTGGAATGTGATACTTCAATATTAGAGTTTGTAGATACTCGAAAGAATTTCCAAATTTATATTTTTCGAAATTGATATAAGTTATATTTCGAAAATCGATGAATGGAGTGTTGATTTGAAACTGAATTCAAATTAATATTTGGAAAATAATTCACTTGTAATGAAATATGTTTAAATTAATACTTGGAATTCACTTTTAATAATGTCCAAAGGTATACTGGGAATTCACTTTTGAATAATGTTCAAAGGTATACTGGGAGACTGTTCACTTGTTGCCGATTAGATGAATACTGCTGATTTCCAAAAATTACTCTCTATCTCTTGTACTGAACGATGTGTTCAGGTTGATTTCTAAAATGGTTACTCTCTATCTAACCAGAAATTTTCTCCCTTTTTATATAAAACGTTCCTTATAAGTGTAATGCTTTGAAATCAGGCACGTGTTGATATTGGTTTAAGTGGGAGTAACGGGCGACTCCCCCGTCCCTCGTAGATTTGGGAATTGTGTAGAAAACTGCTCTCGGCGACTGATGATTTTCCTCCCGCTTACTGTGCGGTTGCTTTCTAGGAAACATGCACGTGTCAATATTTGTGGTAACGGGCGCTTGTCAAAATTTGTTAGAAAGCCCATGTTTTTGATGCGGTATCATTATTCTTTTTACATGAACTAAAATATTACTCTTTTCTTGTATATTTGTTACAATTTGTATTTTGTTTTAAAATATATAATAACTATTGCCATATGTTAAAAATATGCAAAATACAATAATATAACATAAAATACAATAATAATATAATATAAGTAGAATACAATAAGAAAATACATGCATAAATATTATATTAAAATTAGATAAATTAACCAGAAGTTACGGACGTAACACCTACCCCCTTAGATTGAGCATGGGAGAGAAACGAAACATGCTCAACTTTACAAATAATTATAATATAGAGAAAATGTTATTACTATGCATATATTCTATTCATTCTTTGCATTCTTAAAAAAAAATTTATTTAATTTTATGTTGTTCACAATTTAGTTTTTATTATTAAGTATTAATAAATACATGTACACTTCATATTTTCTTATTTTTTATTAAAGGTTAACAAAGAACTCATATCTTGGAATGGTAGTAAAAGAGTACTTATGGAAATTCCTACAATTCAATACGGTGATCGAATTATACATTTACCTATTGAATTTTCTTTGAAAAAAAAATCAATTATTCAAGATCATAAAGTTTTAATTGATCAACATTTTGGAACAGAAAAATTCTTTGTTTTGTATAATCGGATAGTAAAATTTGAGGGCAATTCATTGATCCGGGTAAATATTTTGATTCTTTTTCATTTCTTTTGTTTTCCTATTGCTTACATTTATTTGTTATTAAAAAAAACAGGTTTCTGTATATGATCAATGGGTCGACGAGAAATTGAGACCGTTAACATATAAGGAAAGAAGGACCAGTGTTAAGATCTTCGGTTTACGATTGGAAACTCCTTTTGAGTGGAAATGTAATCTTCATTGTTCATTGACTGAGGGAATTTCCTGTCTTAAAAGGCATGTGTTGGAGTCACGAGATCCTTTGGGGTCTCCTTTCATTGTTGGTGCCGTAAAGTGGATTATAAACGGACACATGGTGGATCGTGTAAGTGCATATTATTTCTTACTATTTAATGGTGTGCATTTAACTAATAATAATATATCTAATTTCTATGTTTCAGTATTTTGGACCTTGACATATACTTCTTTCTACAATTATTATGTCACTAAAAAGAAAAAATAAACAAATTTTTAGTATTTCTTTTGTTTCATTGTTCCATTTTTCTGTTTCCTATACTTCTGTTTCCCTTCCTTCTGTTTCCATTAATTCTGCATAAATTTTATTCAGTAATTTATTTGTTTTTATAATTTCAAATTTCTTTTTTATTTTTAAAACCAATATTATGATAGTAATGACATTAATTCCTGTTATAATTATAACAATAAAAATGGTATAATTTTGAATTTCATATTTTCTTGAATTGTTCGTTTTAGTAGAATTTTGGAACATTAAAGTATTTAGATCTAATATATTTGGAATTTCTTGATTAAATTTTTGAACTAACTTTGTATCTTGCATAAAAATTGGTGATTTTAAAGGTAAGTTAGATATTTCTTCTATTTCATTGGGTAAGGTTTGATTATTTATTTTTATTAAACAATCTAACGGTAGCATTAGAATTCCATTATTTTTCAGTAAAATAGTAAAGGATTTTCTGAAACATTGGATTTCAATATGTTTTAATTTCTCTGTAGTATATATCCAAGAGTTATGTTTTAGTAATGGGGTTAACATTGGGAATTTATTTGAACTGATAAATTTGCAGTTATAATATCTTGAATTAATTAATATATTGGATTCACAAGTTGGATTTAATTCTGCATGACTCATAAACGGCGTGAAATTTTCTTTAAGATTTGAGGTAAGAAAATACTTTTTACTATCTTCAGAAAGACCTATAATTTGAAAGTCTATTTTTATAGAAATAAAAGATTTGTTATAAAACATTGGATATGAATAAATTTTAAATAATTTAAATTTTTCTGATATTTGTTTTGGAAATGAATATATAATAAATAAATTTTTATTTGAATAAAAACATTCAATTTTTAAAAATTTTAAAAGAGTTTTTGTACACTGAGAGAAGTCCGGGAACTAATACGTCCCGTGCAAGGCTTGAGTGATCATTTTGAATGTTCTTATGTGAACCTTCGATCGGGACGTCTCAAGCCCCGATAAAAAACGTGGAACGTCCCGAAGCGGGATTACTTACAACTTTTAGTATCGGCCATGAGTTGTCTCTCACATGCGGGAACAATGTTTGACCGATTCGGGGTGTCTGAGCCCTAGATTCGAGACATCTCAAACGCGACAAGCAGAGTAGCTTATAGCGACGTCTAGCGGGAACTATTAAGCCCTGGACTTCTCTCAGTGTATTTATAGTATAATTTAACAAATCTTTTTCAATTGGAATGGATTGATGCCATTTATTATTCATTGAAGCTAAAAGAATTTCTTGCATATTTTGTAGTGTTTTAATGCATTTCTCAATTAAATATAATTGATCATATATGTCATTTGAATTAGGAGGGTCTAAAATAAAAATTTGTTGAGTAAATGTATTTTTATCTGAAGATTTCATTGTAATATTACTATTTGTTTCTTTTTTTTCTATAAAGTTAAAAATGCCATTTTTTTGTGCTGGTTCTGATGTTTTAGCTATGAGGATTTTTGTATCATTAATTATTTCTTCGAATTCTCTAATTTTAATTCTTAGTTGATTTCTTATATTAATGCAAAACAATATGCAGCTTATCTTAGTGTTTTCATGAAATTGTTTAAAGTTTGTTAATTTACTGAATAGTAATTTATGATTAATATGATAAATAAATTTTACTTCACCAATAGAAACTCTACAGTTTTTAGAGGTTCATAATATAATCCTGGTGATTGTGTGAATTGGACATCTTGTGGTATAACTTGACATGTTCCTTTGTTTATTACTATTAAAATGGCAAAAATTATTAAGATCATTTTATTTTTAATCTCCATTTCTGAAACAGAATCAAGTATATTTATTTTTATATTTTATGGTAAATGTTCTGTTTGCGATGTCCGCAAAGAGTACATTTTTTGAAACTTTTTCCTTCGTTATTTTCATAGGATTTCGAAGTGGATGGGAAACTTTTGTTTTCAAAGGAATTTTTCTTTTCATTTGCGACTGTCATGTTTTCAAAAGATTTAGTTATTACTTTTTCAAGTGAATTAATGTAATTGTCTATATTATGTAAGGTTGCTAAGGTTATTAATGCGGATATAGCTTTTGCTGTCAAAGCATCACTTGATATAGCGGTTTTTTTTATTTTTCCTACAGTACAAATCATTATCCAATTTATTTTTGTTTCTGACACATTTGTTTTTAAAAATGAAAATTTGGGAATACCCATTTCTTTCTTATAACAATAATCATTCAATTTTTGAATCAGTCTCACTTTAAATGTAATTGTTGCATTTTTCAGAAATGAGTTTTCTCCATTAGTTAATTTTTCAACCAAACGAAATGCTGCATTTTCTTTTGATAACTCTAGATTGTCACTTGTACTACAAATTATAAAATGTTTAAATCTTATTTCTGTAACATATTGAGGTTGATTAATAGCGTCTGCTGGTGCTTGATAATTTGAATTAATTAGGAGGTCATCTTTCGTGTTTTCCTTTAATAAGGTATATAATATATTTAGGAAGGAGGTTGCCATTTTATAATCGGAAGGTTGTTGAACTGTTGTGGATAGGATGTAATTGTGGGTACAGTTGAATTGCTTCCTCGTTGTTTTTGTTACCTTCTTTTTTCTGCAGTAGATTAGTTCCTTCTATGGGAGGTGAAGCTTCGTTTCCTTCTTCGTTGTTTTGACTTGATGTTGGTGGTGTTTTAAGGGTCGTTCCTAAATGTAATAGTACATTAGTTACGGAGTCCCATATGGAACCTAAAAGGTGTAGAGACCACCCAAACACACTATACAATGCATATCCATGTATAAATGTATCAGCTATAAATTTGATTGTTTTCATTACTATTATTATCCCTATAAATCCTGCGCTTACAGTTCCGAAAATGGTAAATGTTACCCAGATTTTTCCCCACGCTGATTCTGCTATTTTATTTATTGTTTCCTCATCTAGTACATTTGAAAATTTAAAGCCTGTGTTATGTATGGTTTGCCCCATTATTCCTCTTGCGAGAGTATTTAAAATTATGGGCTTTTCTGCTGGTAGCATAATATGATTTCTTAATTTTTCCAAATCTTTGTGTGAATATAATCCACTAGTAGCTAGGTATGGGGGAACATTATATTTCCAAGTTTCTCGTTTATCTGGTTTTAATATTGCTGGCTGTACTACTGTTACTAATTTAGGTAACATTTGGAACCATGAATTACCTATCATAAACATTGACGGTAAAAATGTGTTACATTCTACTGGTGTCCCTACTTTTGTTAAGATATGAGTTATAGGCGTTAAAAAATATGTTTTATTATCTTTCATAACCGGCAGTTCCAGATAACATTCTTTGGTTTCTCTTAAATTGATTTCTACTGGTATACATTTTATCATGTGAATAACTTCTCCTGCTAAAACTGACATATAACCTTCCTTTTTCATTAAATGAAAAGCGAATAAATCGGGAGCTTGAGTGGCCAAAACTAAAGAATTTCTAAGTACTTCTTGTTCTAGTAAACATCTTTTTGTTAATACATCATAATATAACTCATGCATTTCTTTTCGTAGGTGACGTTCGATGTAAATAAATTTTGTATTCACATAAGAGAACATATCCATATTTTGCACTAACGGTTTTTTATTTTTTAAGGGTGATCCACCTGGTCTCGTTTCTAGTATGATTAATTTTGGATGTTCTGTTCTTACATAGATATAACCACAAATCATTTCTCTTGTTTTTTCTGCTAATGCAAATGTGATATCCTGACTTACTAAAGAGTATATTATTTCCTTATTTTCTTCTTTGTTATCTACAACATATGTTTTATTTGCTATTCCTTCAAAAATTGTCTCATATTTTTTTAGATTACATACATCTTCTGGTATAGCATTCCAAAATGTATTTCCATTTTCCCTATCTATACATTTTGATTCTGATAAACTACAAACTGTTCCTGACTGCAAATGAATTTTGTCCGTTTCTAAGTTTACTGTTGCAAAATACTCTTGTAAGGTTATTTCGTATGATGCTTGTACTATCACATCCTTCCATGAGCCATAGACGTCGCTATAAGATTCACCATCGCAGTCGCCATCTTGATCAATTGATCCTGCTAAAGGTATGCTACGGTAGTTAGTAGAATTTATTTTTAAATCTGCAAATTTTGTATTACTGGATGGTGTAAAAATTCCTGTTATATGTATTGTGTTACATACATCATAAGACACCTCATGTATATATATTCCTTGTCCGTTACTGACAGCTGACGTATGTGAGAACATACCACAACGTTCAACATGGCGAGTTATTTTTATTTTACATTGTATTACTTTAGTTTTTGTAGTACCGCTTAGCTGTATTAATTGTACGTAGCTTTGTTCAGTTTTTACTGGTTTCTTCTGAATATCGCAATCTCCTACCTGTTTTAATGATAGCGTTGTTATGTTAGGTTCTGTCGAGCCACAGTCAAATCCTATGAACGCATTGGATAGACTTATTATGATAAATAATAAGTATAGTTGTAGTATTTTCCTTATTCCAGTTTCCATATCTGGAAATAGATTATACTTTTTTTTAGTATAACATTCCTTTTATTCTTTTTGCCTAATATGGGAAAGTTTAAGTCTGTTTATATGTACTATCTTTTGTTTATTTTTAACTTGTATTTTAACGTTTCCTTTGTTTAAAATTTCTAATATTTTGTGTGGACCTGTATATTGATTAGCAAATTTATGAATTTTTCCCCCGTGTAGTAAAAATACTTCGTCTCCGAGTTTAAGATTTTGTGGGTTGCAATTTCTATCATAATAGACTTTTGATTTTTCTTTTGCTAATATTAAATTTTCTCTAGCGATGTTTCTCATTTCATGAAGTCTTGTTACTAAGTCTGTTAAATATTGGTCGTAAGTTTCTAATTTTTCGTGTTCAAGTGGCGGATCGCTTGACGGTAATCGTGCTAATTTTCCAAAAATTAATTCGTATGGAGTACACTTTGTACCTTCATGAATACTTGTATTATACGAGAACATAGCTAATTCCAACCAATCGTCCCATTCTTCATTTTTATTTATAAATTGTTTTAAATATTCTCCTAAAACGTGGTGAGATCTTTCAATTGATCCATTCGATTGAGGGTGGAATGCAGTTGTTTTAAATTGTCGAATTCTAAATCTTTTTGCTAATCTTCTCATTAAATTACTTAAAGAGTCTGTTCCTTGATCTGTTAAAACTCCTTTGGGTGATCCAAAAATACAAATAAATCTTTTTGACGTATTCGACCATAAGTTTTCGTTACACCTTTATGTCCTCCAATTGAGCTTGAATGCGCTTCTTCTATTAGCTTCATATATTCTTCTTTAGTAGGATATTTTGTATATACATTACATATAACAACTTTTACAAATGAATTTTCAAAAATTAATTTAATCATTGATAGGATTTCGTCCCAAGTTACATTGTTTATTTGGGCTGTTTTCGCAATACTGATACTTTTTAATTTTAATTCTTCACATATATTTTTTAATGAAAGAATCGTACATTTAATTCTTTTTATTGTATCAGATAAATTTTCTTTAATTTCATTTTCTATTGGGAGAGCAATATGATAATATATACCTCTCTTTATTTTTTCTGCTATTCCTAGTTGAAGTTTACCAAAATTTGGTAATTTTTCACGTTTGGCTAATGATCTGGATCCATTATCTCGAGGATCTCCGTTGACTGAAAGAAAATAGGTTAGATTGTCTTTACGCATTGGTAATTGGTCTCTACAGTTGATAATATATTTTTCTTGTTTCATATTTAAATTTTCACAATTTTCATTTTCCATTAGATTATCTTCTTCATCAGATGATTCTTCGGAGTTAGAATTTTCGTAGCCTTGGTCAATTTCTTCGTTTTTTTCCAATTTTGATTTCTGTTTAATATACTCAGGATCTGACTCAATTTCGTCAGGAATAATTTCATTATAAAATTTTTCTTTTCTTTGATTCTTCGTGTTACATACCTTTTTTGGTCTTCCCCTTCTCTTCTTTGAAAAGGAGGTATTCAAACGTGTGCTTTGTTTCTTGGGTCTACCTAGTTTCTTCGTTTTGTGTACTTTTATTTCTTCATTTTCAGTTTCTTGGATATCTTCATTTTTCTTTTCTTGTATTTCTTTTTCTTGATTATTGTTTTCTTGCATTTTGCGTTGATTTCTTGTAATAACGTTACAAGTTTCATGACGTGTATCATAATTTCTTTTAACTTCTTGGAGAATTCTTATTATCTCCGAATTCATATAGGATTCATTGTCCTTAAATAATTTTTCAATAGATTGGAGACCTTTATTTATCTCCGAATTTTCATAGCGTTCATTGTTCATAAACATTTTTTTCATATCATAGAGGTTTCTTTTTACCTCCGAATTCAAGTAATACTTATTTTCATTTGATACACAGTGTAAATATTCATTAAATTTTTCTTCAATTTTTTCTTGCACACATTTATTAATATATTTTGGAGTAATATTCTCTTGAATTTCCTGAGTTTCTTCAATTTTTTCTTCTTTTATGCCTTGTATTTTTTCTTCAATAATATCTTCAACTGGATTTCTGGATAAGGCATCAGCATTTACATTTGTTTTGCCTGCCTTGTAGACCACATTAAAATCATATTCTGCTAATTTCAGCTTCCATCTTGTTACTCTTGAACAAGGATCTTTAGAATTTTGGAACCACACGAGCGGTTTGTGATCCGTAACTAACGTAAATTTTCTTCCATAAAGATAAGGTCGAAAATGTTGCACACTGTATACAATTGCCAATGCTTCTTTTTCATAAGTGTCATATTTTCTTTCACATTCGTTTAAAGTTCTTGAAGTGTAAGCAACTGGTTGATCCTTACCAATTACTCCTTGGGATAAAATTCCTCCTATTGCAAAACCTGAAGCGTCCGTGGTTAATATAAATGGTTGAGAAAAGTCTGGTCTTCTTAAAAGTGGTTCCTCACAGAGTTTATTTTTTAAAGTATCAAAAGCATCTTGTTGCTTATCGGTCCAAAGGAAAGGTGTATCCTTTCTTAAAAGTTGATTTAAAGGATTTGCGATTTTTGAAAATCCGTCTATAAATTTGCGATAATAACCTGCTAGTCCTAAGAATTGTTTTATATTTTTAACATTTTTTGGTTTTGGAAATTTCTTTACAGCTTCTACTTTTTTCGGATCGGGTCGTACACCATTTTTGTCAATAATATGTCCTAAGTATCCTACTTCTAATCTCAAAAATTCACATTTATCCGGTTGCAGTTTTAAATTAGCAAAACGTAGTCGTTCCATGAGTTTCGAAAATTTTTCTTCATGTTCTTCTAGGGTATCTGCATAAATAACAATGTCGTCCAAATAAACAAATAATTCTGATCCTTGTAAACCTAATAATACCTGATCAATAAGTTTTTGAAATGTGCTCGGTGAATTTTTTAATCCAAAAGGCATTCTATCGAATTCATAATGTCCAAATGGCGTTGAAAATGCCGTCTTATAAGAATCTCTAGGATCCATTTTGATTTGATGAAAACCTGATGCCAAATCGAAAGCTGAAAAATATTGAGCATTTCCGAGTTGGTCAAGCAGGTCCGTAATATTAGGGAGGGGGTAAAATTGACCTACCGTGCGTTCATTTAGCTTTCTGAAGTCTAAAACTAATCGCCATTTTTTATTTCCCTGTGAGTCATCTTTTTTTGGTACTATCCATATTGGTGTGTTGAAAGGTGAGTCAGAATGCTTAATAATTTTTTGTTTTAATAATTCGTTTACTTGGCGTGTCATTTCTTCTTTGTGAACAGGTGGAAATCTGTATTGTTTAGTTATGATTGGTGTATCATCTGTAGTTATTATTCTGTGTTTTATAAGATCTGTTCCTTCCAAATATTCTCCCGGTAAATGAAATCTATCGGAATAATTTTTTACTAAATTCATGATGTGTTCTAATTCTTCTTTGTTTAAGTGTTCGAGCCGAAGTAATTTTTTAATTTCTTCAACTCTGTCTTCGCCTGTAATATTCAAAACATTTTCTGATTCAATATTTTTTGAAAATGCGTCAATAATTTGTTTAATTGTTGAGTCTTCATTTTTATTATCAGATTTGCCTACTGAACTTTCTTGCTTTATTTCATCAAAATCTTCTAAATTTAATTCAAAAATTGGAATGTCAATTGATTCGTTTAATGTATTTATAGCCTTTAAATAAGCTAATCCTTCTATGTTCGAAACTATTGCATCACCTAAGTAAACACCTTCTTTCACTACTAATCTTGGAATGTAACCTACTTTTTTATTTTTATTTAAAATTTTTACATGAATATTGTAAATTGATCTTGCTGGTATTGTAATATAATTTTCCGAATCAAAATTAAATTTTTGTTTATTGATTTCTAGGTGTCTTTCTTCGTAATTTATTTTCACTTTATTTTTTATGAAAAATTCTGTTCCTAATATTCCATCATGTTCAATTGGGACATCATTTGATAAAAGATTAAAAGTTGTTAGAATTCCAAAAATATTAATCTCAACTTGACCTAAAGTGTAAACAGCGTGATCGTTTATTCCTGTTAATTTTAGACATTTATTTTCATCAATTTTTATATCAGATTTTAACGCGCGAATTTTTAATAAGTTTGGCCCTGCACCTGTATCAATCATCATTGTGATTGGAATTTTTAATTCTTGAGTGTCAATTCGAATATATGGTATAGTGTTGGTTTTTGCTAGATTAATGTTCCTGGATGCATAGTAATTTCTTTTAAATTCTTCCTCAGAGCATCCTACTGAAGAGGAATTTTGGAGTTTCCCTGATTTTGAGTTTGCGAATTTGTTTGTTGTTGTTGTTTATTGTTATCATCCCATTCTTTTTCTACAATTAGTAGAAATATGTCCTAATTTTTTACAATAGTTACACGTTATTCTTTGATTTCTGTTTGCAAAGTTTGATGTATTGTTAGTTCGTGATTCTTGAGAAAAATTTCGTTGTTGATTAGGGAACAAATTTTGTTGTTGATTTTGTCGTTGGTATGAAGTATGAAATTGATTTTGTGGCGTGTTTCTAAACTGATTTTGGAATTGATTTTGTCTTTGATTCTGTTGTGGATTTCTGTAAGTATTTTGACTTTGAAATTTATTAAATGCATGATTTTGATTGTTAAATCGATTTTGATTTAAAAAATTTTGGCGTAATCCTGGAGAAAAGGAGTTTCCTCGTCTTGCTCCTATCAATTTATTGAGTTGAAAACAATTTATTGCAAAATGACCGTTTTTTCCACAAACTAAACAAGTTATTACATTATCTTGAGCAATATTAATTTTGGTTGTTTTAGCAAAATCTTTATTATTTTTATGGTGAGAATTATACTCAGTATTATGCTCACTTTTTCTTAATTCACGGTGTGATAACAATTTTCTTTCTATTTCTACTGCTTTATTAACTATTTCTTGAAATGTATCTGCTGTACCAATTCTCATTTCAATTTCTGGTCTAAGTCCCCGTGAGAAACAATCAACAGTTGTTTTATCTAAATTTGTTTTAAATGCTTCATCTACTGCATTTTCATTGCTAAGCCTATGCGCGTCTAATATTCTTTCTGCTGCTTCTGCGATTCTTGAACCGTAAGAAATTACATTTTCGTGCTCCCACATATATATTGCTCCTAGTTCCCCTTGTAATTGATAAACAGATTTTGCTGGTGCGTAAATTTGTTTTAACCTTTCTGTCAACTGCTCTACTGTATTAAAATTATTTTCAATTATAATTCTTCTTGCTTCACCCGAAATTCGACTCCTAATTAATTTTACTAAATTTGTTTGTACTTGTGCGTTTTCAGGAAGCATAGATTTTGCTTCTAAACAACTTTCAATAAATATAGATAATGGAATATTTTTTCCGTCAAACATTGGTATAGTTTCTAATGCATCGTGTAAAGACACTTGCTGATTGTTTGGAAGAGCCATGTTTTCTTCAAAAATAATATTATTTCTAGAGTTATCAAAAGAATTGTTTTCAGAATGATCGTTTGATTCACTTTCTTCAATTAATGAATTATTTAAGCTTAAATTTACTTCCGAATGATTTGGTAAATTTTTATCTACTAGTGTATTTTCTAATATAGAATCTTTGCTGTCGTTATCGTCAGTTTCTGAAGAATTATCGTCAGTGTCAAAAAGGTTAGAATTAACAAAACCCGAGTCAAACTCTCTATGTATTTCTTCGGAATCAGGATTTTCTTTAGAATATCTAGGTGTACTTGTGTGTGGTTTTTCTTTATAATAAGGAATTCCTGAATTTAATAACAATTCTGGATTATTTTTTATTTGAGAGCGAGTTAAATGTGAGGAATCGGTTGTATTTTTATTCGAAGAAGACATTAAAAGATTGCATAATATCCAAATTTAAAATTTTACGCAATAATTGTAAAATTGTCAATCTTGTTTCTTGAATATAAAATATACTTTTCTTTTAGTGTTAATCTTTTAAGCTTAAGGACGATAAACTTCCCCTAAATTTAACAACAATAACAAATCACAATTTAAAGAATGAAACAAAATTTGGTTAAGCACAATTTAAATACTAAAATGATTCATATACGAGACAAAAAATTCCATAAGTCAAGAGGACTCGAACCTCTATTCATCAATATAAATACTGGATTTATTTTAAGAATGCACCTTGCAACTTTAAAAATTATAAGTTAAGAGGACTCGAACCCCTATTCATTAAAACCAATATAAAATATATTTTATGAATGCACCTTGCGACTTAAATCTCGTATAATGTTATCAATCAATATAAAATGTACCAATTTGAATGAAAATTTGAAATGTCATTAAATTTTTTTATATTGTAAACTGGTATTATTTGTTATTATTACTCAAAAAAAAAATTTTCACCTTTTTTTTTAACAATTGGTATACTCATTGATTTATAAAATTTTTTTGTAAATTAAAAAGTTATATTCATTAAAATTTTCGAATTTTATTAAAATTTTGACAAAATTATGGCTGATCGACTTTATAATTTTCCCGGGCCGATGCACCAAAATTTATAAGGGCTTCTGTTACGTCAAAACGAGAAACCTTTATAAATATACCTAACGTTCCTCGTTTTAAATTAGTTTCATAAATGAATCTAATTTGGGATGAGGATAAGTCAATGAGCCTACTAAATGTGAGAGAATAATTTATTTAAAAACCAACAAGAAAGAAAAGAGTTGACAAAATTACAATGAGTACAAAAATTATGAGTCTTACTTAAAGAATAACGATTACTGGTGTGATGATAATCTCTTGTCTATCTTAATGGTGTTGAGCGGTAGATGAAAAGGGGCCTTCCGTTTGTTGTCCTTAATGGTTGGGTCTTAATCCTCTTGTTTACACTAATGAGATAGTGTATTGTATTGTGAAAATATCTGCTTTCTTCCAGACGGTTGTCGCCTCCTAAGCAAATTTCGATATTTCGAAATTTGGAATGTGATACTTCAATATTAGAGTTTGTAGATACTCGAAAGAATTTCCAAATTTATATTTTTCGAAATTGATATAAGTTATATTTCGAAAATCGATGAATGGAGTGTTGATTTGAAACTGAATTCAAATTAATATTTGGAAAATAATTCACTTGTAATGAAATATGTTTAAATTAATACTTGGAATTCACTTTTAATAATGTCCAAAGGTATACTGGGAATTCACTTTTGAATAATGTTCAAAGGTATACTGGGAGACTGTTCACTTGTTGCCGATTAGATGAATACTGCTGATTTCCAAAAATTACTCTCTATCTCTTGTACTGAACGATGTGTTCAGGTTGATTTCTAAAATGGTTACTCTCTATCTAACCAGAAATTGTCTCCCTTTTTATATAAAACGTTCCTCATAAGTGTAATGCTTTGAAATCAGGCACGTGTTGATATTGGTTTAAGTGGGAGTAACGGGCGACTCCCCCGTCCCTCGTAGATTTGGGAATTGTGTAGAAAACTGCTCTCGGCGACTGATGATTTTCCTCCCGCTTACTGTGCGGTTGCTTTCTAGGAAACATGCACGTGTCAATATTTGTGGTAACGGGCGCTTGTCAAAATTTGTTAGAAAGCCCATGTTTTTGATGCGGTATCATTATTCTTTTTACATGAACTAAAATATTACTCTTTTCTTGTATATTTGTTACAATTTGTATTTTGTTTTAAAATATATAATAACTATTGCCATATGTTAAAAATATGCAAAATACAATAATATAACATAAAATACAATAATAATATAATATAAGTAGAATACAATAAGAAAATACATGCATAAATATTATATTAAAATTAGATAAATTAACCAGAAGTTACGGACGTAACAGTATGTAGATATCAATAAATATTTATTAACTATTTGAAAATTATTAATTGAAATAATGCTAGTACTAATAATTATTTGCGGTGTTGTCAACTGCATAGATTTTCTATGCAGTAAAATATTGGAAAAATATTTCATTTCATTGAAAAAACAATAAAAGTTAATGTTACTTATTTTTAAAATTACAAAAAATCACAAAGAATGTACATTTTTAATTTTCTTATTTAATGTTTATATTACAATAAATTGTAAAGTAACCATTTAAGAAACTGCTGCTGTACTAACGCATTAATTTTAATTGCAAAAAAAGAATTAAATAAATATTGTCTTATAACAAAATAATTAGACTACTAATGTGTACTAAATTTTTTTTGTTTGAGGAAACTTCAATGGAATACTGATGCGAGGCAATGAAACAACGCGAAGAGAAAAGTATAGGACAACAATATGAAATCGTAAAATGATGTTAATGAATATATAAATATATAAAGCAAAATGAATTCACACTGACACGCAGTTTTTCATAAGTAACATCTAAAGGTAATTTTTGTGTGCATTATATTAAAATTATTAAACTTACTCTCCAGCCATTTAGAATGTAACTAAAGTTCGAAAGAACAATATTATTTTTTATTTACTTTGAGAAAAACCATCAGAACAATAATTGAAGTATATTATCAGGGAGGTTCCAAATTATAGTTTATTAATTTCCTCTACATTTAATTGACATTAAAGTTACTTTCACTGACAAAATGATTAAAAAATTGAAATGAAAGTGGTAATATTTTATTTTAAATTTTTGAAAGAAAAAGGAAAAGTCGGAATTTTTAAAAAGTCGAAAAAAAGTCTCAATTTGCTTCATTTATTTAACAATTTTTTCCCTGATATTTTACTAACTTCACTAACATGTGGACACTCTGAATGAGGGTAGTTATATAAACAAAGGGAAAAAAATTTAGAAAATTTTTACACAATATTATTTTTTATGTTCGGGTTTTAAGAAGTATTTTAAATGTACCAAAAGTGGCCTTAAAAAATACAAATTGTATTCACAACATTTGTTATGATGCAAGGAAAGTAAAAATGTATTTTATGAACTTTCATTTTCCCATTGGGACAAGAAACTGATATTTTAAAACCTGTATGCTTATTTTTTGCAAATAATATCTTTAAACCGACTAACGTTTTGTGGAAATATGATTAGTGCTCAATGAATTCGAAGAACACTAAAGTTTCCATTAAAAATAATATTATTTTTTTTCAAAATTAATTTAAAAAAACATCCTTAGACATCAAATATTCCATTTTTTGTAAAAACACCTATATAATGTACACAATTTTAAAGCTGAATAACAATAATCACTAATTTATAAATAAACAAGAAAATGAAAAATGTAATAATCGCACAGTAATATTGAATAGGGAAAAACATGATAGAGTAGTAGTGACAAAATAATGGTGTAGTTGTATTTTAATATAACTATGGCCTAATTTTTTATTCAAAAATCAGAAATTATAAGTAATTAATAACGCAAAATATTTATGTACAGCATTGAAAACAATTTTTTGCTTAGACTTTTTTTAGGACAAAATAGTGATCATAAATGTACTGACGGATGCTTTGGTAATGAATAGAAAAACTTAACTTAACATTTAATAAAAATAGTTTAAAATTTTTTTATAACTTGTCAAATTTTTTTTAATAACAAATAGGTGAATCAATAAAATTTTAAACAAAATTTAAGATGAATATTTACTTTGGAAAAAAATACAGAAGTGCGATTCCATGGGAGATTATAGCAATTTAATGGTACAGAAAAGTAAAATAATTCTACCAGTGATTTCTTTAAGATTCAGAAAGGAAAATAGTGCACTTCGAATGTCTTCGTATAGCATATTAATATTTTTGTTTAAATTTGAGAGTGAACATTTGAAGTTTCTACTACTTGACGTGCAATTTAGTTGCGCGCGCAGACCTCTCTCTCCAAAACCAGAAATTCGCAGGTAATTAAAAAGAGGGGTCTGCATCAAATTAACCGCGTGCAACAACATTAACTCGACAAGTAGCCCAAACTTGTAATGTTAACTCTAAAAAGTGAACATAAAGATTAAAATATTGTATAAAAATATTCCTTTTTGTACTATTTTTCTTTCGGAAACACTTAAACCTTCCATGGAATCGCACAGAAGTAAATGTTATTAAAAATAATAATTATTCAATAAAATTAATCTCTTCACAAAATGTTTTCAAATTTTTTTAGCCAAAGTGGGGTCAGTAGTGGACTTCCTTTCTGGATACAACGATGTTGGCTCTTTTGGCGCTTTACTGATGCATTGTTGCATCCATTATCTCAAAAGTTCGGCACGTCAATATCGAAAATGTACCAATAAAAAAATTCTTCATTGGGATATATATTTTATTTATACATACAACTTTTATTTGAATTTTTCCTGCAGTTAATAATAAGTAATAAATGCTAGTTGAAAGTTAGTAGAAAAATTTTTAATTTTTATTCAAAATATGTATTTTAACCCCCACTTGACACGTACTTATTAATACAATACTTTTAAGAAATCAAATATTTTACCTTAAAATAATATAATAATTAACGCAAATAATTTCAAGCCTTTGTTTTTCAATATTCTTTTTTAAATTTCAAAAGTTTTTAATTGTGAAACCAAAAATAATTGGAAAAAGGTGTTCCAGGAAAATAATACTTGTGCAGTAATATGGAAAAAGCTACATCGTTCATAAATTATAATGAAACTGTATGGATTGGAGGGAAATGGAAATTAAAAACGACGAAATAAAAGACATCCAATAAAAACATAATTCAAAAACGAAATATTTTTAAAGTCATTTATTTTAATTTCTTATTACTGTATAGATTTTTTTTGTAAAGCGTAAGTAACAAAGGAGTAACAAGGAATGAGTAGGGCCTCCCATAAAATTTTTTTGAGGCCCTCTTAAGAGATGTATGTTCTAAATTCATGAATGATGCAGAAAAGAATATGTGAAAATAACACTGACACTTAATTAAAAATTAATGCAGTTGTCAAACATCACAATGGTATCGCTGGCTGTACATTAAGGACAAATATTTATTAATACGCATAAGAATGTACGAATTTGTAATACAATTTTTCTCATTAAAATTTGTTTACTCAACGAAACAATGAAGTATATTATTTGTAATGCAAATTGTTACATTTTTTAGCAGAAAATTTAAAATAAATAATGTATAGTTTAGTGATTTATTTCTTTTATTATTTAAAAAAAATTCTATTTTATCAAATTTTTAAGGGTCCTACCAAGTCATGGGCATCCTTGCAATGCAAGGTTTCGCGGTATTGTAGTATGCCTCTGTTAAAAAATGTTTCATTATTAACTGTTAAATGTCCGTAAAGTACTAAAAATAAACTGCGCCACCCGTCTAATAAGTTTTGATACTGAGGAGACAACATTTTCACAAATGTAACAAAATTTATTTTATACAAAAAATTAAATGAATCGACATAATATATCAACGTCTACAAGAAAAAAAGTTCATTTTTATACTATTAGATATATCTTTATGGGCAATTTCTTTGCAAAATTTGAAAAATGTTGGATGGTCTTAAAACTTTTTTTGTAAAAAAAAGTCTACATGAGATACAGAGTTTTAAAATTTAGAATTCCAAAGACTTCATCTCGAGAAAAATATAGAGAATGTGATTGGAGGTGATGGCCACAGCGTTGTCCAGGAAAGAACAAGGTTTTTGGCCAAAAATACACAAAAAGTGATTATTTCCTCCCCCTTAACTTTTAAACTCTATTTATTATTTATTATTGTTTACAACATTAGATATTAAATACTTTAATTTTTTTTAATGATTTTAATATATTTTTTCAATTGTTTATTTTAATTCTATCATTTACCGATGAATGTTGCAAGTATTGTTATAATATTTATGTACGGAATCCGACATTACAGTGCGAGTTGAACTCGCACTTGTCCAATTTTTTATGTTAATGATTGGGTAGAATTTTTATGTGTTATTTAAATAGAAAGAATAAAAAGTGGAACAGACAAAAAGAGGCCTTTTAAATATGGTCGTGCACATGTATCTATATTTTACTTTACACAGGTTTGTTAACAAGAAGAGTCACTGAGGAAACCCGAACTCAAAGTAAGTAGCATATGATACTCATTTTAAAGTGCAACAAAAATGATACCCCTTCGACTCATTCAGAGTTTCTGGGGAAAAACTTAAAATGAGTCAAAATGATTAATTTTGTGTACAATTAATAAACACATTGCTTCTGTCAAAACATTAATACTTTCGACCTACTTCTTATTTTTATAAGAAATGAAAAAAAATTCTTTAAGGCCAACGCAGAATAGAATTTTCAACCAGAATCGCAATCGTAAGCGTAACCGTAATAATAAGTTAAGGAAGAATAGGTATATAGTTTAGCCTTATTTAATTTATTTTTAAGGTTACGGTTACGATTACGGTTCCTTACACTTTCTGCACCTACTCTTGAGGTGGTGTAAAAGTTACACAAAGTGCAGACAACGAAAACAGTCCTAATAGTAGAGTAGTGTAATAGATTTAACCAATCAAAAAAAGTGTTAAAAAATCCAGTCATTTGATTAGACAAAAGTGTCCCACTATTCTACTAATGTACCACCATGAGGGTAAAGTCACACGATCTCATGCAAAACTTATGCATGCAGGTTGGCATGGTAGCGTTCCAGAGTGAGAGAGATAGGAAATTATTCTATCTCTCTTACTCTTGAACACTACTATGACAACGTGAATGCATAAGTTTTGAAGTTGTCGATTACTCTTTTCGAGACCGACTTCCAAGTGAGTAACACTCAGATGCATTAATGCTGTCCTTCCGGTTTGACGGTATTTTGCAAATTCGTATGATTTCTATCAAAATGTATTTAGTTCATGACATATGAAAACATTCGTATGTCACGAACTAAGAATATTTGATAGAAATAACACGACATTTCAAAATTCCTTTAAACCGGAAGAACAGCATTAATGCATCTGAATGTACAACAATAATAAGTCTACACTGTAAAAAATGATTTCATGAAATTTATAGAAAAACGGAAATTTACATTCAGTATTGTTGCGAATTTACGTAGACCTCGTATGTGATTTTACACAAGACCGTAAAATCACATCGATCAGAGATGTAAATAAAAGACCGTCGAGGATCGTGGTAATATTACGTATCGGGTCGTATGAATTTTACCGTAAGAGTCTATGTAAAAATCCATCATGGAATGAATTTTCATTCAAAAAATGAAATTTATAATGAAGTATGAAATTTCTAACACAAGATTATATTTTGAGGTAAAGGTTTGATCATTAGACATGAATTATTTAAATATCATTTAACATACTTTTTAAGTTAAGCAAATTAATATTTATTAATTTAATTATATATAATAACAAATATAATTATTTCAGTACAAATTGATGAATTACTTTTTAGGTTTTTCTTTTAAACGAAAACATAGTCGAAAATAAGTACAGAAACTATATTGCTATTAAACTTGATAATAACCAACAGCTTTAATAAGTTGAAATTTTTTTAATTTCACCATAAAGTGCTACATTTATGTCGGTTATTAAAAGTAGTTTAAATTATATGTGGACGTCCACATGAAAAGGGCCCATTTTGTCGGTTCTAGTTTTCGAGTTATTTGCAATTTAATAATTTTTTGAGAAAAACATTAATTTTTTTTTATTTTTTATTATCAATCTACATGTTTTGACAAGTCAAATCATGAGGTTTTCATTTATTTATCATTAATTTAAGTGTTTAAGGCCATGAGGGAAAAATTGCATGAAAAAAGTGTTTTCCCGCCTCTTGTCTCACTTCTAAGTAGTTAAAGATATCTTGTTCTGATTTATCAGGATAATTAGGGAAATTCGTGCTGATTTTGGATATTTATGAAATTTGCAAGTAATTTTTGAAATAAATGTTGAAAAACGTAATTAGAAAAGTTGCATTTTTGGCGAAAGTTCTCGGTAGTGACCGCGACTTGAACTACGAAAATGTCTCCACCTCAAACTACTCCACTTTCAATCGTTAATAGCATGTCTCTCAACTCGTGAAAAATTTAACTATGTGGTACATAAGAAAAATTCGATACGTACTTTTAAGTATAAGTGTGTGTTTATATTTCAATTATATGCGAATGTATGTTTGTGTTATAGGTCAGTTCATAAGTGTTGATAAACGTCAAAAAGTGATACAATAATAATTTTTCTTTGTTTGTGTGATTAATTATCCAAATATGTGAATGAATAAGTGAATTTCAGAAAACCAATGAACAAGTGGAAATAATAATATTTTTTATTTTACAGAAATATACAATTTTTTTGAAAGTCAATAAAATTCTCAAGCAAGGAACTAGAAAGTTTCATTTACTGCTTTTGAAACTCTCATACAACAGTACTAGAATGTTTCAAGTTTTTTGTGTCTTATCCAAAAGACAAGTACCGAGTCAATGAAAAATTCACGGACTTTTTTTACGTGTATTGATGAAAATAATTGAATTCTTGCGAACGATTTTATTAGAATTTTTTTAAATAATTTAATTTTCAAGAAGAAATTTATAACTTTTATAAATAATAATTTGATTCTTGTGATAAATATTATAAATTTTTGAAAATAATTAAACTTTGCAAAGAATTTTATTAAAATGCATTTAAAAAAATTGAATTTTGGGAATTATTTTGTTATTTATCGACATTATTAAATTTTTTCGAAGAATCATTTATGTAAATAATATTGAATTCTTGGAAAGAATTAAAAAAAACATTTTTAACACTCACAAAAAAGTTTGTTCGAAACAACCAAATTTTTGTTGAATCAATAAAAAAATGCATCACAATACAGTCAACGAAACGTTTGTTTCATTCAACCAAATAATTTCTTCCAATACGTTTATTTGTATTAATTAAATGTTTATTACACTTAACCAAACATTTTAATTTTATATAACTAAAAAATTTGTTCATTTTAAGAGAAAAGATTGCTTTGATTCAAATAAATAGTTTTAGTTAAACATATTTGGTTGATTTAAATAAATTTTTTTGTTTGTTTAATTTTATTATTTATTTTCCTGTAATAATGTTTGAGTTTCCTAATTTAATATTTTCTGGTACATATTATTCGTTAATTTATAATTTATTATATAATTATTGACATTTTTAAATTATATATGAACAATAAATTATAAATTAACCAATAATAAGTATGCTAAAAAACATTTAATTAGACAATTGAAACATTATTTGAGGAAAATAAATAACAATCAAATAAAATATTATACAATTATTTCTTCATATAAACAAAATTACTTAACTATAAAAAAAGAATTAAAAATATTACATTGAATGTAATATACCAACCGAAAACTTCACAAAAACAGATTGTTTCAATAAACATGATGCAATTATTTAACCGACACTTACAATTTTGTTTCTTCGATTTACCGATTTAGCTAATGAATTTGACGCGAACGCGAACTGTAGACAAGTGACACCGCCATTTTTAAAATCACACATGTACTTTTTTAGACAAGCAAATATTTTTGTTTGACTCAAATAAAATGATTTAGTTGAATCAAACAAATTTGTGTGTTGTGTCAAACAAATTGTATTCAACTAAATAATATTCTCTATTCTAAATACTAATTTTTCTAAATAAAACAAAAACCTTCAAATAAAAAATTTCTTTCGGATAACCAAACAAATTTTACGTATTTCTTCAAATGAACCAAATTTATATTTAAATCAACAAAATTGTTTTATCGTAACAATTGAAGTAGGTTAATTAAACAGTTTGTTTAACCAAAATTTGGTTGTTTCGAACAAATTTTTTTCTGAGTGCGAGGAGAGAAAGTAAATAAAAATTGACGGCTGTCAAGTGAAGCACAATTGGAATTATCTTAAACAACAAATTAGGTTGCGAGATGCATGTAAAATATTAATTTTTTGAAACATAAAGCAAATTTTATAAAACTTTTACTCTGACATATTGCATTAATATTTCTTTCACTTTTTTTAAAAAAAGGTAAACAAATTTGTTTTTAGTAGTAGATAAAACTCCGAAAAAATAATTTTTAGAATAGCTGAATTAAATTAAAAATTTTTATTAATTTGCCATCTTGAATTAGTAATGTTTTACTTCTTTAAAAAAAGGAATTTAATTTTTATTATTAACAAAAAAGAAAATCTCTAAATTTTTGTTTTTATTATTTTTAAAGAAAATTTTATTTTATGAATTATTTTAATTTTGAATAACTATTTTATTTAAATAAAATGTCTTTCTGTAAATTAATAAATGTTTATTTATTATATATTCATACTTACCTTTTAAATGCAATAATAAAAACTTGTTTTCGACACTTTATAGAAAGATTGACAATTGTAGTTTAGAATTATTTCAGTGCGCCATCTATTGGGAGAAAAATTATCGAAATTTGCACTATGGTAACACTTTCTATTTTTTCATGTCATCGAGCGAGCTCTCGTGGTAAATGATCATTTAACTCGCCCATTTACCTACAAAGCAAATTACTCGTTCTTCTCTTGTGTCACATTTAGAAACAAACTTTCCACTTTTTTATTTATTTTTATAAAAAGTGTTTTATTATTGGGTATTTTTTTGTTTTTAATTTATTCTATAGTATTCTGGCTTTTAATTTTATATACTTTTAAGTTTAAAGTAAGTGAATTTATAGGCTTAATTTACAAATCACCGTGACAGTGTAAATATTCACGTACGATGTTTTTTACTTTAAAAATTATTTTTACATATAAAATTAATGTTTATTATTAAAACGCTGGCATAAATTTATTCATCAGAATGTCCTCTTTCAATTTCTCTAATAAAATTTGTGGTTTTATATAGTTTTTCGGATATTATTTACAAAACTAAAAAAATCACAAAAATTTCGGTGATTTCTCAGTGATCCCAATCCGGCAGGGAATCTTCGACACATCATTGGCAATTGTCTTTTACTATTAAAGATTGATTAACTTTGCCATGAATGTGCCAATAATGTGCCTTTAATGAGTCAATCTTGGTCACATCATTGGCAATTGAATTTAAAAAAAATTTAATATGATAATTTATGCTACCTTTTTAATTTTTAATTATTATCCAAAAATTTGACTAGAATCTATTTTGAAATCAATTTTAATTAGTAAATTCTACGATAATTAAATTATTTAAATGCAAAAATAAATAATTTATTGAATAACTGAATGTGTCTTAAAATTGAATTCTCATACAAAATTTTATCAAGTTAAAATGCCATTAATGTACCTTTAATGGACCGATATTCGTCACATCACTGTCAATTGAATTTTGCCATTAAAGATTAATCAACTTTGCCAATATCGTGCCGTTATTGGGCCAAGCTACGCCCTAATACTGACAATTATAATTTTCCACGGAAGATACAAATTTTTTGCCATTAAAGTGCCAATAACGAGCCAATCTTCGTCACATTACTAGCGATTGTCTTTTTCTATTAAAGATTGATCAACTTTACCGTGAATGTGCCATTATTGTCTTTTGCCATTAATAATTGATCAACTTTGCCATGAATGTGCCATTATTGGGCTGAGAGCTGGCCTAGTCTTAAAACATTTGAAAATCCGACCATTAGCGCCATCATTGGCCCATCAATAGGACGTTTTGAACACCAGTAATAGCCCAGTAACTACTGCTAATTCTTATCAGACATTACTGGACCAATGATGGTCCGTTTTTACAGTCTTGGCATTTCGCACTTGGGATTTTTCGAGTATTATTCGCACGAATATTCGTACGAAAAATCATTTTTACTTGGGAAATCGTTGATTGTAAATGTTGTAAACTTCATCAACATTGGAAAATTAGAATAAAAACTGAATCTTTCTAGGTGCAAAAGATAAAAATTTAATAAATAACAACAATTAATTCATTGTTTAAACAATGCTTAATAATAAATATAGCATTAAATTTACTAATTGTGCTAGTTAATTATGATGTTCACCACAAAATATGTCGTTTTTAGAAAATCGATTTCGATTCTTCGGCGTAAATCTTAATATTTTTAAACAAAAATTTTACAAATTCCTCTTCAAATACTAACTAACAAGATGCAAAAAATTTAACATGTGAGCTTTTATCGTTTCTTCAAAAACAAAAATTCAAAAAGAGAGCTTCTTTTATCACCCGGTAAACCATACCACCCCTTAATAATACTTTCATTGCTATGGAAATTTTTTCTTTAAAATAAAAAGTAGTCAGATTTGTTTATCTTTATAGTAACCTTAAAATGGATTGGGCGTGCATTAAATACACTAATCGTTGTGAAAATCATGACAATAAAACAACATTTATTGTTCCGTTGGAGAATGTTGATTTAGGTAAACGTGAATTTAATAAAAAAAAATGTATTTGACGAAGTGCATTAAGGATAAAAACAAATTATGCAGTGCATTGGTCGCGTTTATAACCAAGGGCAGCAAGTATTTTTATTCATATTACAAATAAAACATTGGAAATTAAATTATTCTTATATTTCAGAATGTTCAAAATTCATCAAACCTATACTTACTATTTAACCCTTTAACGACGAGATGTGCTGCTTTGAAACATAAATTTCAAACGCCTACAATTAGTAGAAAGAAGCCATAAAATTTTCCAAAAGTCCATCTCCTACTATTTTTGTGGTCGCTCTTTGGAATGGCGTGGTCAAAATTTTCAAAAAATGATATTAAACCCTTCTTTTTTTAAACAATACTTAAAAATGTCAAGTTTTTTTAATACAATTTTTTTTAAAAGAATTTTTTTCTCCGCCATAACATTTTTTAAATAGAACAAAAAGTATCAGAAACGTGTTCTCGATAGTTGTACTTAAAAAATATCCATTTCTAATTTTTATTTTCTTCGATTTTGAATTTTAAATGGAGCTTGAGGGACAAAAAAATTTCCTAATTTTACGTAAGATTACAAACTTTTTCAAAATTGCTCAAATCTAATTGAAATTTGTTACTCGGGGGTTTGAAGTTAGATTCAAAAAATTCAAAATGGCGGATCCAATATGACGGTCGAATTTTATGAAACTTATTGAATTCAGTTGAAATTCGTTACTAGGAGGTTTTTGGGGTCGCTGATCACGAATCTGAAGTCAGATTTAAAAAATTTAAAATGGCGGCTTAATTTTTCAAAATTACTGAGATTTGCATGAAATTTGTTACTCTGGGGTTTTCGGGGTCGCTGATTTTGAATATGAAGTCGCCTTTATCCTTCAAATAATTAAAGTTGCCCGATTTTCACCACGAGGAGGTAGGCGATATAGAGAATATTTTTTTTTACTTTTTCAGTGATTTTTAATTTTTTTTGTTTTTTAAAATTTTTTTTTGTTTTTTTCAATTATATAATTTACTTCTTTCAACTTTTTACTAGTACAAATTCTGCGCGCTACGCGCGCCCATTTCATATTCTTCGCAATATAAAATCGCTTGCTGGGTGTAAAAACATGATACATCGGATTGGCGTTGAAAAATTTGATACCTAGGATTTGACTTGAAAAACATGACATATCGTCGCTTGAGTTGAAGAACATGGCACGTCGAAAAATAAAATTTTATTTTCAATTTTCAGTTGATACCACTGATAGTAGATATACAGGGAGCGTTCTGGATATGACCTTGAGTTTTGCAATATCTA
Organism: Leptopilina myrica (nomen nudum); assembly: GCA_032872475.1. Taxonomy (NCBI): domain Eukaryota; kingdom Metazoa; phylum Arthropoda; class Insecta; order Hymenoptera; family Figitidae; genus Leptopilina; species Leptopilina myrica (nomen nudum). The sequence goes on from CM065461.1 coordinate 7,701,878, forward strand.
GAACGCTCCCTGTATATTTGTGATGAGTAATTCCATTTGTCTGTAATGAGATAGGAATTTTAAAGTTGATTTTTTCAATGATTAATAATAATAATATGAATTTGTTTACATTTTTAAAATTTATTATCTTAAGAATTTTGCATGCTTTTATAGTGCAGTTAAAAATTAAGACAAAACATCCTTTGTTGCAATTTGACAGATTGCATGATGAATAAATAAATGTTATAAATAATATTGTTTTCGAAGGAATGTTTATTAGTCAGTTGGTGGGTATAAAAAGAATGACAAATTTAATGTTGTTCATCAGTTAGTTTCAACGTTATTGTAATCTTTTAGAGTCCATTTTCTTTAATGATAAATAATATTATTAATGTTTTAAATTTAAAAAGACTTGTTCTTTTACCCCAAATGAACACCTAACAATAAAGGAAGTAATAAATTGAAACAATTATCATTAACCATTCTTTAAACATCCTTCTAAATTAACATTCATTATCTTTTTTAACACAAAAGACGAAGCTTCTGGGACACGGATCTAGCGGAAAGTTATGTAAGCATTTCTCGACCAATCAGAAGCGAGCTATAGTTTTGTTCCATCGGAAAGTTTGTTGTCGCTCAACTATGAATAATATAATATAATAATAATATCTCACGAAAAAAAATAAGCAGAAGTATAAAACAGTTTTTATTACTTCCTTCAGTTGTATAAAAAAATGTCATTTTACAATCAAATTTATTACTTCCTTTATTATTAGGTGTTCATTTGGGATAAAAGAACAAGTGTTTTTAAATTCCTTCTAGAGAAAAGAATTTTGTTTTCCTGAGTGAAAGATATCATTTGCGTTGAAATCTGACACCTACCTCTTAGCTCATAGCCCGGCGCTTAAGAGAGCGAGGGTATTTTATACATGTCCAAATCGACACGTGTGATTACACATAATTTTTAACAGCGTATATAAATCACTTCTTATAAATATCGTTTTTGTTGTGTGAATGCTTTTTATTTTATGAAAACTTCATAATGATGTTTATAGGTACTTAAGATTGTTAAAAAAATGTTTAAATTAATTCTTTTAGGTTGTTTAAAAGAATGCTAATTTTTTAAAAATTATTTTTCAGAAAATATTAACTGTATTTTGTGTTAAAAGATAATAATTGTTAATTTTAATTATTTTTTAGAAATATTAATTGTCTTTTGTGTTAAGAAAGATAATGAATGTTAATTTTAATTATTTTTCAGAAATATTAACTATCCTTTATGTTAAAAAATATTTTGGATTTCACCAATCTCATATGCATTATTTTTCAGTATCTGATGTCTAAATTGTTATGTTATTAAGTTTAAAAGGATGTTTAAAGAATGGTTAATGAAAATTGTTTCTAAGATACATTTATCACTCTTCTTAAATTTTTGTTTCATAATATGTAAGCTTAGAAGCTTTATCTTTTACCTTCTCTGTCCATCCTACAAATGTTTGTCTTTTTAATAATATAAACAAATTTTTGCATGTAAAAGAGGCTTGTACAAAAGAGCTTCATTCGCAAAAGTGATATCCAAATTAAAAGTTGTTAGTGATTTGCTCTACTTCTACAAAACTATTAGTGAGTGTTCTACTTCTACATTATTTGTAAAGTTTACCTAAAATGTAAGTGAAAAGTTTTTAATTATTACTTATTTTAATTTTTTAATTTTTAAATATTTAAAAAAATATATTTTTTAATTTCATCTAATTTTTAAAGTTTTTAACTAAATAGTGTTTGAGATTTACTACTTAAAAGACATCTGTAAAATAAGTTATTTTAATTTTTTTTCTAATATTTAAAAATATTTTTTAAAATTTATTTAATTTTAATTGTTTAAAACAGTGTTTAAGATTTATTATTCAAAAGATCTGTACTTAAAGTTTATTATTTTTTTAACTAATTTTTAAAAAACTTTTTAAAATTTTTATCGAATTTTAATTTTTTAACTAAACAGTGTTTTCAAATTTTTTTAAAGTTTACATGTGATTATTTTACAGATTATAAATGTACGTTACATTGAGTGTAAAAATCTATGGACCCAGAAAGTGGGCTTTGGATTCGACTGATGAAAATTTTGAATTCATGTGCATGATAACTATTGCACTTCGTGCAAGGGATAAATACCTTCGAAATACTGATAGTCACCACAAATACATAGTTCAATTTAACAACGTCCGAGGCTGTGTTAATGATATTTCCGGTGGATTTTGGATTCAAAGAGAAGGTTTCTCAATGGATGATATACTGGTGAATTTTTTAATTCTTCACTGAGAAAACGAACTATTTGATTCAAACAAATTTTGTTTATATCAAACTTAAAATATCTTTGCTATACAGTAAAATATATTTAAGTTTAATTCAAACATATTTTCTGGTTCATTTTCAACGATTATATATATTTAAATCAAACATAAATTCTGATTGAGTTTTGAATTTTCCGTAATCAACTTTTAAGTTTGATTCAAACATAAAATTTTTAAACATAATTTTTTTTAACCGAAACAGAAAATATGTTTGAATTAAATATAATTATTCAAACAAATAATACTTTTGAATTAATGCAGTAGATATTTTCTATATTAAGATTAAGCTTAAAACTTATTACAATTAAACAAAATCATCTAACATTATTTTTTGTGTTTCATTTAAGTATAATGTTTTCTCAGTGTTTTTGTTAAAGAATTTTTAAAACCATTGATATGAATGTTATTATTGTTAAAGCATATTGTAATAGAAAATTATTAATAATTTTTGAAATTTAAGTATATATTGTTTTCTGTTTCAGAATGTTGAAAATTATCAAGAGTTTGAATTGGAATTTGATATCCCATTGGAATGGGTGGATTTTAATACAAATTTCTTAGTTTTGGCTGCAAGTTGTAAAAAATTTAACCTTTTTAAAGAAGAAAACCGACCAGTAATGTTCAAGTATCGACGAACCTTTGCAGAAGTAATTCAAAATGGAGATAGAAAATTCCATATGAGGAAAAGGCAGGATTTAAGCAGCATTGGAATACAAGCTGCATGTGACCAAATGGACACAGATTTTATCTCTTGGAAACTGAGCGCTGAAGAGGATTTAGAAAGTGACGGAAAATCAGTGGATACGAGTGAATTTGACGAGGAGGATAAGAATACAGGAGAGGCTGACACGCATAAGAGTGAGGAAGAGCGAGAAAAGGTTGGTGTGTGTGAGAGTGAGGAAGACATAGAGGTGGACGTGGAGCATGTGAGTGAGGGAGAGCAAGAGAAGGTTGGTGTGCGTGAGAGTGAGGAAGACATAGAGGTGGACGTGGAGCATGTGAGTGAGGGAGAGCAAGAGAAGGTTGATGTGCGTGAGAGTGAGGGAGAGATGGAGGTGGATGTGGAGCATGAGAGTGAGGGAGAGGATGAGAAGGTTGGTGTGATTGAGGGAGATTTAGGGGTGGACGTGGGCATGAGAGTGAGAAGGACGTCAATGTGGATGAAAAAGAGGAAGGAGAGCATGAGGTGATAATGGAAGAGAAAGAAGGTGAATTGATTATATTTTACATTTTTTTATATATGTATATATAATTTATACGAAAAATAATCTTTCATATATGGAAATGTAGTCAAAAAAATATGTTTAGATTTTAGAATTGTATCTGTTTTAATATTGTAACTTTTTATAAAATTTGTACGAAGAAATAAAAACCAAAATTATATTCGACTGCATTTTCTTATCACCGTTTTTTATTTAAAAAATTTCTTATTCAATCTAATTTTAAATTAACAAAATTACATTTTTTCTAAAAAAGTATTGTACAACTTTTGGATTTTTTTAAAGTGGAAAAGTGAAACATATATAGACACTAAAATATTTCTTTTTAATTGAGAGTATTTTTCTATTAAAACTGTCACTTTTAAACATTTTGAAGCTGCGTTCAAAAACAAAAGACAACTTAAAATCTTCTTTCTAGTATAAATTTTGTTTCAATTTCCAAACTATAAACAAAAATTTCTCGTTTTTACAGATGAACATTTGTATATTGAAAAAAAATAATTTTTAAATGGAATTGGGAAAAAATCAGGTGTTGAAGTTTTGAGTCATTTTATTTTCGTTTTTTTATTACTCTAAAACGAATAAAGATAATTAAGTAAACTTTTTTTAAAATTAAAGCCTAAAATCTATACTTTTAAAGATAAAATAAAATCGATTACTAATAAATAAATTTTTTAAATTGTTATTAACAATTCTTTTAAACAATTGCCAGTTGAAGATTGTTCTCAATGTTTTTGAAAGATTAAATTACCATGAATTGATGCCCAAAACACCGAGGTTTAATTTAAAAAAAAGAAAAATGAGTAACCTCCAATTTTAAAGAAATTTTGTAAATTTTTCTGCCAAAATGCATAACATAAAAATCTGCACAATTTCTATAATATTGGAGGTTACTCATTTTTCTTTTTTACATTAATCCTTAGAGTTTTGCACATCAATTCATGGTAATTTAATCTTTCAAAAACATTGAGAACAATCTTTAACTTGCAATTGTTTAAAAGAATTGTTAATAACAATTTAAGAATTTTATTAGTAATCGATTTATTTTATCTTCAAAGTATAAATTTTAGGCTTTAATTTTAAAAAAGTTTACTTAATTATATTTATTCGTTTTAGAGTAATAAGAAAACGAAAATAAAACGACCCAAAACTTCAACACCTGATTATTTCCAAAAAATTTTTTGAAAAAATATTGTAGGGGATAAAAATGTACTTGAATATCTACCAAAAATCATAAATTATTTGAAAATTGGAGACAAAAATTTTTAAAGTGGCCGGTTTCACTTATTTTGTCCCAAAAAATTTCCTTCTCACTTTGAGATTCTATTTCTTCGGTGTAGGAGGGGATAAAGATCTTCTGACCGAACTAAGTCAAGCTACAGTTTCTCCTAAAATTTGTCCCCTCCTTCATTAAATCTTTTCGCCTGCAGTTCATTACCATTGTCACGTAATATACATGCCAGTAGAGCGAGATTGACCTTATTAGAAGCATTAAAATTGATGTCAATAAGAAGGTGCGGTAAATTTTTAAAATTAAGTGTTTTTTGTTTTCTTGATGTGTATTAGAAAAAAAATTTTCAATTGTTTAAAAATTTATTAACATTATTTATTATTTTAAAAGTTTCTTTATTTTTTAATAACAATAATTTTTATTTTATTCTGCTCGATAAAATAATACATTTTGTAGCAGAATTATTAATATTATATTATAATAATTATTAGTTACAAATACTATTGATTATTAAAATAAATTAATTTTTAAATTTTTAAAATAATTAACAAAGTAATAAATTTTTTTTTTATTTATTTATTATTTTAATTAATTTTTTTATAATATTATTAATTGCAGCATGTTTTGCTTGTAATTGAAAATAATAAATGAAACTGTAAAAAACTTTTAAAAATAATAAATTTTAAACAATTGAATATTTTTAAAAACAATAATTGTGTTTTCAAAAATAGTGCACTTGCAGACTACCTCAAAGGGATTATTAACAGCTAAAAAATACAAAAAAAATGAGTGACACAAAGACGTAAGTGTATAGAAAGTAAGTTATAATATTTGATGTTCTTTCGTTTAATAGTGAACTACATTAAGGGCATATGAGTAGTAGATTCATATATTTTTTAATACTATATACTAGAGCGAGATTGACCTTATTAGAAGCACGCATTAAAATTGGTGTCAATAAGGTTTGTTAAATTTTTAAAAGAAGTGTATTTTTTGTTTTCCTGATGTGTATTAAAAAAAAATTTTCAATTGTTTGAAAATTTAGTAACATTATTTATTACTTGAAAGGTTTCTTTATTTTTTTAATAAGAATAATTTTTATTTTATTCTGCTCCATAAAATAATACATTTTGTAGCAGAATTATTGATCTTAATATATTATAATTATTATTAGCTACAAATACTATTGATTATTAAAATAAATTAATTTTTAAAATTTTTTAAATAATTAACAAAGTAATAAAATTTTTATTTATTGTTTATTTTAATTAATTTTTTTTATAATATTATTAATTGCAGCATGTTTTGCTTGTAATTAAAAATAATAAATAAATAAACCTGTGAAAAAACTTTTTAAAATAATAAATTTTAAACAATTATGGAACAAAAAACGCGATTTTTGAGTTTCTTCTTCACGAAAAATCTAAAGTGTACAAAAAAATTTTTATTAGTTATTTAAATATATTGTGAACATTCTTCTAAAAATGTCATTCATGTTATGTTATCATGTTATCAATAAGTGAAAATTTGACTTATGTATAAGGTGAACTCCACGTCAACTCATCACAGATATTTTTATGACCAATTGGGATTTGCTTAATACTTCGTGTATATACTCCTTAGGCGATAGAAAAAAAGCCCCCCAAATAATTTTTGAAAAAAATAAAAAATGGCGGAGATACGGCATTAAAAAATATCATAACTAAAAAAAAATAATTTTGCACTATTTTTGCCAATTTTGAAAAATAAACATCGCTATTTTGAAAATATGGGGTTTTCAATTTTTTTATATTTACATTAAAAGATGCCAAAATATGACTTTTAAATAATCTGTTATTTTCATTGTGAGACCGGTATTGGTTTACGAAAATAATATTAAATACGTGATGCATGATGAAAAATTTTGGAAAATACAAAGAACAATCAGCGATGTATATACACATACATTAATATTACTTGTGATGGTCTTTTGTTTTTGTTCACATTTTCTGAAAAAAACTTATAAATTTGAGAAAATGAAACTTTTTCGTTTCACGTTTTTAATTTTTTTTCGAAAACCTATGGCGGTCCCACAATGAAACTTACAGATCATGTAAAAGATATATTTTGGCATCTTTTGATATAAATATTTAAAAAAAATTAAAAACCTCATATTTTCAAAATAGCGATTTTTATTTTTCAAAGTTAACAAAAATAGTGTAAAATTATTTTTTTTTAAATTATGATATATTTTAGTTTAAAATATGTTACATTATGAACAATTTGTGATATTGGAAATTAAAATCGGATTATTAGATTAGAAGTTATGAATTTTTAAAAAAACAATACTAATTGGTCATGAAAATATCTGTGTTGAGTTGACGTGGAGTTCACCATAAGTGAAATATTTATAAAAAAAAAATTTACCTGTGCATTATATTTCTATTATGTTCAATTTTAAATGTTTAAAACAATTTTTTTTTAAAATTATTTCAGTTAATATGTTTAAAAATTTTCTTTTTATTTAATTGTAAAAAATTGTCATTTAGATTTTCATAGATTTTTTTTAAATATTCAGTTCAATATTATATTAACAGCAATCTAATAACCAACTTTTAATTTACTTAGTATTTATATATAATTATAATAAGAGAAATCTTTAAAGTAAAACACAATAAACTAACTTTTTATAAGTAGTAGTACCTAATAATAATTTTCTATGAGCATAAGACAACATATTAAGTGGCATTGTGGTTATTCTCGTTGATCATTAAAGTTAAGCGACATTGCGTGCTATTAATTGCAGCATGTTTTGCTTGTAATTGAAAATTATAAAATAAAACCTGTGAAAAACTTTTTAAAATAATATATTTTAAACAATTGAATATTTTTAAGAACAAAATTGTGTTTTCAAAATAGTGCTCTTGCAGACTACCTCACAGGGATTATTAACAGCTGAAAAAAGATTTTATCTAGGATAGTTTTTTACTGTAGATACTCTCTAAATCTGAATAAGTGAAATTTTCATGTGTGAACCTTTTTCTAACTTATTTCATAAGTAGAATCTACTTATACATAAGTGAAACATTTACTTTTTAATGTGTGAACTTGTTTTCACTTATCAATAAGTGAAATTTTGACTTATGTAGGGTAAATTCACTAGTAGTCGGACACTTAAGGATTCGATCTTATATTATGCTTTTATCTTGAAATAACAAATATCTACTGTGTTTATAAGCACATTATCAATTAAAGGAGTTCTTCAGGATTAAAAATCATATAAATTTGTTAGAAATACTTGAGTATTTAATAAAATATAAACATTTTAATAAAAAATTACGAATGCTTTAGTAGTCAGACACTTTTTTCCCTTTTTTCTATAGTCGGACATCTGTCAAATATTTTGGATTTATGAAGTAAAAAAGATAATTTTTTAATTGCTATCTGCTGGAAAATGGAATTAAAGCATACAGTAAAACCCCGGACTTACGCGATAGGTGGGACCGAGCGATGACCGTGTAAGTCGAAATTCGCGTAAGTCGAGGTTCAACTTTGCATATAAAATAAATACCTGTAAAAAAAGTTTAATCGGGATAAGAGGCTAAAGTAAATAATAATTTAGAAAAAACATGATTAATAAAATATTAAATATTAAAACTATTTACATTTTTATAAATAAAAAAATGTAAAAATAAATTTTTTTATTCTTGTTACGCTGCCTCAAAAAGTGCTAAAAATACGGTTTTTTGAGACTTTAAACTCGTTTTTTAAGGGAATGACCGAATGAAAAAAAGTTTTTCTGGTATATTCTTATTCAGTGACACCTAAACTTTCAATAAACACAGTAAATTTTAAATAAACACGACATGACCATTTTTTGTAACCCAGTGTAGTTGGACGCCATGATTTTAAAATATTTCTTGTTTAATTATTTAGTAAAATAACAGTATTTTCATAAAATATAAACTTCACACATTCGTCCATGTACTTTTTAAAGTAATTATCACAATGCATTATTATTTATTTGCCAAAAAACACCAAAGTGTCCGACTATACCCGCACTTACCCTATAAGTAAAATATTTAGAAAGAAATTTACCTGTGCATTATAATTCAATTATGTTAACTTTTAAATGTTTAGAAACAATTTTTTCATTATTTCAGTTAATATGTTAAAAAAAAATTTCTTTTCATTTAATTATAAAAATTGTCATTTAAAATTTCATAAATTTTTTTTTTTAAATTCAGTTCAATATTATATTAACAGCAATCTAATAACCAACTTTTTATTTACTTAGTATTTATATATAATTATAATAAGAGAAAATATTTAAAAGTAAAAAACACAATAAACTAACTTTTATAAGTACTACCTAATAATAAGTTTCTATGAGCATAAGACAACATATTAAGTGGCATTGTGGTATTTCTCGTTGATCATTAAAAGTTAAGCGACATTGCGTGCGGTTAATATTAGTTAAATTATAAATAAAAAAAATTAATTAAATTAAATTAAATAGTTGCCAGTAAATAATTTTTTTATAATATTGATCCTGATGATTTATTTATATTCATTTATTAATGTCTGAAAATTCACTTATTTCATAATTAAATATTCACTTATTTAATAAGTGAAATTTCAGTTACTCATATTTAGAGAGTAGTGTTAAGTTTTCATCACGTTTTGTTGAGATTAATGTTATGTGGATATATTACATTATTTTATTATCTTCCAATATAACAGAAAATGCGTTTTCAAAAAGTACTCTGCTTATAAAGACGTTAAATTAAAAATCATAACTTTCCGTAATTTTCAAAAAAATAAAAAAAATAATACTGGGCACAGGCTATACCATAACGTTGTGGCACCTAGAAAAAGACTTAATTTTTTTTCTAAAAGTCAAGACTTTTTTAAAAGTCCTGCTAGTAATCAAAAAAAAATAATAATACTATAATTTTTTCTGTTTATAGTATTCAATACTTTGAAGGAGAGTTTTATGGAAACGTTACAGAACGAATTCATCTCCCACTGCAATTATTGCATTCGTTTAATGGTGATGTTCTGGAACTCCAGGAGCGGGTTGAGAACCTCGTAAAGTTATTCGAACTGGCAAAATCGGAGATGTCGAAGTCAGACGATTTGAAGAGCTACTCAATTAGACCATTTGTAAAAATCGAGGAATTTTTGTTGGAGATCAATCTTATAAACAACAAATACTTTTTCAAATTAATCCAAAAGATGTAATTTTTACAATATTATAGTCAATTGTATAGTTTTTTCTACAATTGTCTTGTCTATATTAAAATGGAATTAATTTTTTTAGGAAAAAAAATATATATAATTTTATATATATTGTAATTTTAACATCAAAAAATAAAACACAATCATACCAATTAATTTTTATATTTTATTTATATAATTATATTTTTTCTTTTAAATAAAAAGGTATTTTTTTTAAATAATTTTTTTTTAAATTATATACATATATAAATTTTTTTGAAGACAAAAAAGAAAACTCTTAAATATATTTTTTATATAAGCCAACATTAAAGGGAATCAATTACATTTCTGAAAACAGGTAAGTATAGTTCATTTTTAATATTTAAAAAAAAATTGAATTATTAGGAATGACAAAAAAAAATGATAGAAAAATTTCTTTGAAGCATTTAAAACTATGAAAGAAAATTTTGAGTATGCTTAGTGATTTAAACAATTTTTTAAAATTTTTGAATAATGTTTAATTCGGTATTAAAGATTTCATACAATTTTTTATCATTAATAAAAAACATATTTTAATTATTAAGATTTTTAGATTAAAAAACAAAAAAAAATTTTCAAACTACAAAGTTAAAATAGTGTACCTTTTATTTTACAAATTGTTAAAGTCTTTCATAATATTTTTATTTTAGGTGTTCAGTAATATTTTTTCTGACTTCATTTGTCTACTATTTCCAAGTCTGGTCTTTATTTTAAAACAAATTTCAACTCTTTAGGTTCTAGAACTTCATATATATTTTCTTTATATTTAATATAGATAAAATTTCCTCCTTCGTTTTTATTAGGAAACTTTAAGAATGCAAATATTTTCATATCTGCTCCCACAAATATTTTTTTATTTGTTAATTCTAAATAACAAGGATATTTTTTCATTGCTGCAGCAGTAATAAAACAATAATTAATATCTTCTATGATTGATGGCTGAAAATTCCAATTGTTTGGAATCAAAAAGGAAACATCAAAAGTGGTGTACTTTTCTGGATTCTGAAAAATAAAACATTAAAATATTAATATTTATGAAATAATCATGTCAGATAAAGTTATTAAAAGATTTTACTTTTTTTTAAAAAACATTAAATTTTAAATTCAATAAAGTTTTTTCTTTATTCTAATTAAATATTTATATATATATTTACCAAAGCATCCTCTAAAGAGCAGTTGATTTTTTTAAACCAAAAACCACTTAACACAGGAATCACCTCTGCCTTCACTTTAAGATATCCAGGCAAATACAAACTTATGATATTTGGAATCTTGTTATCTATGTCAAAATGTTTTCTTGCCACCATAGCTATACCAGTAATCGAAATTTCCTTTAAATCCTGAAAGCTTTCCAAGCTCCATTCTGAAGGACCTTCGATACTAACTATGAATTTCTTTACAACCATTTAAAATTTTTTTTTTAACTGTAAAACGAAAAAAGTTTATTTGTAATATACATAATAAATAAAATAAAAAAATAAAATTATTTTAAACTAATTTAAATAAAAGACATTTAATTAATCATTTAAAATACAAATAAATTCAAATGAGTTTAAAAATTAATTAATTAAAACTATAATAAAATAAAACTTAAAATTTAAATTAAATTTACTTAATTTTTACAATAATTAATTAATCCAGAATTTTAATAAATTCAAAAATAAAGTCAAAATATATTAAATCAATTAACTTTATATAAAAAAAATAAATTATTTTAGTTTAAGAAAGAAAAAAAAAGAAAAAAAAGTCATAATTTTTTACTCACATTTAGTTGCTTCTAGACATTAAATAATTTTTTTGATATATACACTTGCTTGACACTTTTAAAATGAAGTCCTCTTTAAAACGAGGCCCTCTTTTTATATGCAAAAATTGTTTACAAAACATATCAATAAGGATAGAATATCAGATGTTAGAGAAAAGGATATTATAAAACTCTTATGAGATAAAGAAAAAAATGAGAAGAAAGAGGATGAAGGTGTATAAAACTTATTATATTTTTATAAAAAAATGACTATATATTTATGGAAATAAATATATTAATAATTTATATATTCTTAAACCCCCAAGGTAAAGTGTCTGTAGTATTTTTAAAAATTATTCTTTTATTATCGTTGTAACTTAAAGCGATTTTTTCATTTTTTTATACTATAAACTTGATGATTTTTTTGCTTTGAATTAAATATTTGTTGTTTTAATAAATTTTTTGAAGTGGAAAAGAGATTTTTCATAATCATTAAATGTAATTGCTTTCAGTGTTGAACTTGTAACTCCCTTGGCTTTCTTTTTCTCTTTTTCTTCACCAAATATTTTTAATTCATATAATTTAAAACGTAATCCTATAAACTATGACATAATTTTTCCTTTACATTTATCTTTCACAAGACCTAAGGATCATTCCAGCGAAAATTGTCTAGAGCTGGTTGCTCGATGATTTTGAAAAATGCTGTAATTAATATATAATATTCTCCAATACAATTAGATTATCCTTTGGCGGTTTTTCGCACCAAATATATTTTACATTCTTTTAAATAATTTTTTTAAATTTCTAACTGGTTACGAAGTCTAACATAACCCACTTTTCGAAAACTCAGTATAAATAACTAAAAACAGATTAAAAATACTGCTTTTTATTTTAAATATATATGTTTATGCTAAATTCATCTAAATAAACGAAAATTATTTGAAAATAACTCACCAGAACATTTAGATCAGTATTTTTTTGTACTTGCACAGTATAATAAACATCAATTTCTTTTCCTTATATCTTCTGTGGAGAAAAAGGAATCTTCACGAAACCTTTTAAACTGGATTTACTTTAAAATTATAAATTTATTTAAATTGAAATTTTTTTGGGACCTGTACTCATTAATTATTTAATAAATATGAATAATTATATAAATTTAACCTGATTTTCATTGAATTTTAGTTTTAATGACTAGACTGAAGTTTGTTTTCTTTAAACGAACGATAAGGTGATGAACTTCAGTCTGATCATTAAATCTAAAATTTAATGAAAATCAGGTTAAATTTATATAATTTTTCATATTTATTAAATAATTAATGAGTACAGGTCCCAAAAAAATTCCAATTTAAATAAATTTATGATTTTAAAGTAAATCATTTTTAAAAAGTTTCGTGAAAATTCATTTTTCTTCACAGAAGGTATAAGGAAAAAAAATTGATGTTTATTATACTGTGCAAGTACAAAAAAATACTGATCTAAATGTTCTGGTGAGTTATTTTCAAATAATTTTCGTTTATTTAGATGAATTTACCATAAACATATATATTTAAAATAAAAAGCAGTATTTTTAATTTGTTTTTAGTTATTTACACTGAATTTTCGAAAAGTGGGTTATGTTAGACTTCATAACCAGTTAGAAATTAAAAAAAAATTATTTAAATGAATGTAAAATATATTTGGAGCTATAAACCACCAAAGGATAATCTAATTGTATTGGAGAATATTATATATTAATTACAGCATTTTTTAAAATCATCGAGCAACCAGCTCTAGACGATTTTCGCTGGAATGACCCCTAAGACTTTTTTTTCTTTTTTATTTGCAAGAGGTATGCCATATATATTATTATCAGGAAAAACAGAAGTTTCAAAAATTTGAATATCCTTTTTAATATAATCATATATATTTGAAACGTGAAAATGATAAATCAAACTGTCAGTATCAGTATAGAGCAGTTTAGAATAATCACCAAAAGTCTTTTTGATATAATTATAATGAAAAGAATGAAGATATAACTCTGAAACGTCTAAAATAGACATTTTGTAACAATTCAAACGTCTTTATATTTCCTAACATTTTACATGGTTTTGCCAAATACACAAACTATTAAAATGAAACCAAAAGATGTAAATAATAAAAATGAAAGACATTTATTGTTGAATATATTTCAGAAAAATAATATTGTTAATAGACAATTGAAAAAATTTAAAGTTGGTGATAAAGTACGTATAAGTAAATTTAAACATGTTTTTGAAAAAGGTTATATTCCAAATTGGACTACAGAAATTTTTACTATAAGCCATGTAAAAAGTACGAAACCAATAACATATATTTTGAAAGATTATCAGGAAAATCCAATTAGTGGATGTTTCTATGAGCAAGAACTTTCTAAAGTTAAAAATCCTGATATATATTTAATTGAAAAAATAATTAAAAGACGAGGTTCTAAAATATTTGTAAAATGGTTAGGTTTTGACAGCACACATAACACATGGATAAATCAATCTGAATTGTAATAATTTTTTATTTGCAATAAAACATTTTATTTTATTCTGAACAATGTGTTTATATTACACTATTCCCAATACTATTAAGTTTAGGAATAATTTCACATAATTTTTTAGAAAAATTTTTTAAATTAAAATTAATCATGTCAACAAGTAATGACTTCAATTCTAAACTTGAAGAAAAAAAAATACATTTTTTTTCAATTGCAATGATTAACTTTTCACAGCTGTTTTTAACATAATCTTCAATTTCTTTTTCACTAATTTTATTTTCTTTCCATAAAAGTTCAGCAATAGATTTCACAATTGAATTAAACACTTTCTTTAAATGTATTGAAGACAAGTATTCCAATCGCTGATCCACACAAGAAATGAGATTCTCCAAAATATAAAATGATGATTCTTTAATAATAAAAGGATGAGACAGTTTCTTATCAGTCCTTCTATCTACAATTGTCACAGTATTCTCTCCCAAAAATATTCCAAAACATATTTTAAAATTTTCACATTCAATAACGTCCGTTGGTGATTTAGTTCCATTAAAGTAATTTGAAATAGTTTCCAGATAAATTTTAAAAATTATCCAATCTTCCAAGTTTAATGAAATTTCACATCGTGGATGGCTTGAAACAAAGTTGAAAACACTGCACAATTCTCCATCACTTTTCAATTCTACCCCTATTGTAATTTGCTTTGTGAACGAGGCATTTAAATTGAATGTACTTGCGAGGATCAGTTGATTCCTTGGTAAATAAGACATTTTTTTTTCTTCAACTCACAATTGAAGAAATTCTATGTAATTATACGTTCCTCCAAGATACTTCAAGCCCAATTGACTTTGTGCAATTAACTCTTTTAAATAGGGCAATAAACTTTCTTCTTCGCTAATAGTGTCAAAAATTCTTTTTGGTAAAAACACTGAAAATTTGTTGTCAATATCAGCTACGATTCGAAAACCAAATCTTGTTTTCACTAGATTTAAATTTGAAACAACGTACACTTCATTTACACTGAGTTCACTTAATTTTTTATTAGGAAGATAATTTTTTCCTTGGCCAGCTTTGTTTAATTTTTCAAAATTCATGGTTTATTTAATATTTAGTTTTTCAAACTTTTTTGTTAAATCTTTATAATTATTAAAAAAAGAATTGCTCTCTTCTTTAATATTTAATTTTTCGAATCTTTTTGTTAAATCTTGATAGTTTTGAAAAGTTTTAAACGATTGATTTAAAGTTCGTTCAAAAGTAGAATTTTTTTTCTCAATGCGATCACACATTTAATATTATTATTATTAACTCTGAGGGTCTGAGACTAACTGATGAACAACATTAAATTTGTCATCCTTTTTATACCCAACAACTGACTAATAAACATTCCTTCGAACAATAACATTTTTGATAATCAAAATAGTTTGATAGATATTTGCATTCCTCTTGTGATAAACAAATTCTTAACAAGTATTAACTTGCACAAATTGTTTAAAATTCCTACGCTATCTATTTAAAATTGGCATATATATATAAACAACCATAATAAAAAATATTTTTTCAATCAAAGACTAAACATATCAATTAAAACAATATTATTGATAACATTTATTTATTTATTTATCATGCAATCTGTCAAATTGCAACAAAGGATGTTTTGTCTTAATTTTTAACTGCACTCTAAAAGTATGCAAAAATTCTAAAGATAATAATAATAAATTTTAAAAATGTAAACAAATTCATATTATTAATCATTGAAAAAATCAACTTTAAAATTCCTATCTCATTACAGACAAATGGAATTATTTATCATGCAATCTGTCAAATTGCAACAAAGGATGTTTTGTCTTAATGTTTAACTGCACTATAAAAGCATGCAAAATTCTTAAGATAATAAATTTTAAAAATGTAAACAAATTCATATTATTATTAATCATTGAAAAAATCAACTTTAAAATTCCTATCTCATTACAGTCAAATGGAATTACTCATCACAAATATACAGGGAACGTTCTAGATATTGCAAAACTCAAGGTCATATCCAGAACGCTCCCTGTATATCTACTACTGATCGCTAATTTTAAAATGTGGCAAACCTTTGAAACTTTTATAAAACAAATGCTTTCGCTTCATAATATGTCAATTCAAAGAAGAAATAGGTTAAATAATTTTGTATACAGTTTATATTGATTTGAGACATTTTAAGATTCGCGGTCAGTGGTACCAACCGAAATTTGAATAAAAAATTTTCGTTTTCCACGTGTCATGTTCTTCAACTCAAACGACGATATGTCATGTTTTTCAAGTCAGATCCGAGGTATCATATTTTTTAACGCCAATCCTATGTATCATGTTTTTACACCCAGCAAGCGAAATATACTATGGTATGAATCAAATTTTACACCAATACTATGATATAGTGAAATATCACTTAGAATAACTACTTTTCTAATGTCCATTTCTATTAAAACACATATAAACTTCTACATAATTTTGTATTACAGCAAACAGATGCATTGGAAGATTCAAAAGAAACTTGGAAAAATATTTTCAATGGCTCCAAGCGTCACTGAAATCCAAAGTGGGCATTCATTTATTCCTGTTGGTAATAAGCAGTTGGTAGTAAAACGGTACTCTGGTGCAGAAGACAATCTTTTTATAATTCAATATTGAATTTTTAAATAGAAAGATTTTCAACCATCTCTTTTCAGGGCTAATACATGGCTTCCAACTCTAAAAAAGCAATCAACATACATTCAGACGTTTTTTATGGCTAATCAATGGATTCCAACATTAAAAAGATAATGCGATTTCAACCACCCCTTTTCAGGGCTAATACATGGCTCCCAACTCCAAAAAAGCAATCAACACACAATCAGCCCTTTTCAGGGCTAATCAATGGATTCTAACATTAAAAAGGTAATCCGATTTCAATCAGCCCTTTTCACGGCTAACACAGGTCAACAAAAAAAGGCTTACTTTTTTTGAGATACGATAGTGGTATCCGAAGTATTTTTTGACGCTGAACACGATCCCGGTTCCAAAAATTGGCCATCACGTCAGGATTTTGAGAAAAGTGGGAGTAAAGACCCCAAAGACGTGTTTTTAAGCGATTTCAATATTTTTTTCTCCTAAACCTGACGTGCCAGAAACTTCTACATAGACTTAAATTGAAGCTTGAATTGTCCACTTCAAGACTCATGTCCGTAAGACAAAAAAATTTTTTTTTCAAAAAATTAGGTTGAAGTTACCCAAAATGTGTATTTTTGGGTTGCTTTAATGGATTTTTAAAAATTGTTTTGGATTCGTTTGAAAATTGTAATACAAGGGTTTTTAGGGTTTTTGTGGTCGCTGATTACGTATCCGATATTAGTTTTCAAAAATTCAAAATGACGTATCAAAAAACCCCCGAGTAACAATTTTCAACCGAATCCGATGAATTATAAATTTTGACATCCGCCATTTTGAATTTTTGAAAACTAATATCGGGTTCGTAATCAACAACCCCAAAAACCCCCGAGTAACAATTTTCAAACGAATCCAAAACAATTTTAAAAAATCCATCAAAGCAACCCAAAAATACACATTTTGGGTAACTTTAACCTAATTTTTTGAAAAAAATTTTATTTTTTTTGGTTTTACGGATATGTGTCTTAAAGTGGACAATTCAAGCTTCAATTAAAGTCTATGTAGTAGTTTCTGGCACGTCAGGTTTAGGAGAAAAAAATATTAAAATCGCTCAAAAACACGTTTTTTGGGGTCTTTACCCCCACTTTTCTCAAAATCCTGACGTGATGGCCAATTTTTGGACCCGGGATCGTGTTCAGCATTAAAAAATACTTCGGGAACCACTATCATATCTCATAAAAAAAGTAAGCCGTTTTTGTTGACCTGTGTAATCAATGAATCGTAATCAGCGACCCTGACAACCTCAGAGTAAGAAGTTTCCGGTAGATCGAATAAATTTTTTAAAATTCGACCGTCATATTGGATCCGCCATTTTGAATTTTTAAAATCTGACTTCAGATTCGTAATCAGCGACCCTAAAAAACCCCCGAGTAAGAAGTTTCAGGTAAATTAAATTAATTTTTTAAAATTCGACCGCCATATGGGATATATATGGGGGATTCCGCGTCAAGTGATCAAGGGGTCTTTTGGTGCAATGTTTATTTCAATAATTTTTTACTCTTAAACAATTAAACATACGAATTTGGCAAAGTACATTTTGGAAAGGTTTTTTCATGCTCTTTCGATTGGAAATAAGCATTTTGAAAAAAAAAAATTTTTTGACCCCAAAAAAATCAAAATTAATAATAAATTTCAATTTTTGGGGCAGAAAGACCCAATTTTTTTTTTTAAACGAAAGCTGAGGTTTTTTCCTAAAAGGACATATAAATGGTAAAGTGGGACTAGAATGTTTAAACATTGAAAAAAAGAGTTTTCTACTCGCCGGAGCGCTCAAATCCCGGTTTTGAGCTCCGTTTAGGAGAAAATTCTTTTTTTCAATGTTTAAACATTCTAGTCCCACTTTACCATTTATATGTCCTTTTAGAAAAAAACCTCAGCTTTCGTTTAAAAAAAAAAAAAAATTGGGTCTTTCTGCCCCAAAAATTGAAATTTATTATTAATTTTGATTTTTTGGGGTCAAAAAATTTTTTTTTCAAAATGCTTATTTCCAATCGAAAGAGCATGAAAAAACCTTTCCAAAATGTACTTTGCCAAATTCGTATGTTTAATTGTTTAAGAGTAAAAAATTATTGAAATAAGCATTGTACTGAAAAACACAAAAATTTAACCCCCTCCCCCTCGGAAAATATTGGACTAGGTAAAAAAATATTTTCACGAAAAATTACTATCTATGAGTACTACAAAAGCCCCAAGTTTTTCTACGATTGGAGAAAAATTTTTCTCCACCTTGATCACTTGACATGAAATGCCCCATATATATACCGTATAATCGAGGTATACAATATGGACAATACAAACCTTTCAACAATAGGGTCTTCGTTATTGAGAAAATCTTTGAGGACTTTCTCTTTCAGGTAATATTTTCAAAATAGAAACTAACGATTTAACGCTAGTCCTTTCTCTTTCTATCAAGAAAGAATAATATAAGAACTTCTTCGTCTAAAATTGTTTATCCTTTTCTACACAACTGCAACTGCCATAAGAATCTCTTCGTCTAAAAATCTTACTGTTCCTTACTTCGTCTTTTAATAAAACTGACATAAGACTATCTTCCTTTAAATTTAACCATGAATTTCTTTCTCTTTTCAAAGTATAGTGCATAAGAATGTCTTCTTTTACCTAATTTGCATATCTACTCGTTTCAAGTAAGGATTAAAAACTATTAATTTGTATGATGCGCTTTTTGAAAGCAATTGTCACAGTAATATAACTTGCATGTTTTGCATTATTTCCTTGTTCGGAAAAAGGAAGTACAACATTTTTGGCTATGTGCATCAGCAAAGATTATTTGAACAAAGTAAGAACGGGAAAGTCGTCAGTACATGTGTCAGAAAAACAGCATTTACCTCGATACTGTTGCACCTCCAAATGCAAAATCCGAACAAGGAAATAATGCAAAACATGCAAGTTATATTACTGTGACAATTGCTTTCAAAAGGCGCATCATACAAATTAATAGTTTTTAATAAAAAGTTGAAAGAAGGAAATTATAAAATTGAAAAAAACAAAAAAAAATTTTTTAAAACAAATAAAATTAAATTCACTGAAAAAGTAAAAAAAAATTCTCTATATCGCCTACCTCCTCGTGGTGAGAATCGGGCAACTTTAATTATTTGATGGATAAAGCCGACTTCATATTCAAAATCAGCGACCCCGAAAACCCCAGAGTAACAAATTTCATGCAAATCTCAGTAATTTTTGAAAATTAAGCTGTCATTTTGGATCCGCCATTTTGAATTTTTTGAATCTGACTTAATATTTGTAATCAGCGACCCCCAAAACCCCCGAGTAATAACTCTCAATTAGATTTGAGCAGTTTTGAAAAAGTTTGTAATCTTACGTAAAATTAAGAAATTTTTTTGTCCCTTAAGCTCCATTTAAAATTCAAAATCGAAAAAAATTAAAATAAGAAATGGATATTTTTCAAGTACAACTATCGAGAACACGTTTCTGATACTTTTTGTTCTATTTAAAAAATGTTATGGTGGAGAAAAAAATTCTTTAAAAAAAATTGTATTAAAAAAACTTGACATTTTTAAGTATTGTTTAAAAAAAGAAGGGTTTAATATCATTTTTTGAAAATTTTGACCACGCCATTCGAAAGAGCGACCACAAAAATAGTAGGATATGGATTTTTGAAAAATTTTATGGCTTCTTTCTACTAATTGTAGGCGTTTGAAATTTATGTTTAAAAGCAGCACATCTCGTCGTTAAAGGGTTAAATAGTAAGTATAGGTTTGATGAATTGCAACTGTGAATTTAAATAATATTTTATTAAGAGAAAATTAAAATGTAGATAAATTTCTGGATGAAACAAGTTATAGATTTTATTATTGATAAAATATAACAAATGAAATCTTAAATTTAAAAATAAACAATGATAAAACGTGAACTGAACGAAGACAACAAACTAGATTTATGTCTTTTTTTAGCCGAAAAAGACAGGGACAAATTTTGATTTTTTGTTTGCGTTGTTTGTTATAACCTAATAATCACTAATAATGACAAGAAATATTGATAGTTCGGCGCAATCTATTAAAAAATCGCCACAAATCGCGAAATGCGGGACATTCAAAATGTTAAAAATTCAAGTAATTACCCAATAATTTAATAACAGTGTTAGAAAATGAATATTATTTAAATTTTAATAAATTAAGTCTCAAATATAATAATGGAAAATCTTAAAAATCCAAAGATCATTTTATCTTTTTTGCACTTCTAAAAACAATTGACCGTCTCTGAATTTATGACGAATTCATGAAACTAAACGAAAGTTCGTTAACATTAGTTTTTTAAAATTCAACGAATTCGCTTGAAACTTGTTTCAGCTGAAAATTTTGCTGTCAGTGCTTCATATGTGACGCGATCTAAAGAAAGAGACCAAATTATTTTAAGGTTATGTTAGTTTTACTTTTTTGTTGATTAATAGTTTTCTTTACTTGTGGAAATTAAAATCAGTGTTTCTTAAATATTTTAGTTGCAATGAAGACTTTAATATCAATTATTTATATTGACAGTTGATCCTTATTTTGTATTTTTGTTTCAAAAATTAAAAACATAATCTATAATTTTTTGCTTCTAAGGTCCCTTTCTTTAGATCGCGTTACATATTAAGTTAAGAATTATGAAGCAATTAAAAGGATTCTTGATTTTACGAACATACAATACCATATCAGATCGGTAATTTTTAATTTCGAAATCGTGACATCAGAGTCGCAATGAGCGAACTCAAAAACCCTCTAGAAAAGAGTTTCAAGCAATTCCGTTAAATTTTTAAAAAATATTTCCGCCATATTAGATCCGCCGTTTTGAATTTCAAAAATCTGACATCGGAGTAGTAATTAGCGACTTTAAAAACTCTCGAGTAAAAAGTTTCAAGCGAATTCGTTGAATTATTAAAAAATTTGTTCGCCATATTAGATCCGCTATTTTGAATTTCAAAAATGTGACTTCGGCTTTGTAGTCACAGATCTGAAAAACATTAAGAATCAGATGCTTCAGTTAAAGTACTTTCCAATTATTTTTTTCATTCTTTTCCCTGTTTTCAGGTCGTGTAACCTGAACTTTAAATTGTTGTATCTTACAGAAAAAAAAGTCGGATCAGATTGGGTCAAAAAAATTTTGAAAGGAATAATTTTACTTTCTTTTAAAACTTGTTCTAGTGATAAAAAAATTGTTGTTAATTTTATTGAGAGTCGAATGTTATCCAAAATGGCCTTTTTCACTCTTTTAGGTTAGAATATCTCATAATCCTGACGTGATAGAGAAATTTCGCTACCACATTTGGATTTAGGGTGACAAAATACATCGGAAATGATTTTTCCGGTTTCAGGGTCTGACAAAATCCTAAATTTTGTAGGCCTGTGTTATTTGATTTTGAAACCAATTTTTATTGAATATTTTGGATAAAAAAAAGACTTCAGGATCAATAGTTAGGGTTACGTACACCGTAAGTGTACTGACGGAACCCTTATGAAATCACTCGTGTGTCCGCCCTAGCCACACATAAAATAGGCTGTCACCTCTTAAACTTTTACATATCTTGACCTAGTGAGCTGCATTTCAGTACACATGTTAACTTTTAAGTGCAGATTTCAAAAAAATATAGTGAATCCGATTAGCGGAGATATTTGCGAACATGGAGAGAAAGAATTTTAATTTTTTCAAAAAAATTTGAAAGAATGACCCTTTCCCCCCCTTAACCTTTACAAATCATGACTTAGTGAGCCATTTAAAATTTTAAAAAACTAACGCCAGATTCGTGTTCAACGACCCCCAAAACCCCCGCGTAACCATTTTCAAGCGAATCCGATCAGTTTTAAAAAATTGTCCGCCATATTGGATCCGCCATTTTGAATTTTGAAAAACCGACCTCGGATTCGTAATCAGCAAACCCAACAACCTCCCAAGTAGAAATTTTCAGGCAAATCGGATCAATTTTTGAGAAAGATGTCGGCCATATTGGATCCGCCATTTTGAATTTTAAAAAACCAACCTCGAATTCGTAATCAACAAACCCGAAATAGTCGAGACAAAAATTTCTACAGACAGACAGACTGGCAGACAGACACTTCTCTAAAAACCATTTTTTTGGAATCAGGGGGTCATGAAACGTAAAGATTTATGAAAATTAGAAATTTCTTAAAATCACACAAATCCAAGACTTTCTCATTTTTGATGAGAATGTAAAAAACAAATTTCACGGAAAAAATTAAAAAAGAGCAAAATTTTTGGATATTTTGAGTTCTTTTTTGT
This sequence comes from Leptopilina myrica (nomen nudum), assembly GCA_032872475.1. Classification (NCBI taxonomy): domain Eukaryota; kingdom Metazoa; phylum Arthropoda; class Insecta; order Hymenoptera; family Figitidae; genus Leptopilina; species Leptopilina myrica (nomen nudum). The sequence goes on from CM065461.1 coordinate 7,725,078, forward strand.
TCATAATTTCTTATATTTACCTAAATTAACTCAAAATTTTGAGTTTTTTTGGAACTTATGAAGGGGAAAAAATCGAAAAACGCATTTTCCTCAAAAACTACTGTATGTATTTTAATCAGCTTTGGATATGTTGAAAAGACAATTAAAGAGATTCCAAAAAAAATTTCAAATTTTTTTTTCAAAAATTTTCAAAATGAAAATTTTTCGAAATTTTCAAAAAAAAAAAATTTTAGTTCTATTAAAGTGATATTTTTATGTATTTTCTCATTTCATTCTCTTATGTGATCTACTTAATAAAAAAATTTTGCCTGACATGATTTCAAGGTGTGTCACGGTAAATAACTCAAAAACTCTACCCGGAACACTTTTATGCTGTATGCGAATGGTTAATTTTAAAAAAACTGTCAAATATTTTTGCAACTTATTACTAGTGGCTTATTAAGGTTGATAAATACAAATCTGAAGTTGATATAAAAGAATATTTTTAGACAAACCAAAAAATTTCGAAAATTTTAAAATCTAATTTTAGGATTTTTGGAGTTTTTTTTACAGTGTCGCAATCTTAAATCATCTAGGCTAGTATTTTTTAAAATAGTAAGACTGTTAAAGAAGTTAAATAAAAAAGTGTGAAGTACCGCTTCAACGATCCAAAAAGAAAAAAATTTTAAATGTAGAAATAAAATTTTTTGGATTTTTCTTTGGAAATAATTTTTTTGACATCGATTTTAAGCTTGTATTCAGAAAACCCCGAAGTATTATTTTGTAATTAAATAAATAATTAATTAGTTAACCATTCGCATACAACATAAAAATGTTCCAGATAGGGTTTTTGAGTTATTTACCGTGACACACCTTGTAATCATGCCAGGCAAAATTTTTTTATTAAGTAGATCACGTAAGAGAATGAAATGAGAAAATTCATAAAAATGTCACTTTAATAGAACTAAAAAAAATTTTTTTTTGAAAATTTCGAAAAAATTTCATTTTGAAAATTTTTGAAAAAAAATTTGAATTTTTTTTTGGAATCTCTTTAATTGTCTTTTCAACATATCCAAAGCTGATTAAAATACATACAGTAGTTTTTGAGGAAAATGCGTTTTTCGATTTTTCCCCTCCATAAGTTCCAAAAAACTCAAAATTTTGAGTTAAAAATTTGAAAAAGTTATTTTTAAGTTGGTAGGAATGAATGGGAAAAATATATTCGGCTCATTTTTTCCATACTTATTTAGCAATACCCTATCACATTAATATGGCCCATATGTATATTTATAGTCATATAGATAGTAACATATGGGCCAAATTTGAGAAAAATAGAAGCGGGGGCATTTTTTGCATACTTAACCCCCTAAGCCCTTTACGCTATTATAATACTGATTTGCCCATAGAGATAATATAAATAGAGTAGGCAAGGTATAAGTGGTAGCGTGTGGGGGAAGTGTCCTGACATAAGCAGAATGGGTGGAGAGAGAAAGAAGATTTAACACCAGTATCTGTCCTTTATTCTGCTCCAGTGCAAGACAGACACCTACTGGTGCTAAATCTTCTTTCTCTTTCTATCAAGCGGACGCTTCTATACAGACCATCCCCACTCTATTTATATTATCTCTATGGATTTGCCTCCCGACTTAACCTATTAACCACTGAGTTATTTAGGTAGTTTATTCTACTTCGTTGTAAATGAAATGAAGGAACACTTCTTACAGAACGTTTTGGTATAAAAAAAATTAAATAAACGAATTCGATAATGGTTCTTACCAAAGTAAAATCCCATGTTTTTAACGCCTCCTCATTCTTAAAATTTGAGGGACTTCTCATGACAAAGCCCAGGACTCTGTTGGCCTTATCAACAGTGTAATTAATGTGATCAGTATAATTAAAAGATCTGTTAAGCAATACCCCAAGAGTCATGTATAACCGCTACATTATTGATTATGTCGTTTCCAATGTTGTAAAAAAAGTTAGGATCATTTCTGGACCTGGAGTAAGTTTTTTCATTACGGACCATTTGTGAATACATTCCAAGTCACACTGCAGATCCAAACGATCCTGAATACACTTAATTGATTTATAAATTTTTAAATCATCTGCAAATTCATAAATTTCTTGTTTTTTGTTGTACAAAAAAGTGACTAAAGGAAAAGTTGTTTGTTTTTGTACAAAATTTAAAAAAAAATTAAAATTTTTTTTTAAATTGTCAAAAAAACCAAAATTTTGAAAATTTAAAAATGTTTCAAAAATTTATAACTTTTTTGTTTTTTGTTGTACAAATGTTACGCCCGAGCTAAGGTTTAAGTTAGTTTACTAAATAGTAGAGGTGTGCAAAAAGCTCGAAGCTCGAGGCTCGGTCGAGCTTTTTCGGGCTTTTCATTTTTCGAGCTGAGCCGAGCCGTGCCTACTCAGTTCGAGCTCGAGCCGAGCTCGAGCCGAGTCGAGCCTCGTGTAAAGCTCGAAAAAGTTCGGGTACTCGAATTTTTCGGGTACCCGAATTCTTCGGGTACTCGAATTTTTCGGGTACTCGATTTTTTCGAGTACTCGTGACAATAAAACTTGAATATTTAATTATTTAGATACTCTTCTCGTTGACACCAAGGTACATCCGGATGCTCCGGAGTCAATCGATTAGAGAATTTTTGTGTCTATCGAATAATCATAGCTATAGATCAACTTTAAAGTGCACCCGGGTGTCCAGGAGTCAGGTGAACATCTTCTTCAGGGAATTTTTGTTTCTATCGAATAATCATAGCTATAAACCAACTTTAAAGTGCACCCGGGTGTCTAGGAGTCGGGTGAACATCTTCTTCAGGGAATTTTTGTTTCTATCGAATAATCATAGCTATAGATCAACTTTAAAGTGCACCCGGGTGTCCAGGAGTCAGGTGAACATCAGGTTAGTCTATAGCTATAGTAACTCGATAGAAACAAAAATTCACTGAAGAAGATGTTCACCCGACTCCTGGACACCCGGGAGCACTTTACAGTTAGTCTACAGCTATGATTATTTGATAGATACAAAAATTCCCTAAAGACGATGTTCACCTGACTCTTGGACACCCGGTTGCACTTTAGAGTTGGTCTATAGTTATGATTATTCGACAGAAACAAAAATTCCCTGACGAAGATGTTCACCCGACTCCTGGGCACCCGGGTGCACTATAAGGTTGATCTATAGCTATAATTATTCGATAGAAACAAAAATTCCCTGAAGAAGATGTTCATTCGACTCTTGGACACCCGGGTGCACTTTAGAGTTAGTCTATAGCTATAGTAACTCGATAGAAACAAAAATTCCCTGAAGAAGATTTTCATCTGACTCCTGGACAACCGGGTACACTTTACGGTTAGTCTACAGCTTAGTAATCAGAAAGAACTTGCACTAATTTTACTAAATTAGTAAGAGAATAGTAAAAGTGAACTATTATACGACGAAAGCAATAACTTAAATTTGAGAATAGTGCAAGTTATTTCCTTACAGAAAACAATTATTCTTTTGATGTTTGACACTGATTCTACAACTCAATATTACAATCGAAGGGCCGACTCGAGGATACCGTTAGGGCAGAAACACGCCGGAGTATTTGACCACTTCTTAAACGTATCAGGGGTTTTTATAGGATTGATCAGAGATTTATTGAACTTCGACTCTGAAAATTTGTAATAAGCACGATTCTTATGAAAATTTGTAATAAGCACGTTCCTTATGAAAATTTGTAATAAGCACGTGCCTTATGAAATTTTGTACAAAGTCGGGGTTGCATGTTTGTTTTTCTTTTTGTTTTTTTAATTCTTGAAATTCATACTTTGATATATCCTATATACAGGACTGTTTATACACACATATAAGAGCTTTTCTATTTTTTTGTGTTTTGAACTTATTATGACTATCTTACCTATTTATTGATTGCTTAATGATTATATATCTTATAATTTACTTTATAACGTTTTCTTTTTTGTCATTATCGATTGTTAATCAATCATTATGTAGCAGTAATCGGTTTCTGATTATGTAAAGTAGATAAGTGACCGATTGTTGCTTTGCATTAATTATCTTGTGTGGATTATTGATATCTTGTCTTGTCACGTAGTCATAAGATGTGTAGTTCTTAGTTTGTTCTTTACTTCCAATTAAGCATCATGTCTGAATCTTACTGTTCAACATCTTCAACAATTTTGTGGAATGATGCTCAGAGAGGGGATGTTCCATTGGATTATCCATTGTTTCCTTTGCCCCAAATGGTTAGTACTATTTTGTCTTTCAATTTATAAGTGTCTAAAGTGAAGATTTTTGAATCTATTGTTACGGTTGCGTTTGAACCTGTTGATGAATCCACTTTGACAGTTCTTAAAGACAATAATTGTTCTTCGGCTGTTTTTGAAACATCTGCTGATTTGGAAACTGCTGTCGAAAGTTTAACTTTTTTCTGTAATTCTAAACTTGGTATTATAGTTTCAACAACTGATTTTAAGGTGGTTCAAAAGTTAGATCATCGCCGGAGGGGTGTGTTGATTAAAGTTTCATCTTTTGAACTTCGGGAAATTATTGTTTCTAAAAAGGCGATATTTGAGAATGAAAATCTTCACGTAGCACGAGATTAACAACTTTTTCGTATTAATTTTTATTAATATTTCACTTATTTTATTGTTTATTATAGATGTTAGCATGGAAATTATTAGATCGCCGAGAATGTCACATTTAGAATTTAAAAATCGTGTTTTGTCTTTGAGTCAAAAGTTGCATCAAACTACTCTTACGGCGGAAAATTTAGGACCTTTTGCAACATCACCTGATGATTCTTTTAAAAGAAAACGAGGTCGTTCTCGAAAAGGATCAACAGCGATTTCTTATGAGGATTTGCTTAAGGTGCAACTTCAACAGGCTCATGCTCAATTAAAGGAATATGCGCAAAAGCTTGAAGATCTTGTGAAGGAGGTTCTTCTTCCTCCGCTTCCTTTGGGCTGCAATCATTCGACTGAGAATGCTTCGATTTGTATGGGGTAAGTTGTTTGTCATATTTTTTTTGTTATTCTCCTTTTGTTTTATTTATGTATATACATACGTATTCTCTTTTTGTTTCAGAATTGTTAATGACGAATTTTGCCGTTGTGGTCGGTATAAAAGTTCAGGGAAGTGTTCTTGTCAAGAAGAGGCGTCTACGCAGGTAATAGAGGTGTTGGAACCATGTTGCTGTCATCAGGATGTTGCAGAAGTTAAAGTTGAAATTGACTCTGAGAGTAGTGATGTGGATATCGAGGGAGATTTTGAAAATGGCGATTTTGAATATTTGTAAAATGTATTGAATTTCTTATTAATCTACAATTTCCTATCCTTATTCATTTACTTAATTAATATTAGTTAATCAATTATAAACTTATTTACTAATTATGGGCCTTGTTTGCCTCTTTTTTTGTAGAATTTTTTTGTAGAGTTTGATATCTTGATGTTTGGTTAAATAAATTTAATTTAAGCTTTATTAATATTATTATTATTTATTCCTGTAATATTTTTTTATTAATTATCTTGTGATATTTAGATTCCATTTTGCACGATTATATATTATTTAATTTGCTGTTGTTTGATTTTTGTGAATATTTACTTATGATTTTGAAGTTTACATGATAATATTTTGTTGTTTGGTTTAAATTTGAAAAATTTTTCTTAAGTGTTTCACAATTTTGATCATGCGCATTCGTTATGAATCTTGTAATTTTTCTTTTAAATTAATTAATTAAGATTGTATTTATTTAATGTATACAAGATAAAAAAAATTTTTTTATTACTTTACAATTTTTGTTCTTGATATATTTTTAACTCATTATTTTGATTATTTAATAATTTCAACCTTAATTATGATAGTCAGGCGCTAGTCTTTGTTTTGATCTTGTGACTATATTGGTCAATTTTTATTAGTTGCGTTTTTTGATTTACAGTCGTGCGCTGTGATTGATATTTGTGGTTTATACATAGTTAGAACTCTATAATGTGGCAATAGTTGAATAACGTGTGGAGTCGGTGTGTAGGTAGCGCTTGTGTCGTTATGGTGCGAGCGGGGATTGAGATAGGTTGTTCGTTAAATGATCGATAGTTCGATCGCGTCAACTCATGTCTCGCGCTGCAAGATCGATGTTACAGTCGATGTACGCATGACGTTACTGTAGGTGCAATGCAGTGATGTGAGTCGTTCCTACGCAAGTCGGAGAGAGATACAGAGAGGGTATTTTCGGCAAATGCTCGGATTATACTCCAGATTACGTCAGTGGTGCTCACTTTAATTTTTGAATATGTCTGCTATTATTGTTTAAGTAACATGAGATAGATGCTGTGATGTTTGTATTTTGCACAGGATTCGTATGTTTTTTGGACATTTTTGGGGCTAGTCCTCCCTCCTTAGAATTTCATTGTCCCCAATGGTCATTTAGAGACTTGTTAATTGGTTTGATCGTCGTCTTCTTGATGAGATTACTTTATAACATACGTATAGGTTTTTAATTACTATTATTGCTAATAATAGTAAAAGTAGTTTGAAGGCAACAGGAGCATAGTCAAGTGCTTCGGAAATCGTTCCCAAGATTGGAATGTTCATCTGTGGAATGAATTCATTATTAATATTTTGTATTTTTGAATTTTATTATATATTGGGAATTTTGAATTTGCTAATCTAGGGTTTTAGGATTTTTTTTGTTTATTTTATGAACTTTTGTGTTTGTTAGATACTCTTTCTTATTTATTTAACCATTTTTATTAATTATAGTTATGTAGTTAGTGTTATTTAAGGAAAAAAAAATTTTTAAATAAAGAGGAAAGAAGAAGGCGACCTTCAAATCCCCTTCCTTCGTTTTCTTTTGTCTTTCTTTTAATGTTTTTCTTTATTTATAATTTTTTTATCATATAGTGATTACATTTTTAGCCTAATTTAATATATAATGTAAAGACTATATTCTTAATGATTAATATTTTCTTTGTTCTTATATGTTCATAATAATATGAATATAGTATTATTATTATTTAATTCGTATATTAGCTTAATTATTATTTATTTTTTATATTATTGATTATTTAGTTTTATTTATTTATATATGTATATGTGTATATATTATAGATTATTTGTATATAATGTTAGGATTATTTGCCATTTTTTGTTATGTTATTAATCGAAAAAGGCTTCTGGAGAATCCCAAGAGTCGTTATTTTTTACACGTTGTCCAATTGAGCTAGTGTCTAATAATTTTGTATTTGTAGTAGATTTCTTTGTAGGTTTTATGATGCCTTTAATTTTTGTTGGTTGTTTAAGAATTCCTTGTTTTTGAGTTGACGTACTAGCAATTCCTGAACTTGTGGATGGAGCTGTAGGTTTAGGATCTTTAGATTGTCTGGTCTGTACAAGAATTCTTGCTTGTTTCTTTATATTCGGTTCTTCTATTACGGTTTCGATGGGATTTCTTGATAAGGCGTCCGCATTATGATTTAATTTTCCTGGTTTGTACTTAAATTCGTATTCGTAATCTCTTAGTTTTAATCTCCAACGAACTAGTCTTTGTCCGGGGTCTTTAATTGAGTCAATCCATTTTAGAGGTTCGTGGTCGCTAACTAATGTAAACTTTTTACCGTAAATGTATGGTCTAAAATGATTAACTGCGTAAAGAACGGCTAAACATTCTTTTTCAGTAGTAGAATAGTTTTGTTCGGGAGCATTTAAAACTCTTAAAAGGTATGCTATTGGTAGATCGATGCCATCCTTGTCTTGACTTAAAACGGCGCCTACTGCAAAATCTGAAGCATCCGTTGTTATGGTGAACATTTTAGTGTAATCGGGATATTGTAGTATGGGGCTATTGCATAACATAGATCTGAGTTCCTTAAAACTCTTATCTTGTTCTAGTCCCCACTCGAATTTGACGTTCTTTTTCAATAAGTTTGAAAGTGGTTTTACTTTTGCGGAGAAGTCTTTTCTGAATCTTCGATAATAACCAGCGAGGCCTAGAAATTGTTTTACATTTCTGGGGGTTTTTGATGTTGAGAATTGTTCTACTGCTTCTATCTTTTTTGGATTTGGTTTAACTCCATCACTACTAATTATGTGTCCCAGATAAGCTACTTCTCTACAGAGAAATTCGCATTTTTCGGGTTGTAGTGTCAAATTTGCTTCCTTTAGTCTTTGCAATAATCGTTTTACTTTTGTGCCATGTTCCTCTAAATCTTCAGCGTATATTACTATATCGTCTAGGTAAACAAATAATTCTACACCTTGTAATCCAAGTAATACTTGGTCCATCAATCTTTGAAATGTTGCTGGTAAATTTTTTAGTCCCATTGGCATTCTAACGTATTCGTAATGTCCATGTACTGTTGAAAAATGCTGTTTTCTGTCTATCCTTCGGATCTAATTCTATTTGATGAAATCCACTTGCTAAATAAAAAACTTAAAAGTACTGTGCTTGGCCCAGGGAATCAATTACACTAGTAATATGAGGCAGTGGGTAAAAGTCACTTACTGTTTTGTCATTAAGAGCTCTGAAATCTATAACTATTCTCCATTTTTTCTTTCCCGTAGCATCAATTTTCTTGGGTATGATGAGTAATGGTGAATTGCAAGGTGAAGCAGAAGGTTTTATTGCTCCTTCTGAATTCATTCGATCGATGACCTTATCTATTTCTTCTTTTTGGGCAGGAGAGAATCTATAAGGTCTGGTATGAATTGGAATTTCGTCTACAGTTATAATTTTGTAATGTACTTTATTGGTTGGTTTTAAAGGTTCTCCTGTTAAATGAAAACTTTCGGAAAACTCTCTTACTATGTCTTTGACATGTTCTTGTTCTTCAGCGTTTAAATGATCTAATCTTAGATAATCAATGATAGCTGAAATGCGATCTATTGGTTCTTCGTATTCTTCGTCTGAGGAGTCCTCATCTATTCCTTCACCTGGTAATAGATAATATTCAAAAGGAATGAGTTGCTGGGGTGGAACCTCTATTTCCACATCATTTACAGTAGTGTTTATTGCAAAAATGTGGCATAATCCGTTATTATTGGACACGATGCCTTCTCCTATTATTAATCCTTCTTCTGTTTTAATTAGTGGTAAATAACCTTCTTTTACTTCACTATTTGATACTTCGATTGGAATCACTTGTCTACCTCTGGCTTTAATTGTTAATCCTCTTCTTTTGTTTTCTTTATTTTCCACTAAATATTCTCTGCACGTGATCGATTCTGCGTCTTGAAAGAATATGGGGTTTACCGGATTTGCGTGAGTAACAATAGAATTATGCCAAAAGGAAATTTCGGCCTTTTCTTGTCGAAGATATTCCCGTCCTAATATGCCGTCGGACTGCAAGGGAAATTCTGAAAACACTACTTGGAAGGTAATAGGTTTTTTATTTACATTGACTTGGACTGTTCCAAGTGTGGGTATTTTTACATTGGCTATTCCTTTAAGTTGTATGGCTTCGTTCATTGTTACGTTTAATTCTGGTTGTAAAATGTCCAACTTTATTAAATTTACATCGGCACCAGTGTCAGAAATCTAGAGAATTTACAATTATTACTGGGGATTCTTTGCTGTGTTGGGCTTGGAGGATTGTTCTTGTTTTTGTAGAATCCTCACAGTTGCTTGACGCTCTTGTTTTTCAAGACTCGTCGTCGGGTCTGTCCGTCGAGCTGGATAGGAGTTTTAATGTTTTTCGTTATTTGGAGCTGGAGACTGAGCGCGTGAGGGCGTTTTAAATCCTCCATATGAATTATTATGTCCATCAATTCTTTGTGGTTGTGGATAGAACGGATAAGGATGATAGTGCATGAAAGGTGGTTGATTAAATTGATTAGGATAATAAGGGTAAGGTGGATAAAATCCAGCAACTGCTTGTTGCGATTGGGGTAAATTAGATTGCCTTAAAATTCCTATGGGAGTAGGAGAGTGAAAACGCGGTATATTTGATTGAGTTTCTGGATTAAATCGTACACGCGGGCTAGGGCTCCTATTTCTAGGCTCAAAATTAGTATTATAAGTTTTATTTTCGCTCGGCTGCTGGTTCCTCGATACATGATAAGTATAGTTATTTTTCTCGGCTTGAAGTTGCTGTCTAATTTCGAATTGTAGTACAACTTCTACTGCATCTTTCATGTTTTTTATATTGCGTGCTTCTATTAAGCTCGCAATAGAATCGGGTAGGCCATTAATAAATGCGTCTAAAGTATAATCATTTAAGGGTTCTAACATGTTATTCATTTTATCTGCTCCATATGAACTTACAAGTGCAGACATTGCTCCGGATACTAAGAGAGTTAGTTTGTCATAAAATTCGCTTACACTTTTACCACGGGCCATACAAATCGTGGATATCTCATGAAGATACCAAACATAAGACTTTTTCGGGGCATATCTTTGTTTTAAATGTTGTATAAGATCGTCAAGAGTGTTAAAGGTTTTACCATAAGTACTATCTCGTGCAACACCTTTTAACTTAGATAAAACAAGTTTAATATATTGTTTTTCACAATTAATGGGAATAGAAGACACTAAGAGGTGAGCTGCGTCTATTTTTCTTTTTTTTAAATCGTGTCATTTTATCGATAATGCGTCCTTATTTTTTTATATATTTTTTATATATTTTGTGTGATTTTTCTCTTTGAAAGTGTGGCGAATTTTACGTGGGCGGATTTTGAAGCGGAATCCTTGCTCCGAACATATTTGGGTTTCCACCTGCTTTCCTGATAAAAGGAGTAATAAGGGGAAAAGGTCAATTCGTTGGATTGGATTTGTTGTTGAGCACGGAACATTTTTTATGATTGCATTTGCCAGCTATACTTTTGTTTTCCCGAGAAGGAGATCAAACGCTAAATTCATCAACCGCCGTTTTCGATAAGTATTTGAAAATATCGATGACAAAGCCAAAGCAGATTTATTTTAACTTATAATATTTTTATTGCATTTATCGTTATATATTTTATTTAATTTACATTGATCAATTTAACTTGCCAATTATCTGTATATTTGTATTTGTTTTTGTGTGTTTGTGTGTGTATGTTTTGTAGATGACGTAATTTTGACGAAATTAGTGTGATTTATATTTGAAAAATTATTATGCGCCTATTTGTTTAAATAAACGGGACTGCAGTCTTTTTCTTTTCGAATATTGATAAACAATTGTATATAAGTGCCAATTTATAACTGATTTGAATTTCAATATATATTAATTTATCAATCTTAATCGTTTTGAATTTAATTTTATTATTTATTTTTATTTATTGATTTAATGTAATCGTATGTTTTTATAACACGGTTACACTATGCTAGTTTGTTTCTTAAAATTCATGTCAGATTCCATATGGTGGACTTAGTTTAAAATTTTGTTTGCGTTAACATATAAAACAAGAGTATTTGATAGACATAAAAAATAGTAGGATATAGACTTTTAAGGCTTCTTTCAAATAATTGTAAGCGATTGAAATTTAATTTGAAAAGCGGCACATCTCGTCGTTAAAGGATTAAAACTAGAAATAGAAAGACCAATTCGAGCATTACTCACGGAGCAGTTGACGGCATTACGATTAACGGTAACCCTGAGGCGCATTAATCTGCTGCGCATTCAACTTGCTACAAGTTTGAAAGAATTGTAGTTGTGAATTATTATTCGTGATTAGTAGATAATACTAAAAAACCAGTAACGTCGTATTACTGTAAGCTTGCATTACAACCTTGCGACAGGCTTGCAATGCATGCTTGTAAAATTGTAGACATTTTTGTGCTTGTCACAAGCTTGCACATCTTGCATGGCAAGTCCGAGGAAAACTTATATGCTGATTGGGTATATATTTTATCTGACAACAGCAAAGGGTGTATTTGACATAAATACACAGGATGAGTATTTTGATTCTTGTGATTATTTAAAAAACTGTATTTTCAGAAAGTTAAATATGAACAGTTTTAAACAACCCAAACTACTACGATCTTTTCTTGAAATCAACAAAACAAAAATAATTTTTCCATGTAAGTAATTTAATTTTAATAAAAAATACACATAATAAAGTTCATTATATATAAAATCAACAATAAAAAACTTTAATAAATGTAAATTCTTTTGTATTGCATTTTGCTACCAGAAGAACACATGTGACAGTTGTTTGGTGTCAAATTTCAAAAAATGTCAAATTTTAATTATTTTCAACTTTAAATTCACAATAATAAAATATAATTACTTTTTTGTAAGTGTAAATTCATTAGCGATGAACTTACTTTTCTGGCTCTGATCAAGCTTTATAAATCGAGCCCAGGCTTATAAAATCTTATGGCCTAGATTTGGACCAAAAGTGGTTGGGAATAGCAAAAGTTTTATTTGTATCAAGGTTATCTATAATTTTGACACTGTATGTGTGTTTTGTGAAGAACTAATATTATTAATATAAAATATGAAATTATATTTATATTAAAATGCAAAAGAATAAAAGTGTACCGTTTACTAATTTCCCCACAGCACCGAAACTTTCATAAAAATTTATTAAATATTTACTTGTAATATTCTGAATTTTTAATTGCAATGTTTAGTGAAAATTGTGTAAAGATTTAGATGTCCCGATTAAATAAGTGTCTAGCACGAAACTTTCTTTAACATTTCATTAAAATCTTTGCCTAATAAAATATTATTATTTGTAATTATAATATGTGCTATATTAAAAAAAGATTTAAGGTTTACTCGTAGGTGGAGTATAATATAATTGCATATGATTTCCAAAGCCTGAAATGGAAATATAAAAGCAAAAAAAACAAAGAAGAATAAATTTTAATCATTTCATTACTATTAATACTTTTACAACATTTTGTTGATATTTACTGAAAAAAATAAATGTCAAAAAGTGAAACTGAAAACAAAATTTTGTATATTTTATTCGGGACCATTATTTAAAAAAATTATTTTTTGAGCCACATCAAAACCCTATCGGACCCAAGATTCCATATCAGACACAAAGATGTCCAATATGTCCTACATTTTCATGTAACGTAACGATTTCTAACATGTAAAATTTTTAACATAATGTTTTCAAACAAATTATGATCACTACTTACCAATTTTTAAAAATAATTTACTCCTTTTACGATAAAAATATAAATTTAAAAAAAAAATTCTGTCATATCGAATCCGCCATTTTGAATTTTAAAATCTGAAGACAGAATTGTAAAAAACGACTATAAAAACCACTAGAGATACTAATTTTTATTTAAATTACCTTACATGGGCAATAGTAATGTTGTTTTCAGTATGTTTATGGAACAGCGTATTTTTTGGATATTATAGTTTAAAGTGTACATAAATACGAATTTTTGTTTTTGGAAATTAAAAAGCAGTGTTTATTCTTTAATTTGGTTCTATGCAGACAGATTTACAGTTTCGGTTTATGATTTTACATTAATTCAAAAAATGTAAAAACGCGTATTCTGAGTATTGAAAAGTAAATTGATTAAAACTAGAGCCAATCTAATATTTTCAAGGTCAGATTCATATTCTACGGGCAAAATCCTGTATGAATCGGCTGTAACATTTGAGGCAACATGCAGTTGATAAAATTTTGTCGGCCTGTGAAATATGTCATTTTTTATCTAAACAATTCTTATCAGAATAAATAAATTTAATATTTTACTACTTATTATTAACAAAATGTGCAGTTAATCAAAAATTTAATTACAAACGTTTACTTTATCCTACAGGCAAAAAATCATGTACAAAAATAATTTAAAAATTTTTTTAATCGGTCAAGTAATTTTCTAGAACAGTATTTAAATATGCTTGTGGATCCTTTTTTTAATATGATTAATTTAATATTCACGAAAGTAATAAAGTCTTAAAAGATTTTAAAAGAGGTTTTCTGCGAAGAAAAAAATTTATTTTACTTCTAGCATTATGTATGATTACATAATGATTACAACTACAATGAATGCAAAATCTCAAAAATATTGGATTAACATTTATTTATTATCGTGTAAAAAATAATGTAATATGAAGTATGTGTAGTATAATATCATACTCTTACATTTATTAATGCATATTTTATGCTTTCTTAACAGAGAACAAAATCGAAATCAAAATGAGTCACATATGAGACTCATTTAGAACTGCAACAAAAATGATACCCCTTCGACTCATTCTCAGTTTCTAAAGAAAAGACTCAAAATGGGTCTAACGTGGAATCATTTTGTGTTTGCGATAAAATTACCATCACATTAGAAAAACTAAGAATAATTTATAAAAATATGAAACAAAATATTTGTTTATTATAAATAAACGCGTTACACTTGTCAAAACATTAATGCTTGCAGTCTATTTATTGTATTTATAAGAAGTAAAAAAAAATTTTAGGTTAGATACACATGTGAATTGACTGACAGGGATGGGTAACCATGTAATACAAAACATGCGAAACACAAAAAAAGTAACTAGAACATTGTCATTTTACTCTTTTGAGTCCCTTGAAGTTGTCGATTACACATTTCGAGTCACTTGAAGTTAATAAAATAAAAGAAAACTCTTTAACAAGTACATTATTTTGATACATTAATAATGATATAATTAATAGAAATAGTATTAAATAAGAAACTATACCTTTTCAAGTAAACTAGTAAGAATAATACTCTTAACATATAATAATTTCTTCTTTTCCAAGCAATTAGTTCCCTTATAATATATTTCAAAATTTTATAATAATTTAAATAACATTTTTCCTTCACACTTTCTCCAGGCTTAGGACTGGATGCAAATATTTGGTTGACATAAAACATATTCTGCAGGCGTGTTTAAAAAATGTTTGGTTTTTACAAAACCATAAATATCTTAATATTATTATATTATATAAGACATAAACACCCTTCTTCGCATATATAACTTGACTACTAATTTCCAATTTACAAAGTTAATTAATTTAAGGTAGAATATCTGTATTGTAGAGTAGATCACTTTATATAAAATTTATATATTTTAAAAATACAACTTTTATTATTTTCCAGTCAACAAAGATAATTAATTTATGCGAGAATAATTGATTCGTACAGTTGATCAGTTTGTAAAGAATTAAGGTATTTTCTAAATTTCACTTGTCAACTATTATTCAATCTAGAAATTAAATTAATTTAAGAAAGAATGTCTGTAATAAACAGTTTATCAGTTTATATACAGTACCGTCCGAAACTGACTATAAGTAATTCTTATTCCATAGAAAATGACCTTTAAAATAAGCCTAATATTATTAAAAAGAGTTCATTATTTTAGAAGTTATTCAAATTTTTGTAAAACATTGAAAATTACGATTTTTAGGAATATCTTGAAAAAATATTTGTCAAATGACTACTGTAAGGTCTTATTCTTTTTAAAATTTTATCGTCTTTCAAAATATAAACCGAATGAAATTTTAGTTTTCATAAAATTAATGTTAAAAATTTTTTTTCATTCCTTTAAAAATGCGTGGACTGACAATTTCGGACGGTACTGTAAATCTGGTTACATTGACCTTTTGGGCCATTTAAACGAGATAAATTCACGTAGACGATTATATATTTATGAATAATGACTTGATACTATTTTCCAATCTATAAAGTTAATTAATTTTAGGGAAAAGGTCTGTAATGATCATTTGAACTGATTTGAGAAAATATGAATTGCTTTTAAAGCTTAGAAACTATTGTCAGTTATTTACAAATATTGACTAGCCATGTTCCTTCTGATAAAGAAAAGCCTCAATGCATGAAAATGAAAATCTATTTACAATGACCTCGTGGTCCATTTATACGAGATAAATTCACGTAGAAAATCATATATTTATGAACAATGACTTGTTACTATTTTCCAATCTATGAAGTTAATTAATTTTAGGGAAAAGGTCTGTAATGATCATTGGAACTCATTTGAGAAAATATGAATTGCTTTAATAGGTTAGATACTATTGTAACTTATTTACAAATGTTGACTAGCCAGGATCCTTCTGATGAAGGAAAGCCTCATTACATGAAAATAAAAATCTGGTTACAATGACCTTTTCGGCCATTTCAACGAGACAAATTCACGTAGACGATCATATATTTATGAGCAATGATTTGTTACAAATTTCCAATCTATAAAGTTAATTAATTTTAGGGAAAAGGTCTGTAATGATCATTGGAACTCATTTGAGAAAATATGAATTGCTTTAATAGGTTAGATACTATTGTCACTTATTTACAAATGTTGACTAGCCAGGATCCTTCTGATGAAGGAAAGCCTCATTACATGAAAATAAAAATCTGGTTACAATGACCTTTTGGGCCATTTCAACGAGACAAATTCACGTAGACGATCATATATTTATGAGCAATGATTTGTTACAATTTTCCAATCTATAAAGTTAATTAATTTTAGGGAAAAGGTCTGTAATGATCATTGGAACTGATTTGAGAAAATATGAATTGCTTTAATAGGTTAGATACTATTGTCACTTATTTACAAATGTTGACTAGCCAGGATCCTTCTGATGAAGGAAAGCCTCATTACATGAAAATAAAAATCTGGTTACAATGACCTTTTGGGCCATTTCAACGAGACAAATTCACGTAGACGATCATATATTTATGAGCAATGATTTGTTACAATTTTCCAATCTATAAAGTTAATTAATTTTAGGGAAAAGGTCTGTAATGATCATTGGAACTGATTTGAGAAAATATGAATTGCTTTAATAGGTTAAAAACTATTGTCAGTTATTTACAAATATTGACTAGCCATGATCCTTCTGATGAAGGAAAGCCTCATTACATGAAAATGAAAATATGGTTACAATGACCTCGTGAGCCATTTAAACGGGACAAATTCAAGTAGAATATCATATATTTTTAAATGTTGTTTTTTAACTAATATCCATTCTAAAAATTATAATAATATGAAGGAGAATCTCTCATGAACATTTAAGTAGTGTTTAAAGCATTTTTAATTTATTATAATGGCTTGTCAACTAATTTCGAAGCTAAAATGTAAATAGTTAGATGGAAAATATTTCTGTTGATTATTTAAACAGTTTATAAAAATTTAATTGGTTTTAGAGTTGACTTTTAAAACAATTTGATTATTTTATATTCTTAAAAATTGATTCTCTATTGAAGAATAGAAAGAGATTATGGAAGTGAAATCAAGAGAGACAAAAGTTGTTAAAGGATGTTGAAGAGGTTGACCGGTAATCAATTTGATTTGAAAGTAATAAGTATTATAGATGAATAGGCATTTTCTATTAAGGTTTTGTTATTGAGTTTGTCGTTTTTCTATATTTAGGTATACATTATTGTACTGATGACAACTTAATTTAAAAACTCGTTAAAATGGACATTTTAAGAGCAAAATTAATTTTTGAATAGGCAGCCAAAAATTATGTTTGTTTATTAAAAATATGGTTGAAATGCCGAGGTTACTTTATCGGAAGTTCTATTTATATATTTTGCGTTTCGCAGTACAGGTTTCTAAAATGAAAACGCCTTTTAATAGAAAACCAATTTATTCAAAGGAAAACTAATAGAGAATGAAGAGAAAGACACTTTGACTGGAGTTTATTGTTGAATTATATAATGAAAAACATTGTTTAAATAATAAAATTATTAAGTCAAGAGACGTTAGTTTATGTTTGATGGGAAATAACGTTAATTAAACATTAATTATAAATAAGTTTAAGAAAATAAATTAATTTAAATTTTCGTCAATTCTGTTCATAATTTTACTTTTTTTCTTTGCCTTTTGTTCTTTTTTCAATTGCTTATGCAATTTCTTCCAAGCCACAAACCTTGCCGCTTTTTTTCCCTGTTGCTCAAAGTATTTGACGTATCTAATATATAAAATATATTTCAATTTTTACAAACAATTTTATTTTAATTAAAGATAAAAGAGAGATAAAGTATATTTCTTTTTTTCCTATAGACGGAAATTGTCCAAACTATACTTCAGATTTATATATATACTTTATTTATTCATAAGAGTTGATAAAAAGATACTTTTTATGCTTATTGTAAATAAAAATTGTAGTTTAGAGTTAGAATTAAGGGTATGTTAAGTAATATTATTTAAGAAGTGTGCATCATTTTCAGGAGTAATAGTTGTAACTTTAGTATCTTTAAATGGTTGCAATATTTTTAATTTAAAAAAATCAATTATCAATATTTTATTGTGTGAAGTATTTTTCCTGTTTCTAATTTATTTTAATAATTATGAAGATATATTATACACTGAAATCTGGATAGGTGAGCTCTGGATCGTTGAGACTCTGTTTACATAATTTGTAGGCGAGGGAAGGTAGAGGGCCTAGCGGGGACTCATTAGTGTTGATGCAATAATTTAGAAGAAAGGTGCACGCATATAATCCTTCGTACGGCCCTATTTGTTTTGCTTTTCAGTCTTAACTTATCCTCTGTATTGGTGAGAAGCCAACCCCGATTAGTCTCACTGAGCCAGATTCCAGTGTAGATACAATATGTATTATTGGACAATCGTTAACAGCATGTGATTGTTAAAAATTAAATGGTATTTTTTTCTACGACTTTTTTCATTAACTATTTAATAAATTACTCTGAAATTAATGTACATTTTTTGTACTTTCTAAATCTGAAACAGCGACAAGTATACAATGATTCCAATTAGCGTATATACGCTGTAATTTAGTGATATTTCACTAATTAATTAACGTATATACGCTTTTTAGAATTAGTTGTATACCCTGTAAAACAATGAAATTGTGCTGATTCAAATTTGGAGAGTAATTAAACTAATTCATTTCGTATTTAATGGTATTATTTTATTTCAAATTAGTATATATGTTCTTGTTGTCGTAATACGTAATTATTTTTTTTAAATTTAAGGAAGTAATTATAACTTTTAGTACGAATTTTGACAAGTATGTAACCTAACATAACCTTCGTTTTATCATGCGCACAATATTTGTCAATATCTAAATGAAATTTTTAATATGTGAAATGTAAAATTAAAATATTTCAATTTTGTGTGCAATTTTTCTTGGCTCCTAAACTTTGATTTTCGTATAAAATTTCGACCTCATTTATTATATTAAAGGAATAAATGGTAAATCAAATTACCATTGAGAACCTAATAACCGCATGCTGTTAACTCTTGGTTAATTCCCGGGTGATTGCTAAAAAAGCCCATATGCAGGGTTGGAAAATGACTAGTCATTTTTGGTTTCTGATGTAGATTACGTAGAATAAGTAATTTACGTAAACAATGTAGAAAACCCATGTAATTTACATTTTCAAGATGGCGGCCATTAAAAGACTAAAAAAAACATAACATAATCTCTTGAAAAGTTTGCTTTTCAGGTTATAGGCCTAAGCACAACTGCTTCGCGAAAGTCGTTCGCGAACGCAGAGCATGAGTTAGAAAAGGACATAACTATATCTCTGTCCTTTTCTAATCCATGCAGTATGTTCGTGAACGACTTTCGCGAACCAATTGTGCGTTGGTCTTATATCACGTGACAAAACTCTTGACGTAAATTACCAAGTAATCTACATGTAAATAACTACGTACATTACTTTAGGTAGTTTACGTTCCCAACCCTGCCCATATGGGAAAGAAGCACAGTTATTTTTGTTGTTTTTACTTTATATAATTTTATTCTTTATAAATGTCAAATTACCATTTATTTCTTTAGAAGGCTGCATATTATCATTTCTAATGACAAACTTGTCTTTTATGTTTTCAATGGATCGTATATTTGGTACGCCCTTAGCTAATCAATATTTTGTTATTAAAATAGGTTTTGTTGTTTAAATATTATTTGGAAAGAATATTGTGATGTGATTTTAAAAAGGGACCTTAGAAGCGAATCAATTTAAGGTTATGTTAGCTTTAGTTTTTTCTTGTTTGAAAGTTTCTTACGTATTGCAAATTAACATCTGTTTTATTAAAAATTTTAGTTGTAGTAAAAACATAAACATTGATATTTTATAAAGAATGCATTGATAAAATATTATTTTAAATTATATATAGTAATACCGTAAATTTAACAGCTGGCTGAAATAATCAGTCGCGCTTAGCACCCTCCCATAGGTTTTTTTACGTAAAATTGAAATATAAAAATCTGAGAGGTAAGCAAACAATGCAACTGTTATAAATTGTAGTTTATACACTGCTAATTAATTTCCAAAAGCTAAACAAACAATATTTTGTAAACAATAGTTAGTACCCACAAAACGCCCATAAGAGGGTGTTGAGCATGACTGACAGCTTCAGCCAATTAATTTTAATGAATTTTATAAAATTAAAAATGTGAAGAGCAAAACTGTATTGCTGTTTTTAAAATATAATATTGGTATTCTTCACATACATATTTCTTTCTCTCACATACGTTGGGTTGTTATACCTTGTGCATGGCTAAAACAGCAATACTGTATGGTTGTTCCATATCCACAAATATAATATATGAGAATTGGCTATATTTATGATAGTGCCGGAATAGAATATTGTGCACCTAGTGAGAAAAATCATTTTTCTCCTATGGTGCACATATTATTTTTTTAACATGCGTATACCGAAAATATAAATGTGGCAATGAATGGTTGCTACTTTTTACGGTATAGTTGTGGCTGGTGTCGAACCAGTTAATACTAGTTGTTTAACAAACATTTGAGATTCATAAATGGCTATATTTTTATACTTTTTATACTTTCGATGCGCGTGTTAAAAAAGTAAATTTTTTAAGTGAAATTGAAAGATTCTCTAATATACCGATTACTTTGGCATCTTCTTTGGGATCCTCATTCTGACTTTGAATATTAAATTTATTTAAGGAGAGATTCCACTGATTTTTTTTTTGAATACCGAAATTATTTTTTTTTAATTTTTGGTTAGTATGATTATCTAAAAATACGGGAAAAATAGTCTGAAGCGATAAGAATAGACTCGCGAGCAGGAGAGTAGGAATAACATCACCTTTCCACCTCGAAAATTCATGTTTTTTCATTAATTACCTAACTGCAATTTGTTTATTTTAAAATTTACATTTTTTCTTTTCGCAC
This sequence comes from Leptopilina myrica (nomen nudum), assembly GCA_032872475.1. NCBI lineage: Eukaryota > Metazoa > Arthropoda > Insecta > Hymenoptera > Figitidae > Leptopilina > Leptopilina myrica (nomen nudum). The sequence continues at coordinate 7,746,099 of CM065461.1, forward strand.
CGCTTGAAAGAGTAGTTCTTAAGTAATAAGAAATGTCTACTGTTACATATCAAAGGTTATGTATTTAACTTTAAGTTAAATTTTTGTATATTTGGTCCTTCAAACTTTAAACGCGTTTTTCTCGAAACTACACATTTTCAACTTGTTTACACTCTCATTTTTACAATTTTCAACGAAATAACTTGCAATTTGGACAGCATGTTCCTTGAATGTGTAGTTTTCGTGTAAACTAGGATATTTAAGATCCATCAATATTTATAAAAGTTATAAACAATTTAAGTTGCAAAATTATGGTCTAAAAATTAAAAAATCTGTCATTTGGTTATTTTTCAATAAATTTTTTTTGTTCTAGTTTACACGATAACCATAATGGTATAGATTAAAAAAAATTTTATTTTAGATTAATTGTCGCAGAGAAAAAATGTAAACAACTTTTAGAGTGGACCACTTTCGGCAGCCATTCTCTAAGACTCCATTAAAAAAATAAATAAATATAAAATAGTTTTTATTACTTTAACACAAGTATTTTATTGTAAAAAAAGTTTAACTAACAAATATTTATTTTACTACCTATAAAAAATTTTTAAAAAACCTTAATTTCTGTGGAATCTCCCCTTAAAGTAATGTCAACAGTAGTTTCGTCCCTTATATTTTGTCCAGTGTTCAGATCGACATTTATTTGGACACTTGGCAGTTTATCAGTATCTATGTCGTCATAAATATATGAATTTTGAATATAAAATAACATTAAGGGGCTTTATGTTATAAGGTAATATACGCGACATTTACTTAACATGGCGCATAACATCTTATAGCATCCAACCCTAAAATTTTCTTATTGATTTTGTATTTTATTTTTATTTATAATAAGTTGTTTAAAGAATAGAGTAAATTCAACAGATTTTATGATATTACAAATGTAAAGTTTTATATAGATTATCTTTAAATAAAATAAACATTCCTTGTAAATATTGAGGTAAAAAAACATTAAAACTCGTGATTTTCCCCAATAGCAAATAATATTATGAATATTTAAGCACTATTCTAGTACATTTGATCAACATTGGCAATGTTAAGGTAGTGTTCTCAATATTTCTGTAATATTACGTGCTACTGGGATTTATATTAATATTAATTAATAATTTTTTATTAATTATTATTAATTAATATTTAATTATATAATTTATATACATATGGGGCATTTCATGTCAAGTGATCAAGGTGGAGAAAAATTTTTCTCCAATCGTAGCAAAACTTGGGGCTTTTGTAGTACTCATAGATAGTAATTTTTCATGAAAATATTTTTTTACCTAGTCCAATATTTTCCGAGGGGGAGGGGGTTAAATTTTTGTGTTTTTCAGTACAATGCTTATTTCAATAATTTTTTACTCTTAAACAATTAAACATACAAATTTGACAAAGTACATTTTGGAAAGGTTTTTTCATGCTCTTTCGATTGGAAATAAGCATTTTGAAAAAAAAAAATTTTGACCCAAAAAAATCAAAATTAAAAATAAATTTCAATTTTTGGGGGAGAAAGGACCAATTTTTTTTAACGAAAGCTGAGGTTTTTTCCTAAAAGGGCATATAAATGGTAAAGTGGGACTAGAATGTTTAAACATTGAAAAAATGAGTTTTCTACTCGCCGGAGGGCTCAAAACCCGGTTTTAAGCTCCGTTTAGGAGAAAATTCTTTTTTTCAATGTTTAAACATTCTAGTCCCACTTTACCATTTATATGTCCTTTTAGGAAAAAACCTCAGCTTTCGTTAAAAAAAAAATTGGGTCTTTCTCCCCCAAAAATTGAAATTTATTTTTAATTTTGATTTTTTTGGGTCAAAATTTTTTTTTTTTAAATGCTTATTTCCAATCGAAAGAGCATGAAAAAACCTTTCCAAAATGTACTTTGTCAAATTTGTATGTTTAATTGTTTAAGAGTAAAAAATTATTGAAATAAACATTGCACCAAAAGACCCCTTGATCACTTGACGCGAAATCCCCCATATGGGATGTTTCACGTCAACCGGTCCAGAGCTCCTTCCAAAATTCTAATCAACAAAAATCAACTTATGACGGCTCTAAATAATCGTCAGCTCATACTCTTTTGAATAAAAAGTGGCGAATTCAAAATGGCGTCATTATCTAAACCAACAATTAAAAAAATTATCACATTTGCTTGAAACTTGTTTCTCGTGGGTTTTTAGGGTCACTGATTGCAAATTATGCAATTTTTTATAACTTTAACACTTAAGTATAATAGAAAAACTAAAAATTGCATATTTAACCATTGTTTAAACAATGAATAGTTTTTAATTTTTCATTTGATTGCATTATCGTCAGTAGATATTTTATTTTTTTTATTAATCTAAAGTTATACTATTGAGAAAAAACTAGAAATTTATAGCCCTATGTATAGTTAATGAAAACAAAATAACAACAATTAATTGTTTAACCCCTTGGCTGTCGACGAGATTTCCACTGTTTTCGCCAAAAGTGTGTTGTAAATTTTTATTTTTTTATTTTTATGAAACTTGGTATCATAAGGTTTTAGGGATCGCTGATTACGAATCCAAGGTCAGTTTTTTGAAATTCAAAATGGCGGATCCAATATGGCAGACAATGTTTTTAAACTGATCAGATTCGCTTGAAAATGGTTATTCGGGGGTTTTCGGGATCGCTGAACACGAATCTGGCGTTGGTTTTTCAAAATTCAAAATGGCGGATTAAATATGGCGGACAATTTTTCAAAACTAATCAGATTCGCTTGAAAATGGTTATTCGGGGGTTTCCGGGGTCGCTGATTACAAATCCGCGGTCCGTTTTTTAAAATTCAAAATGGCGGTTCAAAATTACTAAAAATAGGCAGATTTGCTAGAAATAATATAATTTAAATTTTAATTCAAATTGATACTCAATTTATTGGGTATCAGCTTAATTTTTGAATTTTGATAATGTAAATTGAGATTTTTAATCAGAAAGGCTAAAAACTGATAAGCAGTGAGTTCCAAGCAAATCTATACAATTTTGCTTCATGATTCTATCACATTGAAGTCGCCATTTTGAATTTTGAAAAACGAACCTCGGATTCGTAATCAGTAACCCCGAAAACACCCCGAGTAAAGATTTTAAGACAAATTGGATCAATTTTTCAAAATAATGTTTGCCATATTAGATCCGCCATTTTAAATTTTGAAAAACTAACGCCAGATTCGTGTTCAACGACCCCCAAAACCTCCGCGTAACCATTTTCAAGCGAATCCGATCAGTTTTAAAAAATTGTCTGCCATATTGGATCCGCCATTTTGAATTTTGAAAAACTGACCTCGAATTCGTAATCAGCAAACCCGAAAACCCCCCGAGTAGAGATTTTCAGCCAAATCGGATGCGTCAAGAGCACTTTTGGCCAGTTTTAAATCCGCGCATATATGCGTCCGCAACAGTGAAGGGGTTAAACAGTTTAATAAATTGTTATATTGTTTTTTATAAATCAGAAACACTTAAACATTATTTTAATAGGTTTTTTGATTAATTTTCTTCATTAATGAACAAACAACAATTTGAATAATTATTATAATGAATTAAATACAATGAACAAATTCTAGTTTAATAGATAATTAAAAAGCCAATTTTTTTGGTAGAAAATAAATACGAAAATATTGAAAATATTTGAGGTTATGTTTCCTGTGTGTTCCATTAATACATCTACCTAATGTGAAACGGTAGTTTTATAGAAATCTTAATTTTAAAGCTAAAATGCAATTTAATATTTCTTATTAAATTAAATACTATATAGAAATAGTAATTCTTATTATCGTGTAAAATTTATTGAAATGACTAGAAGTTTCTCGACACCAATTTTAATTGTTTTTACTTCAATTTTTGTTATACTGTTCCGTAATAGGAACGAAATTTTAAAGTGTTCCGTTATTGGTACTTTTACCTTAAATTTTTCACCACTGGAAAGGAGGTGACTTTTGCATATAGGGGTAGCTTTTTAAAATAAGGGAGATTTTTTAATACTTAGATTAGTGTTACTAAGGTCATAAGAATTGTTAAAAATTTCTGTTACAAAAATTGTAAGAATTTTTCATTTGTAATTTTTAAGGGGTAGTTTTTGTGGTTAAGGGTGGGGTTTGACAAATTATATTGGGGATAATTTAAAGTCTTAATCTAATCATAATTTTTCAGGAGTGAAATTTTTAAACTACATATCAAATTAATGTCGTGAAGCTAAGAGAACCAAAGGTTACATTGTTAAAAATTCCCACGTTATGTCTTTAAGTTACGTTGTTGTACGCTAGGTGGCGAACATCAGCTTTACTTTTTCCATTTCACTAGCGAGTTTGATTTTCAATACCTTAAATGGAAGTGCATTAGTGGATATACTTTTTCTACGTGGTCTGTTGCTTGTATGTATATAAGATACATTTTAAAATTTTGAAAGCAAGCAAATCTGATAATTTTTATTAAATTTTTGGTCTACATATTGGATCCGACATTTTGAATTTAAAAATTTTTTCCAATATAACTTTAGATTCTCAATCAGCAACCCCAAAAACTCCCGAGTATCAAGTTTCAAGCAAATCTAATAATTTTTTTTTTAATTTTGGTCGCTATATTAGATACGACATTTAAAATTTTGAAAATTGGATCCGACATTTTGAATTAAAAAATTGTCTTTAATCTAACTTTAGATTCGCAATCAGCGACCACAAAAATTCCCGAGTATCAAGTTTCAAATTTTTTAAAATTTTGGTCGCTATGTTAGATACGACATTTTAAATTTTGAAAATTGGATCCGCCATTTTGAATTAAAAAATTGTCTTTAATCTAACTTTAGATTTGCAATCAGCGAACCCAAAAATGAAAAAGAGGCCTATTATCCAACAATTAACCATTATTTTCTGTAGCTAATTAATAAATTTGTTGGCTGGGTTAATACAAAAATTTCAAAAAAGTGATGCAGTAAGGACGCCATTTTAAATTCGCTACTTTTTATTCGAAAGCGTAAGAGTTGACGATTTTTTAGAGCAGTCATAAGTTGATTTTCGTAGATTAGAGTTTAAGAAGGAGCTCTGGGACGGTTGTCGTGAAACATCCCATATGTATATATATATATATATATATATATGGGTCAGTCCATTATATTTCACCTGAAGCCGTTGCGGCCTATTTTTAAAAAAATCTCATAGTTTGTAAAAATGATGTTTAATATCCGTAGATTTCATTTTTGAGAATTATTTTATAAAATTTTTTGAATTAAACTTAGAATTTGAATTTTTAAGTTGAGTTGCACAGTAAAAAGGTTAGATTGACAGTTATGAAAATTTAATAAAGAAGCATGGAAATAATTTAGATAATACAAATTTCTTGATTGATATTTGTTAAAAATGAGCTAATTTACTTGTATAAAGAAGAAATAAGTGATTAAAATCACTGAAAATCATGAAACACTCAATATTAAAGGTAAAATTTTTTATATTTCTATATTATAAAATTAAAAAGTTAGCACATATTATAAAAGTACATTAAAAATACTTTACATTAAATAGTAATAAATTTTTAAATATTTATATACTTTTTAGAAAAGTGTAAATAAAATATAGTGACTTTTGACATTTTATAGTTAAGTTTTAAAATCAATTTTTATCTACTAATTTGGGTTTGTTTACATAATAATCTATTTATACAAGTAAATTAGCTCATTTTTAACAAATATCAATCAAGAAATTTGTATTATCTAAATTATTTCCATGCTTCTTTATTAAATTTTCATAACTGTCAATCTAACCTTTTTACTGTGCAACTCAACTTAAAAATTCAAATTCTAAGTTTAATTCAAAAAATTTTATAAAATAATTCTCAAAAATGAAATCTACGGATATTAAACATCATTTTTACAAACTATGAGATTTTTTTAAAAATAGGCCGCAACGGCTTTAGGTGAAATATAATGGACTGACCCATATATATATATATATATATATATATATATATATATATATATATATATATATGCTAAATTAAACACTTTTAACAAATTCTGAACATAGACAGGGATGCAAAAGGTATTATATTCCTCTGTAAATTAAAATTTGTAGATCTTTTAATATACTGTTCACTTTGGCAACTTCTTTAGGCTTTTCATAAGGAGTTTGAACTTTACGTTTAATAAAAGTAAGGTGAATAGGAGTTTCGTCACTTAAATAGTGTTCGATTGTAGAATCTTTAATTATTTTCTCGACTCTGGATAGTTTGGTAGTATCTACGACGTCAAATGTTTATAAATTTTTAATATAACATGAAGTTATGAGTCTCAATGCGATAAGAAGTTATACGCGTCATTTACTTAACATGGTGCGTAACATCTTATAACATCCAGCTCAAAAATGCATTTTGTCCTGTGTTCAAATCGACATTTATCAGGACATTTGATTGTTTGGCAGTATCTACGACGTAATAAATATATGACTTTTTAACATAAAATAAAATCGAAGGTTTTGATGGTATAAGGTGTCATACGCGACATTTACTTAACATGGCGCGTAACACCTTGTAGCATCCCAGCCTAAAATTTTTGCATTCATTATGTGTTTTTTGTAATGAGTTGTTGAAAAACTAGAAAATTTAATAGATTTTATGATATTACAAATGTAAAGATTGATATAGATTTTCTTTAAATAAAATAAAAATTCGTTTTAAATATTTATGCAAATAATTCTAAAATTATAATTTTAAGAAGTTATATAAAACAATTAAATGTTTTTAACAAATCCTGAACATAGACTAGGCAGTGAAACCTTTTTGTGTTTTAAAGAATTTCTATTTTTCAATGAATTTAAAATAAATAGATTTTCTAAGGTACCGATTAGTTTCGAATGTTTATTTGGCTCTTGATAGAGACTCTGATGTTTTTCAATCAAATTTTCGTGAAAAGGTTTTATGTCCCTAGAATTTTGTCCGGTTTTCAGATCATAAACGGCCTGGACACTTGATCGTTTTGCAGTATCTACTTTGTCATAAAACTATTAATTTCCAATATAACAAAAATTTGAGGGTCTTGAACCTATAAGGTGATACGCGCCATTTATTCAAAATGGCACGTGACACCTTGTAGCATCCAGTCTCATATTTATTAATCTAAAAAAAGGGTTTTCTGAGAAAATGCAGATTTCTGTATTAGGACAGCTGTGCTGTCGATACATATGAAATTAAGATCTTGTTTATAATATTTATTTTGAGAAAATAATTTGGATAATTGAAACCTTTATTCATATTAATAGAATGGTGCAAAAAGCTTAAAAAGTCGGGTCGGGACAAGCTCAAGCTTGGCTATTGATGTATTGGGTACCCGAATTCATTCAGGTTTTCTAAAAATTCGGATATAAAAAATTTTCGAAAACTTGAATGTTATCGGGAAACTAAAAATTTTGAATACTCAAACGAATTGGAATACACAAATTTTCGATAATTTGTGAAATATTTGTAATTATTGTTTTTCGAATTTGTCATTGCAAAATTGAAGAAATCACGAGTGAAATCGGATACCCGAAAATTTCGAGAACCCGAATTCAGTCGAGTACCTAAAAGATTTCGGGTATGTAAACAAGCTTGAACCGGCCTGAGATTGGCCCGAATCGGAATTGACTAAGCTCTGAAAGTAGCTTTAAACTTTTTTAAAAAGTGATGTTTAATATAAAATATAAATGAAGAAAATCCTTTTAATTAGAGAAGAAAAATTTAAAGTCCATATATAAGAGTAACAAAAAAGGCTTCAAAATAAGTGGAATTGATTTTTCTAATATCTAATTTTAAAGTGTTCTCATTTACGTAATTGTTTTTCAAAACAGCTACGTCACTTTGTTTAAAATTTATCAATTTTTAGAAAAAATTCATTTTCACTTGTTTAAAATCAAATATAAAATGTCAATTGTACCCGCCATCAAGGAATGTGTATCTCCGACGTTTTAAAATTTTTTATAAAACTATTTTGTATTTACATAACTTATAATATGTATTAATCAACAATAAAAAATTTTCATCTTAAATATTCTCTTAAAAATAATTCGTAAAAACCGTTCAATTCACAAGCGTTTAGGGTGACGTAAACACTTAACTCTAAATATGTATCAATGTAACTCTTTTTATCTCAGTGTAATATTATTATTGTCCCCAGTGAATGTAATATTATTAATTTTTAAAAATACCAAGCTCTTGTGGAGACCGTTTTCTTTTTCTACTATTACGGTAATGACGTTTGACCGAATCATTGTTCAATGTCCTTCGTAAGACTTCTTCAGTATTCGGTTTAAAGAATTTACTGATCTTTTGCCTTTGCACTACTCCACCTTTATTTTTTAAGTATTAATTAATTTTGTTATTCTTTAATTAATGTTTGTAAAAAATAGTTTAATATAGACAGTAAACATAAAAGAGATACTGGATTTTATTATAATAAATATATTATTTTTTATTTTTTTATATTATTTTTTTAATAATGGGGATCATTTTAGATTTCCAAATTGTAACAAATTTTCAAAAAATGATTTGTTTTTAAGATGTTAAATCGATGGCTCCTAAATGAAAACGTATTATTCGCGAGAGGGTTTATAAAACACGTAAATCACGAAAACAAATAGAAAATATGCTTATTTAAAATGACAGTTTTTTGAAGGCTATGTAACAATTTTTAATATTTATTATTTTTAAAGTGTAAAGAAATGGCAAAGAAATAAGTTAATAAAATTGTTTTATTACATCTAAATTAACTTTGAATAATAAAAATTCTTTTTTGGCATTTTATATTGGCTGAAAATAAATCACAAAATTTTTAAAAACTAGCCTTAAAACCATTTTAGATGAATAACGCTTTTTCTATTTTTTCGTAAGTTACGTTTTTTATAATTTCTCTCGCGAATAATGTGTTTTCATTTAGGAGCCATCGAAATGACTGAATTGTTTATACAGAAACAGACACTTTAAACTTCTTTAAATTTCAATTAAAGTCAACGATCACTCCGAGCCATGATGATGTTAAAGAAATAAAAGTATTCCTTTAACTTTTTGTTAAAGATGAATTTGATTATTTAAGAAGATGTAAATTGGTGTTGACCAGAATAAAATCAGTTAGTTTTTTTTTTTTGGTGTAATAAACGTGTTTTCTCTTGCTGGTCTAAAATTATATATTTGTTTTTTAAAAAAATGACATAAGAACAACGTCTATGTCAATATCAAAGCTTTCGTCCTTCAAAGAAAGACCTCCTCAGTATAAATGTTTTTACAATCAATAAAATCTAAAAAATAATAAATAATTAATTATAAATGCTATTAAAAAATAAAATTCGGAAAATTAAATAATGACAAAAATACAGATCCTTTCTTTTCTCATCTAAGATAACCTAAAAAACACTACCTGTTTCAACAGTCATATTTTTTGACTAAATAGTCAATATTAGCAACTAAATTAAAATTTAAGTTGTACGTCATAATATTGTACGTCGAATTGCACATTTTTACATTTAATTTAAATATGATTTCAGAAACAGCATAAGAAATATATTAGTTGTTTTTCGACATGTTCCCTTTAAATTGTCAAAACATAATTGTGAGAACAACCTAACCTCAATATGTCAGTTTAGATTATAACTTAAAGTATCATACACAGTCAAGAGATGAAGCGATGGAACATCACCACGCTGCCATTCTACAATAACAAAGTAATTCGAGAATTCTCCAGGAGAAAGTTTCCTAAAAATATATCACAAAAAAACCATCTCTCTAAAAAATTAATAACAAAAATAATAATAACAACAATAATAATACACAATACAATTCTAAACGTCGGTTTTTGAAATTAAATTAAAATATAACTCACTTAAGTTGTCAATATCTGTCCTGGTATTAACCGAATTCTCGAATTTAGCGATATAGTACATTTCCTTAAATAATCTTTTTCTATAATTCGATTCACTACAAATAATTTTAGCATTATCAAAATCGAAAATATGATTATTTTCATGAGAATGGGCAACCAGCGAAGATGATCTTTTATCATTTTTACAATCTCGTTTGTGATCATTTATTCTATTTTTAAAATAATTAACAGTTTGTCCAATATAAACTTTGCCACATTCACAAGGAATCTTATAAACCACCTGATTTTTAAGCCCAGCTGGAGTGATGTCCTTATTCTTTGAGAAGCAACCAAACGGATCCCTATTGTAATGAAAAACCACTTTGAGGCGTTATTTCTTAAACGTCCCAGTCCAAAATTATAAGTCTTTGGATTGTGTTGGTATTTTGGGAAATTGTTGCCCTATATGAAAGTAATAAATCTGTAAAATATTAGCTCTTTAAAAAAAAATTGTAGAAAGTGGTGGGGGTTAAAGTTTTGACATTTTAAGTAACACTGCCATTTTCAAAACCATGTAACTTTTATAAAACTTTATCGATTTTAATTTGTTTATAATGGATTTAAAGCATTTTTCATCTACTTTCTAAAAATTTTACAAACAAATTTTAAACAAAAATTTTAAACAATTTTTTTTCAAAAATTAAGTTTATTTTTTAATTTTGACCTTGATGGGTATTTTAAAAATTTTTTTTTTTATTTTTATTGGAAAGCTGACATTTTTCCGGAAAAAACCATATAAGTTTCATAGTGGGATGACCAGAAGTTTAGAAGATATTTGAAAGCAAAGTAAGCGGTGCGCCCGGGTTACTGTACGTTACGCCGGCGCTGCGCCGTTAAACGATATAAAAATCACTCTTTTATCTTCATCTGCTTCAGTAAAAGCTCTGCATTTAAACAGGGTTTATACTTCCTATGAATCTTTTCCAATAGTAGCTCTCTGCATTTAACAGGGTTGAGACTGTCATCAAAATAATGCCTGCATTACTTTTACAATTGCCAATAACAATAATTTTAACTTACGAAACATCAATATTTTTTTCAAAATTAATTATTTTAATTGATGATAATTATTGTTCCTTTAAAACTTTAATCTTTCTTTTTCAAAATTACTCATTTTAATTGATAATAATTATAATTTATAAAAGTTTAAACATTCGTTTTCAAAATTATATATTTAAATTTTTTCGGTAAAAGTAATGCAGGCATTATTTTATTGACAGTCTAAACCCTGTTAAATGCAGAGAGCTACTATTGAAAAAGATTCATAGGAAGTATCAACCCTGTTTAAATGCAGAGCTTTTACTGAAGCAGATGAAGATAAAAGAGTGATTTTTATGTCGTTTAACGGCGCAGCGCCGGCGTAACGTACAGTAACCCGGGCGCACCGCTTACTTTGCTTTCAAATATCTTCTAAACTTCTGGTCATCCCACTATGAAACTTTCATGGTTTTTTCCGGAAAAATGTCAGCTTTCCAATAAAAATAAAAAATTTTTTTTTTAAAATACCCATCAAGGTCAAAATTAAAAAATAAACTTAATTTTTGAAAAAAAATTGTTTAAAAATTTTTTTTAAAATTTGTTTGTAAAATTTTTAGAAAGTAGATGAAAAATGCTTTAAATCCATTATAAACAAATTAAAATCGATAAAGTTTTATAAAAGTTACATGGTTTTGAAAATGGCAGTGTTACTTAAAATGTCAAAACTTTAACCCCCACCACTTTCTACAATTTTTTTTAAGAGCTAATATTTTACAGATTTATTACTTTCATATAGGGAAACAATTTCCCAAAATACCAACACAATCCAAAGACTTATAATTTTGGACTGGGAGGTTTGAGAAATAACGCCTCATATGTTAAATAGAATAGTACTCAAAATCAAACATCCCGAGGTAAACGTTATTTGCTCTTTCGGGAAAAATAATTATATTTTCAAAAGGTAGTGGATCCCCTTTTTAGGTTTATTATCAAATCAATAACCCCGGTTAGACGGTATTTTAATTGAGAGAATTGTAGAAAAAGGAAAAGGTGGCAACAGTTTGTTAAACCGTAATAAAACACTTCTTGTAACATGAGTAGAATATAATGTGTTCTGTTTTATTTAATTTAATAGAATTAAAACTACATAAAATGATACAAATGATCAAGATTTTTAATTCCCCTTAAAAATAATTATGTTTATGACAAGTAATAATTATTATTACAAAATATCCCTTTTAATAAAATATACCCCTTATAGATCCTTAATTCATGTATAACAATACAACTTTTATAGTATTTGACTATTATTAGTTACAATAAGAAATAATATTTGTTTATATATTTACGTGTATAGAGTATAATGTGTAAATGTAATTAGGTGTAAAATAATATGATAATTAACAATTCACTCACCAATTTACAATTTTATTATTTTTATTAAGAACAGAAAAGTATCCTATTACTTTTCTCAGGTGAATTATTCAGATTCAAACCTGTGACAGAATCTCTTATACGAAATATTTCTTCCTTATTTTAATTATATTCTTTGTATTGTTCTTCAATTATTTTCTTTGTTATTTAATCTTTATTATTATCAGCATTATATTTTAAATTACTTGATCAAAGAAAATATCAAAATTGATTTTAATATTTAAAGTTCGGGGTCACCGAATTTAAATTTGTAATCAAATCTGATATTATTTAACAACAATGACAATGACAAGATACTTTCAAACCACTAGATAGAGGTTTGATATTTAACACTCCCTATTTTACTTTACTTATTTCACTTTAATATTTTCATTCTTTCATTTTATCAACACAATATTCTCTTAAATGATTCTCTTTTCTTTAATTTCTTTCTTTTTATACTTTATGTAATTATTCTTTTATTTTATTATTTCACTTAATATTCACTTTTCGTATTTGTATTTTTTTAAATTATTTTATTTTAATTCGCGTAAAAGAATTTTAAAAATTCTCAATTCAATTCACTTTAATCAATTAATCAATAAAACTTCAAAATCAACCCTTATTTCTGGGGACAAAAATATAAATCTCCGCCTTTTGCGGGAAATAATTTCACAACTACATATAATCAACCGCTTTGCGGGAAAAACAAATTATTAAAACTCTTTCCCGATTTTCGGGAGGAACACTTAATTCTACGCAGCTTTACTGCGGGAGGAACAAATTCGGACTCATTAGTTCAAACGATCGAAAGTATGGATCACACCTTGAAATTAATATAAAACGATAGAGTGGGGATGCCTGTGCACACGGCTCGCCAAACTTCGTTGTTGCCAGGCAAGCTTTTTGCAAGCTTGCAAATTCCTCAAAATGGCGTGATATAGTTCGATGCTCTGTATCCTCTATTGTCAATGTTTATGTGTATAATTTTTCTTGGTATTTTACTAACACAATTAAGAGACTTTTCTGTGAAAAGTAACTTATAGACATATTTAAAAGATTTGTTGCGTGTTATGTTCACACCAAATTCGGGTTAAAACAACACTTATTATTTCCTGTGTTTTTGGCTTTAACAACTAATATAAAAAATCTGACTAAAGATATTTAGCAAATACCTTTAGGTATCTCTTCAGGGGACCCAAATAATGAAGTAAAAAAATCGTGGTGAGGATAAATGCAAAAAATATACTTAAAAGTTGATATTTTCTTTTTCGAAAAAATTTTCAAAAGTAGGTTAAAAAAAACTTTCAATATAGACACCACAAAAATTAACAGAATTGCACACAACTTCAGACATTTATTTAGGGTGATAATACCCTTCTATAATTAAAATTACAATGCTCTAGCTATTCCCGTTCGAAAGATAATGAATTTTAACGGTTTTAGCAGTTTAACTTTTCGCCCCAGTTTCCCCTACCTCAAAAAATTGGGTACCCGATACATCGAGAAAACACGAGCTCTGTTCGACCCGAAAAAAATTCTGTCTGACTAGACCCGGGTTTTCGGGTTATTTTTACACCTTTAATTAATTTTGTATTCGAATGGAATGTACCTTATATAAACTGTTTGAAATAATTAAATACTTTGACATTTGTCATACAGTCTATACTAGGTAAAATAAATAACAAATTTTCGTGAGCAATAGCTCCCTGTTTGAAGTATTTGTCTTAAACTCATTATAACTTATTGATAATATATTAAAATATTGACTTTCGAAAATACCATGCTTTTTTAAAGATTTTTCCCATTTTGGATTATCATTTTTCTTTAAAAACTGATGATTCTTCATAAGAATTTTATATTAAGGGGGCAACCCTAGTTGTAGCGTGAAAAATCGACCATTTTCATGAATTAATTTAAAAAACCACTAGCATTCTTTAATAAAACAATTTATTTTCTAAAAATAGACAATTTAAACTACAAATTCTCGCAAAAAAATTTAAAAAACATTTAAAAATGGAGGAGTGGTGCGTGATCCCGTGAAGGTCTGCGTAGAAAACATGGTTTGCGGTGACCAATATTATAAAGAGCTGGTTCGTCTAAAACACAAAATTCATATGAATTTAGTTAAAGTAAAAGATAATCTAGTACTTAATCGAAGGAATAAAAAAAATCATTTTTGACAAAATTTCAGTTGCTCAAACTCTAATTTTTGATTTCAACAAAAAAAACAATGGTTTTTTAGCTGTAAAAAAGAGAGTTTTTTATAAAAAAAATCCTTCGATTAAGTACTAGATTTTTATGTCTAAAAGAAGCCCACAAAATTTAGGCAAAATCGGTTCGGTAGTTTTTGAGAAATTTTGGTCACCGATCTTGAAAACACTGTTTTGAGAAAAATGAGTTCAAAGTTTCAACTTACATTTTCACCTAGAAGAATTTTTTTTCCGGCCTACAGGCAGTCATCTATTCCCGGTCCACATAGAAGTTACAACTAGGGTTGCCCCCTTAATAAAAGTGTTTAAATTGTTTCATAATTATTATTTGAATTGTGTTATTAAAAGATTATTTTTTAAGACAAATGTACTTAATAAAAAAAAGACATACAAGTAAAAAAAGTATATATTTACTAAAATAATTCAGATGAAAAATTTCATCGATCCACAGTGGGCCAGGAGAACCTGTTCGGTGGCCAAAAGTCAATTTATATTTCAAATGGCCTGAAACTTGTTACTCGAGGGTTTTTGGGGTCGCTGATTACGAATCTATTATTAGTATTTAAAAATCCAAAATGGCGGATCCAATATGGCAGACGACTTTATTAAAATATCATCAGATCCACTTGAAACTCGTTACGCGGAGGTTTTTGGGGTCGCTGATTACGAATCCACTATTAGTTTTTAAAAATTCAAAATAGTGGATCCAATATGGCGGATGTCTTTATTAAAAATTCATCAGACCCACTTGAAACTCGTTACTCGGGGGTTTTCGGGGTCGCTGATTACGAATCTGTTGTTAGTTTTCAAAAATTAACAATTCCGGATTCAATATGGCGGATGTCTTTATGAAAAATTCATCAGATCCACTTGAAACTCGTTACGCGGAGGTTTTCGGGATCTCTGATTACGAATCCATTATTAGTTTTTAAAAATTCAAAATGGTGGATGTCTTTATTAAAAATTCATCAGATCCACGTAAAACTTGTTACTCGGGGGTTTTCGGGGTCGCTGATCACGAATTTAATGTCAGATTTGAAAAATTTATTCTGGCGGTTTCAAGAAGGTAAACGATACGCAATAAAATTTATAGATTTTCTTGTAATTGCATATCTAGGGGTTTTTAATGTTGCTAATTTTAAACATCATATTCAGGCTTTAAAAATAAAAAGGTTTAATTTATCTGCAGTTAAAAAACTCGTTCGTCACATTAACAACATGAAAAATATTATTAGCATAAAAAACAAAAACCAAAATATTAAAACAATACAAGAAATAATTGCACCAAACGACTTCAAAAAGAAGAAAAAAGAATGGGATAAGACAAATAATAAATAATAATAAAATTTTTATAAAAATCCTTGTACAGTTTAATATAATCAAAATTATTTAAAGTTATAATCAATCAATATTAATAAGTGTTTAGATTTCATTGAGAAAATATTGGATTCAAAAACAAATATCTCGATATATAATACAATAGAGGATGAGCTCATCACATACATACACAAATACACATTTTTATAGTCGACAATTTTGGTAAAATAACTTTAATAAATTATAAAATAACAACAAGATCATATTAATATAACGAGATGAAATCAAATAAAGAACAAATTTTAAAATATTTTTTCAATAAATATTAGATAAGATTAAAAATGGTAATTTTCGTGACATTTTCTCATTACGGCAAACTATAACAACATATAAGATTTAATTCTTCGTGTGACGAAATTATATCTCAATTGTAAAGATATTCACTTCGTGAAATATCATATAAAATATTTTATCTGTGGTTTTTCATCAGCAGATTATAATTGTGTCAAAATGGTGTACTCACTTTTTTTAACAGTATTAGATAATTTAACGACTGATAACTATGTCATGCATCATTCCGTGGGGGATTCGATGAATGAAGAGTATATCATGAGATGATGACGCTCTGAATTCATGGGATACCGATGATGATACTCAGGATGAGTCCATTCTTATCATACGTCGTTTACAGATCTGCTCCAAACACTCTCTGTGGTGCATTCCACTTCACCATTCAATTTACAAGATTTCAATAATAATTTTAACGACCCGCTTTCAACACGGGTCGAGGATTTTTCGTCACACACAAAACGTCTACTTCGTAAGCCCTTACAGGAGAAAATGCTCCCTACTCATTGATCATATTACTGACACTACTAATTGATCGTCCCTACTCCTAATTATCCCACTCATTCTCACAAATTTCTTCCTTACATTCGACGTCATACGTTACATACCCCCCTTGACTCGATGAACGGGATAAAGTCATGAAGAGTCACAAAAGAAACTTATTGTCGCAATTTTGAATGATGATGAATTCCTTTATCTTTGTTTCTATTTTCTTTTTCGCATAATTCATATGACCCATTCCCCAGGACTCTTTTTATCAAAAATGGTCCCTCGTAAATTTCAAAAAATTTATGAGTGACTGAGTCAATTGCTTTCGAAAGGTGGGGAATCTTAAAAAACACCAAATCGTTTTCTGCAAAAGATATTCTCGTTATACGACCTTGTCCTTTTTTTCTCATACTAAATGCTTGTTCCATACGTTCGCAAGCCACCACCCGAATTTCATCCTTCGAGAGAGTACGCGCTTCTGGAAATTGTAGAATTCCCTGAATTTCATCTTTGACGGGAGTTCCGAAATGAATTTCTTGTGGAGCAAAACCTGTAGTCAAATGTGTACAGAGATGAAAATTTCTCTCAATGGTAGGAATCTGACACGCCCATCCCGCATGTCTATTAGCACACAATGCTCGAAACATGCGACCCAACTCTCGCATCACCCGTTCAACGGGATTTCCCTGGGGGTGGCGGATTAATGAAAAAACAACGCGTATGCCTAAATCCTCTAACGATCTCTTCCACCGTTTCGATGTAAACTGGGTGCCATGATCGCTCAGGATGCGTCGAGGCTTTCCTATTTCCGGAATATATCGATCACAAATTTTCTGTGTTACAGCGTACATTTCGATGAATTAAATACGGTTTTACATTTTCTCCCGATTCTCTTTTTGTTATAATCCATCTTATTGTTTCGTCATGTCGTTGCACCGTATCCACATCACGAATAGCTTTCTTTAAATCAAATTCAATATTTAGATTATTTATGGAAACTATACTACTATTAGACTCGCTCTCTTTTTTCTTCGATAACACTTTACCCAGTGATGGGATTAACAAATCAGTCTCTCCCGATTCGACTGTCTCAAATTTTCCGTTTGGATTCCGACTAAAAAAATCTGCTGGGATATTCATTTTTCCGGGGCGTACATAATTTCAAAATTATATTGTTGTAATATTAATCCCCATCGGATTAGTCGCGCGTTCTTAAAATCACTGGAATTAATAAACGTAAGAGCTTTATGGTCCGTAATAATATCAAAAGTTGACCAATTAAAAAAGTACGCAATTTAACAACACAATAAACCACTGCTAGCATTTCTAATTCCGAGACAGAATAATTATATTCGGCTTTCTGAAGGCCACGACTCACGATTGCCAATACATGATAATGATCATTTTCATCTGTTTGAAAAAGAATTCCGGAAATACCTTTCGTTGAAGCATCGGTTTGTAATCGATACCGCCGCGTTGGATGGAAATGTTCGAGTCTTATACAATTTGTAAAGTTTTTTTAATTCGTCGAAAGCTCGTCTATGTTCAACAGACCATACCCATTGTGATTTTTCTTTTAATATGTCTCGAAATGGTTCCACGAACGTAGCATATTTACATACAAATTGTCTATTATACGTACAGACTCCTAAAAAACTTTGCAATTGTTTTCGGTTCGCGGGTTGCTTAAAATCAACAATGACCTTCAATTTATCTTCATTCGGTGTTACGCCGTGAGTCGAAATATTGAATCTCAAAAAATTAACTTTTTCTTCGAATAATTTTGATTTGTCTAAACGCAATGTAAAATTATCGTTTTGTAACTTTGTAAAATTTTTTTCTAACAAGGCGATATGAGAATCAAAATCACGAGATCCAAATAAACAATCATCTATATATCTAACAGTATTCTCCGTACTATCAGACTCCAAAGTCATTGATAGTGATCGCATGAACCCACTTCCCGCGGTTTTTAATCCAAATGGGATTCTGGTAAATTGATACATTTGACCTCCGTATCAAAATGATGTGTACTTTCGACTTTCTTTCGTGAGAGGTATTTGCCAATAGCCATTAGCAAGATCGGTAATTGAGAAAAAACGCGATTCATGAAATTTTTGCGATATTTCAGAAATTGACGGTGGGGACTCGTGATCGTCTTCGATTACTTGATTAATAAATCGAGCGTCTAGACAAACACGAATATCGCCATCCTTCTTCACGACTATTCTCAGCGGACTGCAATAAGATGCCGTAGATTTCTCAAGGACTTTTTTCTTTAACATATCTCGAAGTTTTATGTCCACGGACGGACGGACGGTTAGGGATGGGAACAGGATATGATTTTTTAACTATTGCATCCGCGTTTTTTAAACGTATTTCATGTTCATATCTCTCCCCTGGTTCATCTTTTTTGGAAAATAATTTTTTAAATTTACATAAGGTCGCAAATAAGGTTTCTTTTTGTTGATAATTTAAAGACGAGATTTTTCCCACGATTTCATGCACATCCGATATAAAACGTTCAGTTTCATTCTCGGTATATAAGTGAGAGATTTGAAAGACTTGATTAAACTCGCTTATTTCCTCCATCTCTACATTGTCACTTTCGTCTTAAATCTCCTCTATAGGGATCTCTAAGATTTCAGTCAGCGAATCATTATTATTATTGGTCTCACATTTTTTTTCTACTCGCATGATGCTATTTTCATTATCGCTATTATTTATGTATTCTATTTCCTCTATAACATCTACAACTTGAATGAATAAAATATCATCCTCATATGTAGATCGAATACGATTAGATGAATCATCCCCATAACGAAGTAAACAATGAGGGGCCGAATAACCGTCAACCTTCATCGCATGGGTCTGAAAATCCAATACAACCCTATGTTTAAGAAGCCAATCATTTCGAGTATGACATTAGAACTCAACTTTGGGATAATTAGAAATGAAACATTAATCTTTAAATCTCCCAATTCAAGCTCCAGGAATACTTGATTTTTTACCGGAGTTTGTTTTCGTACTAATGCCGGCACTATCATTATATTACTAACAGGTAGAATAGGTACGTTTCCATTATTGCACAAATACTGATAAAATTACTCAGACATACA
Source organism: Leptopilina myrica (nomen nudum) (assembly GCA_032872475.1). Lineage (NCBI taxonomy): Eukaryota > Metazoa > Arthropoda > Insecta > Hymenoptera > Figitidae > Leptopilina > Leptopilina myrica (nomen nudum). The sequence goes on from CM065461.1 coordinate 7,765,887, forward strand.
TGTCACCTGACTCCCACTATCGATAAGCATCGGAATTGGTATATCAAAAATTTTAGAAATAATATGTGGACCTTTTTTTAATAGATTCCGAATCATTATTATTTACATTTTCATCACCTTCTATAAACTCTTTTTGCAGGTCCTCTAGTACATCACAAATTGGCGAGTGCCCCGGCGGACCGCCCGAAGCACTATTTATTTGTTTAAAAAACATTGCGAATGTTTAGGGAGAGGAGGAGGGGGACGCGAGAAATCAGGAAATAATCCGCCCTCATTAATACATCTTTTACTATGTTCCTTTTCATCGACATTTTGATTAGACGTACGATCTTTATTATTTTTATGAACCTGTTGTCCTAACGACATTTGTCTAACCTGAGCATTATGCAAACAATGATGATTCGAATTTTTATTATTTGATTGTTGTGGTGGACGATCTGCTGTTCTCACACGCTCCGGAAATTGTTGTGCAATGGTATAATGTATTTCATATTCGGATAGTCGCGGCGTTATAAATCTTGCGTCTTTCGTTTGTTTTTCTAAGTATTCAACTAAAGATCCCTCTTGTGTGTTAAAACGTCGCGACGACCATTGAGTTTTTAATCGAACCTGTATCGGAATTGAAAAAAATTCTTGAAGAAATAATTTACTAAATTCATCAAAGGACTCTATTGACATTGATTCGAACCATCCATGCGCACGTCCCTCGAGAGACTCCCCAAGAACAATCAAACGTGTGAAACCATAAATATTTTTAACCCTAAAATAATTTTCTATCTTTTGCAGATATTCGAGAGGATTTTGTTTTTTCTCATTTTCAAAATGCGGAATTTTAATATCAATCCTGGTAAAATGTGATTCATATGAATTATTTCGCCTCACAGAAACAGTTTCATTTCTCGATTCGTCATTAGCTTGTTTATCAACAACTCGCTCCTTACTTTTATTGTCTAAATCGACAATTTCGTCAATTTTTGGAATATGAGAAGTTAATTTTTCACCATTACTTATAACAGAATTATATTGTTTATACATTTTATTATCTTCCAATAAAACTTCATTCTGAGCATGCATTTGTTCATTCTAACTTTTTAGAGTCTCGCGTTCCTTTTGCAAAGCATAAACTATTTTTTTCATTTCTAATAATTCTTTCTCTAACTTTTGATAATCACCAATCGTAATTTTACTTTCAGCCATACTTGTATTTGTTGTATTAGAATTATTATGTATTATACATTTTGCCGTTTGTGAACGCGTTGTCACACCGTTCGAATCCGACAATTCTTTTTCTTTATCGTCCTTTGGCAAATGTCCCAAACCCATAACAACTATATTTTTTAAATTTCAATTACTCAAATATATATAATTAATTTTTTATAAATTTAAATACTTTTTATTTATTCAAATCCCGGTTGAGCCCCCAAGTGTAACAATACAAGAAATAATTGCACCAAACGACTTCAAAAAGAAGAAAAAAGACTGGGATAAGACAAATAATAATAATAAAATTTATATAAAAATCCTTGTACAGTTTAATATAATCAAAATTATTCAAAGTTATAATCAATCAATATTAATAAGTGTTTAGATTCATTGAGAAATTATTGGATTCAAAAACAAATATCTCGATATATAATGCAATAGAGGATGAGCTCATCACATACATACACAAATACACATTTTTATAGTCGACAATTTTGGTAAAATAACTTTAATAAATTATAAAATAACAACAAGATCATATTAATATAACGAGATGAAATCAAATAAAGAACAAATTTTAAAATATTTTTTCAATAAATATTAGATAAGATTAAAAATGGTAATTTTCATGACATTCGGATGATGATACTTAGGATGAGTCCATTCTTATCATACGTCGTTTACAGATCTGCTCCAAACACTCTCTGTGGTGCATTCCACTTCGCCATTCAATTCACAAGATTTCAATAATAATTTTAACGACCCGCTTTTAACACGGGTCGAGGATTTTTCGTCACACGCAAAACGTCAACTTCGTAAGCCCTTACAGGAGAAAATGCTCCCTACTCATTGATCATATTACTGACACTACTAATTGATCGTCCCTACTCCTAATTATTCCACTCATTCTCACAAATTTCTTCCTTACATTCGACGTCATACGTTACAATAGATATGACTTAGTATAATTCTCAGACAACGATTTATTTGCTTTTAAATTTGCAATATTTTTCTGTACGTCATTTAAAAGAGTAAAATATATTTAGAATATTTTCGACTTAGAATTTCATTGTAAATAATTTAAATTAAATACCTTCATTTTTCTTGCACAATTCCATTGTTATTAAATAATTCGATGTTTTAATTTTAACGTAAGTAAAGGTGTTATATACTGTAAAAAATTTACATTGATTATATATAATTTAAGTTTTTTTTATTTCACAGAGAACTTTTAAATTCAAATGAAACAGGTGATATTTATTTTACTGTTCTATAAGAGGTATGAAAATACGACACCACTTTGGAAAAGATATTCAACAGTTGGAACTATTTGGTAGTTGCTTACAGTAATTGGTTATATGGTTTTGCAGTTATTCATAACAAGTCGTGCATAAACTATGTTACCAATATTTGATACTTTTTGAACCCTGTTCCTTTCGTTACCAATGAGTTAAATGCATTTTTTAAGATTTTCGGATCCCCTTCCCCTCAAATTGGTAACGTAGTTTATGGACGATCCCTAATTTAAAAGTAGTCGCCTACTATATAGAGGATTGTAGATTATTGTATAATAATACAATATACCTTATATATAATACCCTATATCTTATATACTGATATCATGTTATCATCGTGGCAAGCGAGGGGCCACGAGGGAGTCGAAAAATTGTAGCAGTAGAGTATACATTAGAGTGAAGATTCCTGAAGTGGTCCCCTGATTTGCAATCATGTAATGGAATTTGGATTTAATGTTATATTTCTATACTACTATATTAGAGAAACATTAGCTATAAATATTTTTTTAAAATTCAATTGTTATAAAAAGTTATAAACAAATTAGTTTTTTGAGTAACATTTTTGAAAAAAATTTATATCTGTGATTGCTATTATTGAATTTCAATGCCCATTTGATATTTTATATAGAAAAATATAAACTTTAAAATTAAAAAAAAAACCGAAGAAAAAATTTTATTTTTTAATGAAAAATTAATTGTTTTTAATAAACAATTAAAAAAATGACCATGTTCTGCGCTAGCTAGCAACTTTTTTCAAAAATGTATCGAATCTATATAGATTCAAGTTCATTTTGCAAAAATAAAAAATTAGTTAGGTCCATATTTGTCCAATTGGCGTTCATTTGTTTATGACGTTGCGCAGATTACGTCGCGCGCCGCATGTTTGTTTGACAGTTTGCCATAAATTGATTTAAGCAGTTAGTTAATAAAATTAATAAATTTATTATAATTTTAATTAATAATGCCTCATCCAAATAGATGTTGCAATCCTCTGAATCGTAGTAAGCATAATAGAATTTATAAGTGTCTTCAAATTGTGAGTGATAAGTGGGACGAGAAATTCGAAAATATTGTTGGGCAATATATTTGTAATTCTTGTAAATGCTTAATTTACAATGATAAAGAAAAAAATTGCACATTAACATTGTAGAAAGATGTGAAGAGCAAAATATTGCTTAAAATGAGCGTGAAAATGATTCTTTTGACGATTTCGACGTAAAAATGACGACTAAAGACGATGTCACAAAGGATATTTCTTATGAATGTGAAGCAGTAGATTATGCTTTTAAAGTTGAAAAAATCAACAATCTGCTAACGGAATGTGGAGAACCACCGATAAAAATCAAACGTGGGAATGTTTCAGCAACGGAAAAGAAAAAAATTGATTGTTTTGTATTGAAAATGAAAAGTTTCTTATCAAATAAAAGTAGCAGTGTCGAATGTAGTCAACTGATTAAGAATCTTTGGAGGAATTGAAAGCAGCATTTTTAAAATTGACAAATCGAAGTGATAAACTACATTTTTTAACAACAGTACCTAATGATTGGGGAATAAAAAAATCATAAAAATTTTTAATATTTCACGACAAATGGCACGAAGATAAAAAAATTGCGGTAAGAAGGATTTGGATCTCGTCCTCGAGCTAAAAAAGGTCGTCCTTTATCCGCAGAAACTTTAAAAAAAGTCAAAGCATTTTATTTTTCCGAAGATATTAGTCGAACATTACCTGGAATTAAAGATTGCATCTCAGTTCTTGAAAATGGAAAACGAGTTCAAAAACAGAAAAGATTGTTACTGTTAAATGTTTCTGAAACTCATAGTCAGTTTATTTCAAAAAATCCAGGCGTAAAAATATGTCTGTCAAAATTTAAAAAACTGAAACCTCGAGAGTCTATTTTGGCAGATAAAAAAGGCATGCACAATGTATGTGTATGCAAAATACACCAAAATATGAGGCTGAAACTATTTGGAATAAAATTGGAGCTAAAACTTAAAAACGTAGATTTTCCCAGCACTTATCACGACATCCTCGATGAAATGGTGTGCGAAAATCCAAAAGCCGATTGTTTTTTATCGAAATGTAAAGAGTGCCCAGGAACCAAAATCATTTTAAATAAATTAGAAACCATTCTTCAGGCTAACGAAATCAAACGAATAAAATTCAGTCAATGGATTCAGACTGACAGGTTAATAATTTACATAATAAATACAACATTTAATTATAACTTTTTTATATTTTACTTTTATTATACTTCCTACTTAATTATTTGATCCTAAATAAATTTTGTATTTACAATTTCTAGATTTTCACCTCAATTTCTACTTTTATATTTACAATTGATTTAATGCAATAAATATTAATATAATAATTAATACTAATAATAAAGAATGGAACAAAATTATAATTTAGCAAAATTAAAATATAAAAAGTGAATAATTTTTTGGATTTTTATTATTCTAGGTGTGATATCGTAAAAAAAGTCGAAACCAGGAAGAATGTTTTGCATGATTTGGTGGAAGAATTGCCAGAATTTATGAAACACGATTTTATTGCTAGAGCTCAGGCAGATTTTTTTAATAAAACTAAAAATTCACTAACTGATGGCGAATTTGCTGTTTCTCTTGACTTCGCAGAAAACTATACATGCCTCGTTCAAAACGCGATTCAGTCTTTTCATTGGGCTGCTAAACAAGCTACTCTGCATCCGTATGTCATTTATTACAAAAAAAAATGATAAAGTAAGTAATATAAACTATGTTGTAATTTCGGAACATGCTCAACACGATGCTTCATGTGTTCATTTATTTAACACAAAAATGATTTCTCATTTGAAAACAACTTTCGGTACTCGCAATGTGAAAAAAATCTTTTACTTTTCGGATGGAGCTGGCTCCCAATATAAAAACAAAATAAATTTCATGAATTTGACAAAACATGAAGATGATTTTGGGGTTGTAGCGGAGTGGCATTTTTTCGCCACTTCGCACGGTAAAGGGGCTTGTGACTGTAAATGGTACGCGACAGTATCATTCATTTCAACCAAGTGAAGGTCAATTGCTGTGCAAAATATTTTCAGAGGATTCAAAAACTGTAAAGAACGGAATTATAAAAGAACCTCGAAAGTAGTGTAACGTTGTATGAGACCATTTTTTCATTATTTATTAGTCTACTTTATAATAAAAATGTATTTTTTATAAATAAACAAAGATATTTTGTATTTATATTAAGTAGATTTTAATTATTTAAATTTAAATGTAAAAGATACTATAAACAGCGGATAACCAAGCATCGCGCAACACGAAGTCATTCGCGACATATTTCGCTCACCGTCATAAACAAATGAACGCCATTTGGACAAATATGGACCTAACTAATTTTTTATTTTTTCAAAATGAACTTGAATCTATATAGATTCGATACATTTTTGAAAAAAGTTGCTAGCTAGCGCAGAACATGGTCATTTTTTTAATTGTTTAATAAAAACAATTAATTTTTCATTAAAAAATAAAATTTTTTCTTCGGTTTTTTTTTAATTTTAAAGTTTATATTTTTCTATATAAAATATCAAATGGGCATTGAAATTCAATAATAGCAATCACAGATATAAATTTTTTTCAAAAATGTTACTCAAAAACTAATTTGTTTATAACTTTTTATAACAATTGAATTTAAAAAAAATATTTATAGCTAATGTTTCTCTAATATAGTAGTATAGAAATATAACATTAAATCCAAATTTCATTACATGATTGCAAATCAGGAATCTTCACCTATTAAAGACGCTCTGGCCCCTTTAAAAAAATTCAGTAGTCAAGTAATGGTAACCCATCATAAAACAGTTCGTACGGTCCTATATGTATACACCCGATCAGCGGTCGAGCACCTCCGGAGCTGACCGCTGATCGGGCTTGCAGTGTATCATGTTTTAGTCTGAATTTAAAAGATCTGAGTAGAACACACAATAACTTAATACTATAAAATAATTTATCTTTTCGGACAGATTATTTAATACAATTGTGATTAAATGAATGTTAATATCACTGCTACTTCTACTGTATACCCTGCTGGAAGAATGGACTGAAATTGTACTAGGAAATTAGTACTGAGAGCTCAGTGCTATTTCAGTGAAAATTTGCTGCGTTTTAGCACTGAAATTGTACTGGGAAAAATTACCTGCAAAAGGGTAGCTATCGGTGATGTTTATGGCTAGACCGTCATTAAGTTGAAGGACGAATATTTCTTTGTTAATGTTAAAAATAATTTTTATTTATATTTCAACATTATATTTGTTTTTCAAGAACTCAGATTCTTTACAAGTAATTATTATGTATGCTAAATATTCATGTTAATCAAAATTCAAAAATAATATCCGTTTTTACGTAACAATTAGTGTTTGCGAGATAGTTTATAACTTTTTTAATTAAACATTTTTTATAATGAATTTTAGATATTTATAATCATAAAAAATTACAGATTCAAATTTATTTGTTTTAAAAATTGCATTATTTAAATTGTAAACTTTTTAAGCCATAAACTTATAATCCCATACAACAATAGGCTTTCGGGTCTATTGTTAAAGCAGGGGTTGCAATATAAGTTTAAAATTTAACGGGAATTTCGTTGAAAATTTTGTTAACCTTTTCTTATTTTCACTTCCACACTGTTAACAATGGTTTGTTGATATAACCTACATTTGAAACTATTGTTAAAGGACTTTAAAAATGTCTACCAAAACATTTAAAAAAACGGACTGAAATTGTACTGGTGGCCAGTACAATTTCAGTACTTTTTCAGTCCATTCTTCCGGCAAAGTAGTAGTGTTTAACAGTATAGAATGTTTCATTGTTTGAAATAATTTTTCAATTTACTAATTTTTAATTAATTAAATAAATATTTACCTTTCGAAATATTTGCGAATTTTTTCACTTTCTGTGAAATTGACTGCATTAGAGAATCAAGAGTTGATCTAAATTTTAATTAACATAATTAGGGCATAATTAGCCTAGCTACATTGATTTTAGTGAAATAGTAACGAAGAAAGTCATTATCTACACAAAAAAAGATTTTCTTAAATACAGCCGCATACTCTTACGGAATTTAAAGTATTATATGAATACTGTCGTACACTATACATGAAAGTCAGTATCAAGGAAAAAACCAAGAACACTGATAAAACATTATTAAATAATGTCCGCAGGTTAGAAGCTTTCCATGGTAACTTCCTGCTAACTTTCTGTAAGCTTCCTGGAAGTTACCAAAAAGTTTCCAAAAACAATTGAAAATTTTTTTAGTGAAATTATTATTGAAAAAAGAGACTCGAACCACCATAGGTCTCAAACGTGTACTGTTGGGATAGCGCTTTATGCGCTGAAACAAATCGTCACTTGACTTCACAGGGCTAATTTATATAATATATATTTCATTATATCTTTGAAGATCTTTGGAAACTTCCTGGTAACTTCCAGGAAGTTTTTATGGGAAGCTTCCAGGAAGGTTCCAGGAAGTTTCCATGGGAAGCTTCTAACCTGCGGACATTATTGTATTTCCTGGAAATTTCCAGGAAGTTACCAAGGGTAATTTTCGAAGGTTCTCACGAGAAACGTCGTGGAAGTTTTTATGCTATGTAGGTTGTTACAGTGTGTATGATTTCTCAAAAACTGCTAAAGTGATCAGCTTGGAATTGATAGGGTTTGTTTACAGATGTGACCATTTCTAGAAAATTTTTTTTTCTTAAATCCCTTTGTTCACGAACCAGATGACATAGTAGACTAACGAATTTCCCTTTGCTTTTGATTTCAGTTGAATTGTTCCCATTTTACCGTGATAAAATTTCATGATAATATGTTCTATCAGATACAATGTACATTATTTCAATAAAGTTTTAATAAGAATTCTAAAAATAATTATGAAAATCACTCTTTTTTGTGTCCAAAAGGTATATAACCCCTTAATTTAAGATGATTTTGTGTGATATTTACAAATAATGTAACGCTCGGTCTCTACGTTTAATGCTAATGCGTTTCATTAAATATCTCAGATTGACTTTAAATGTATATAATGACTTTCCTCATACAGTATAATGACTCTATTGTTAAAATTTTAAATTAGTGAAATATCAGTGAGAATCAAGAACACAAATTATTAAACAATCAATAATTATTCACTAGTTGGCAATTTAGTAAATTTCACAGGCATATACAAAATAGTGACAATCGGTCGTAAGTTCGACTACACGGTTCAAAGCCAGTCAGTCGCACAAAAACGTAGAAAAATGAAAATTTAATTTTTAAAATATATTACTTTATAGCAAATAAAAAGGAGCATACTTTTTCCTTTAAGATTTTTTATGACATGAATACTTTACATTATAATTACAAAAAACTGCAACATTTTATTTGTGAAGATAAGGGAACGTACTTATTCGCAAGACGTTATTAATAATTACAACTTGTTTAAAATTTAATAATTTTTTAACTGTTTATGCTTTAATCGTCTTTTATAGACCATTATGCGTTTAAATTCTAAATATGTAGTCAATTAATTAATACTTGTCAAAGATTCGACGATTTATTATTAAAACCTCAAAAAAATTTTGCAAAGAAAAATGTTGCAGTTTTTTGAAATTATTATGTAAAGTATTCATTTTATAAAAAAATCTCAAATATAGGTGTTATTCTTTAGGTTACGACCTTTTTTGTGTGTAAAGAAGACTAGAAAAAAGAAATGAAACTGTTACTCTTAATGTTTATATAATCACGCCATTAGTAGACATAACATTTTGTTTGGGGCTTTACTCAGTAGTCCAAACGTATTATAGTAAGTGAAATTCTCAAATTCGTTACTAAGTATAGCTCTAAAGGAAAAGAGACGCCTACTGTTGGCTTATTGGTTACACTACTGCTCCTTGTTTTAAAACAGTTAAGTTTCACCTCCTGTTTCTCGTCTTCTTGTTTGTGCCTCATTTGTAACAGAAATTGTTAATATTTGTGATTAAAATTTTTTAGTAATTGTTAAATTAGCCAATTATTAGTGAAAAATGACATATATTTTAGTAATTTTTATGTGATTTTCAATGAAATTTACAATAATTTTAGGTTTATAATTATTTTATTAAGTTAAGTAGGTTAATGAACAAGCATCTGATAGGCTGCCTGTTTCATTGTTTAGCACCGATAAATATTACTTTTTTTTAATTATACACTACAAAAGTATTTGTTTAAAAATAACCGATTAATTGACTATTATAAATTAAATATTTCCTTGAATTAAATAATATTTATTGGAATCACTTAAAAGCAATTTCTTCCAATAATTTCAGTATTTGAAGCAAATACCACTTAATTGTCTCCAAAAATTATTGATTGATGCAATTAATTATTGTTAATTGATAACAGTCAATTAAGGTCATTTGGGAAAAATAAAGGGAACTTATTAGATGCGTGCAAAAAGCGCGAATGGCCAAGCCGAGCCGAAATATTTTCCAGCCTGAGCTTCGCTCAATGTACCAGGTACCAGAATCCACTCGGGTACTAGAAGAATTTGATTACCCGAAAATTTCAGGTACCCGTAATTTTCGAGTACATGCGCTTTCTTCAGTGAATTTAGGTTTCCATCAAATTAATCATAGCTATAGATAATCAGTAAAGTGCACCCACATGTCCAGGAGTCATGTGAACATCATCTTCAGGAAATTTTTGTTTCTAATGGATAATTATAGATATAGACTAACCCTAAAGTGCACCTGGGTGTCCAGGAGTCAAGTGAAAAATATCCTCAGGGAATTTGTATTTCTATCAAATAATCATAGCTAGACACTAACCTTAAAGTGCACCCGGGTGTCCAGGAGTTAAATGAAAATAATCCTCAGGGAAATTGGGTTTCTACTGAATAGTCATTGATTTAGACTAACCTTAAAGTGTACCCGGATGTCCGGGAGTCAAGTGAAAATCATCCTCAGGGAATTTTGGATAGTTATAGATAGTTTCTACTAAATAATCTTTGATTTAGACTAACCATACAATGCATCCTGGTGTCCAGGAGTCTGGTAATGATAGAAGATGTAACGTCCTTCCGACAAGACCAAAAAGACTCAGGTGAGTCTGTCTGAAATCGCTAAATAAAACTAACATGGATTGACATAAACAAAAAGTAATATATATCGTTGGAAATGTAATGAAACAAGCTTTCAGCGCATGTAAATATCGAGCTTTTAAGTTCAAACCGAAGACCAGGGAAGCATAAAGAAGTTGAATTTTCCAAATATTCACATAATTTTTAGTCACAGAATGATGAAACCCTGTCCTGCCAGCAGGACGCTTTTCGTTTTGTTTAGAAAGAAACCAAGCTTTGGCATATACATTTAAAAATTCGATATTTACATAATGGGAAAGCTTATTTCGTTACCTTTCCAACAATATATTTAGTTTTGTTTTTATTTGCTTCCATATTAATTTTATAATGCAAATTTAAACAGAGATTTTTTCAACTGGCCGCAATTTTACTGATTAATATTGAAAATGAAATTTTTTTAAATTAAACAATTAGGTTTCATTCCTTAAACGTTTCTGAAGGAAAAGAGACTAAACCGGCCAAAAAATAAATTGATTTTTGTTGATTTTACATTAAATTTCCGAAAAAATGTTTTTTTTTACTTTTTAGAAACAGCAAGTTTGAGGGCTTGGAAAAATGGTTTAATATCTTAATATATGTTAATTAGTTTAATATCTTAATATATTTTAAAAAGTCAAATCCATGTATTTTTCGTTTTTTCGTCTACTTTAATGCCAAGGAGTGCCAGAAAAAAAAGTTGAATTCATTTTTTATAAAGCCTCTTTTTCGGAGCATCCTTTCGGCAGGACGGGCGCTTGTACGTTCTATCAGTAAACGTCATATACAGTCAATTCTATTTGTTTCGAGTAATCAAATTAATACTAAAGGACATTCGGGTAGCCAGGAGTCAGGTGAACATTATATTATGTTCAGGAAATTCTCTTTTTTTCGAGTCATCCTTCTGCCACAACAAAATATTATTTTTTTCTTTAAATAACAAACATTAATACATTTAATTTTTGATAAAGATTATGTCAGGTCAACATGAAGCTAGCTACACTACGGATGACGCGGAGTCCGTTTTGGTTACCATTTAGTAATCATAGCTCTTAATTAACATCACAGTACACACTAATGTACAGGAGTCAGTTGAACAGCCTCATCTGTAAAGTTAGGTGCTCATCAAATGATTATTCGATACAGATGAAGATGATGTTCAGCTGACTCCTAAAAACCAAGGTGCACATTAGGGTTAGTCTATAGCTATGGTTATTTGATAAAATAAATTGTCTAAAGATGACGTTTACCTGACTCCTGGACATCCGGATGGTCTTTAGTATTATTTTGGAAACATAATTACTTTAAAAAACAGAATAACATGAAGATGATGTTCAACCGTCTCTTAGTCATCCAGTTGAATTTAAGTGTTAGTTCTTAGCTATGATTGTTCATTAGAAATCAAAATTTTCTGAAAAAGATGTGCTGTTACCTCCTGGACATCCGGATGCACTTTAGGGTTACTGTATAGCTCTAATTATTTGATAGAAACAAAAATTCCCTGAAGAAGATGTTCACCTGACTCCTGGACACTCGGGTGCATTTTAGGGTTGTCTATGTTTATGATTATTCAATAGAAACAAAATTTTCCTGAGGATGATTTTCACTTGATTCCTGGACATCCGAGTGTCAACAAGAAAAGTATCTAAATAATTAAATAAGCAAGTTTTATTGTCACGAGTACTCGAAAAAATCGATTTCCAGAAAAAGGTCTACCGATCTTCAAGCTTCGAGCTTTTTTCACACCTCTATAATTCATGCAAATAAAGAATATTTTAGACATTTGCAAGTAATTAGTCAAATAAATATTAAAAAACCCTCTAAATATGAACTCTAAATATGTTATCTTCTCAAAATGAGACCGCGATTCCAAACCGTTTGAAACCCCTTTTTCGTGTGTTTAAACAATTTTTTTAATAATTATTTATCAAAATTTGAGAAGACTAAGGGCCGTATGTGGTGTTGAAATTACACGCAATATTTTTAACTGACACCTATTGAAAATAAACACGAGTAATTATACATGTAGATTTGGACACATGTAAATACACGAAGAAAAGTTTTTACACGTATAATAATTTTGGCACTTATTAGGACCCTAACCACTATCAAATTATAAAATATAAGTAAAATCAAAATTTTGTCAGTGCACGAGCCATGGAACGCCCCAAAAAGTAAAAGTAGGAGAGAGAGAGAAAAAAAAAATTCAAGAGTGTGTTGAATATCCAATCAGATTTTACAAACTCGGAAAAAGTTGTGGTTAAATAATTATGTTTATCTTTTAATCGACAATCAAAATAAAAGTAATTTCCATTCCGTTCCACGAAATTTGATAACAAATTTTTAATCACTGTTTACATAATCCCATGTACTTAATTCTCAAGAACCCATATATTTCTACTGAGACCAATTGTGATTGGCTATTAAAAATATTCATGCTAGAAGAAGTTGTATCATTGGTGAAATCGCGTGGTTTTTGTAAAAATATAAAAATAAAAATCTGTAGGGGCGCTGGATGTGCTCTAGGCTGAAATTCAAAATAATATTTTTTAAACATAACCTACAAATATATTAAAAAACTCACTTCTAGGACTCGAGAATTATATCAATTTCCATGTCAATATCTTTGTATTCATCGCTCATTAACTTATTAAACGGTCAAATTTAGGCAATTAAGTTAAACGGTGATTACTTTCCTTTAATCACCACTAGAATTATGGTGGAACGCATTCTTATAATTTAGATTGTTTAATCAAGAAATATTACATTAATTAAAGGTGGTGGAATAGTAGTAACTGTTAATCGTCGTTTAAAATATAATCCTAATTATTTAATCACAATATTAATTCTCCATGGTGAAATCGGCCCTAAGGGTCTTAGGACGTTTCTATATATTTACCAAAAATGCTCGACACAAAATATTCTTTTCTTTTTAAATGAGACCGCAATCACGAAATCATTTTTTCCCTTGATGCCCGTTATTTAAATAAAATAATTTTTTTTCAGTATATTTTTAGAAATTAAAAAATGATTTTGTTTTAGTAGCCCAAAATCTCGTCATGTCTAAATTTTTTAATGTTATTATTGTTATTTGTAATATTACTAATTAATTCTCCTGAGGTTTGGCTCTTTTTAACCACTCCATAAAATTTTTCTACTGTCTCCATAACATTTGATGTCACGACAACTTTTCTGTCCATGAAGCATATCTGGCTCTTTATTGTCGATGCCATCGACATGATTTCATTTGCAAAACATTTTTCTTTATCAGTTCTTGCAGAAGCTAAGTTAACACTAGCCGCCTCAACAACTCGGTCTTCTGGTAGTAACGATAATGCAATGGCACGACAGAGTAAGATGTCATTATCGCCTGACAACTTATTGTTAAACCATATAGTCTTCATCACCTAAATTAATTAATTTTATTTATTTTAGGTTTCATTCTATATTAATGAGGCATTCTATTACAAAACGACTCCCTTTATAAACAATTGCCATTGTAAGTCAATTTTTAAATAATTCTTTCTCATATTTATTAAAACCAAACTTTATTTAAAATTATGGAGCAAGTGGCCAAAAGTTGATAAGTTTATTTATAAAAATTACCATTACATTAAGAAAAAAATCGTTAATATTGAATTACATTAATTTAAAAATATTTGTACGTAACGAACAAGATTTAAAATTTTAGTTTTTTCAACTAAAGAAGTGCTCAAAAATTATCAAATTCATTATTTATAATTCAGTTTAATTAATAATAAGACTTCAAAATTCAGAAAAGTATTCTGATATAAATAATTCAGTATATATTTTTTCTATTTGGAAATTAACATTGTTTATATGTTAAATTGCATTTGTTCAAATTTCTCAGAATAGTAACAATTGATTTATCTGCTTTTGGCCGCTTCCTCCTTAATTAGTGTTTATAAGTAAAAAATTTCTCAATTTCACGATAATAATTTTTTTTAATAATACTATTTATAAAAAAATTAAATTTGAAAGATAACTTTATAAATATCTCAAATTGTCTAATTTTTTAATGTTATAAACATACATAATGGTTAGTTCAAAATAGCCAATCATACACTGTAAAAAATTTAAAGAGTTAACGAACTCAGGAGTGAAATTTTTCGAGTTAAAAATCAACTCCAAAAGAGAATTAATTGACAATACCCCTTCATTAACACCCGCGCAATTTATTTATCCCATGGGGAGTTTGTAATGCAGCTAAGGTAATTCAGCTAAAAAGTTGGATGTATCAACCAAGAAGTAGTTGCCCCATGCAATTAATTTGATCGCGCTATAGAAATTTAACTTATTACAAGTGTAAATGCACTTATTTAACGAGACAGAAGCTAATAAACATGTGAATTTTGACATATTCAGATTTAGAGAGAATGCCTATACATAGAGAGAATGTAAAATAAGTTTGCTATGTTACCAATTAAGAAGGTTAAAAAACCAACTAATATTCTTATCGAGAAATGTTGGCTGTATATATATAAGATATATTTCTTGTCTTATGTTACTCATTTTAAAACGTCTTTTTCTACAGTCATTTTAACTCTTATGAAATATATATATATATATATAAGACGTTCCACGTCAACAGAGGCTGAGCTCTGACCAAAAATTGGCGCAATGAATAAAAACGTTTAAAGGCTTAAAAATCGTACACTCGTGTACACTCAGAAAAAGAGTTGGCTGCCATAACCAATTAAATAGTTGCTATAGCGCGATCCAATTAATTGGTTAGCACATCCAACTATTGGATACTGTTTCCATGCGAAAAGATACCCCAGCTATGTATGTAATGCAGTTAAAAAATTGGATGTATCAACCAAGAAGTAGTTGCCGCATCAAATTAATTGGATCGCGCTAAAGCAACTATTTAATTAGCTATGGCAACCAACTCTTTTTTTAGTGTACAATCCATAACAAGTAGACGTTTTTTAAAAATGAAAATGGTGGATCTACTATGACGGAAAATTTTTCGAAATTTAATTGAATGCTTTCAATACTTGTCCTTTGGTAGTTTCCTAGGTCAAAGAATTCGAATCTATTTAACATTCTAATGGCAATAATATATGTTAATTTATTATTCTCATAGAAGAAAATTCTATACCCTTTACAAATTTTTATATTACAAATTTACAATTTATTAGAACAAATTTAAAATATTTTATAACTTCTTTTCTCTGTATTAATTTATAAACTTGAAGAAATTACACATCAGTCTCTAAGAAGTGCTCCTTTTCGTTTCAGGGATACAACAGAAAAAACTTTAAATTTAATAATTTTGGCAACAATAGAATATTATATGAAAAAATTCATAGTAAACAAATAATTCTGTAAATATACAAAAGATAAAAAATATTACGATGTAATTTTTGAACAAATTTGATAAATTTTTAATAAAAATAACAGCCATATTGGCACCGCCATTCAAATTATGATAACCTGATAGAAAACCCCCAAGATACAAGTTTTAAACGAATTCGATGAATTCTTGAAAAACTGTCTGTCATATTGGATCAGCCATTTTGAATTTAGATGATCTGGTTGCAGATTCGTATTCTGCGACCTATAAAACTCCCAGAAGGTCAGGTATTGGACGAATTCAATGAATTCTCGAAAAATTTTACGCCATTTTCATTTTATAAAAACTGGGGTCTTATTTATATCCAGCGACCCTAAAAATCCCCGAGAAATCATTTTTAAGCTCGTTTGAAGAGTTTTAAATTTTGTCTGCCATTTTGCTTTTGCCGTTTTTAATTTTAAACTCTATTCAATATCTAACTTCAGATTTGTATTACACGCAGAAAAATATTTGGCTACAGTATACTATGTGTTGATACCCCAGCTATTTTAGATAGTGTCTGGAGCGCGATCTATTTAGTTGGACAGGACAACCAATTTAATTAGATTCTTAGTTGTTGGATGTACCTCATCACAAATAAATCAATTTATCAAAATCATATTCTCTTTAAGAGATAATAGTGTTTCATAATATATAAGATTCTCTGTAAAAGCGGAAACAGAATTTTACAAACTTTGATTTCAATTTTGCTACTTTATTACTTGACAGTTTCACTTTCACTTAATCACTTTCGTTTAACAATGTTATTATGTTCAGTTTGTTAGCGCGATTATTTTCTAAAAACTTATCGTGTTTTCGTCCATTATAGTATTTTCGTCTTGACAGTTTACGTTCACGTACGAAATTGTCAGAATCTAGTCGCAACTTCTTGACAGCGCATGCGCATCATAGGAATCGGAACTTACAAATTTCATTTGGCTGCTACATCCAATTTGTTGGAAACCGTATTCAACTTAATTGATATAATGACTAATCATAAGTATAAATTTAAAATTGGCATTGGAACCAACGCCGTTTGTTCATATATGATTTTACATAGATATAACAGCTAATTTCCTTCTCTCTAATATAAATTGGATGTATTATCTAACCTTTTTTGCGTGTAAGTGACCCCTAAAACTTTTTAAAAAAATTTAGTTCAATTTTTATTATTGGATTTTGCAATTTTTATTAACGATATTTGTTGGTTTGTGATTTTGTTGACTTTCCTCGCTTATTATTATCGCCATATAACATTTTAAAAACGCTCACCTGTAATGTTGTTAATGTAATGAAAGAGAGCCAATTCGTTACACTATTTTTAAAAAAATTTTAATATGTAGGTGATTTTCAAATAACTGTCATATTTGCATGTCCCCATAGATAAATGACTAATAAAATTATTATTGTTTGCCACTCACTTTATAAATCACTTAATAGAAGTCTCTTCTTGAAGATACTTAATATTCAGTTTATTAACATTAACATTATCATAGTTAAAATTAAGAAAATAGGGTTAAATTGTCAGGTCCGTGGCATACGTTTTTTTTGTTCTGAAATTTTCACGTGAGCAAATATTGAAACTATCTTTTAAGTCCTTTGTAGGCCAAATGTAACCAGATGTTTTACATATAGAAATACTTTTATTATAATAATATTCTCCGTACACGAGCACTTTTTTCATGTTTTAAATTGTTAATTACTTTCTACCGACACATGTTAACGTCATCGTGATTTTATTACTCAATTTTATTTTTAATTGACTTCTACTGATATTATTTTGAAGTGCGAACATTAAAAAGAAAATATTTAGTCGATTTTTTATTTCTTTACGTGTTTTAACTGTGACACACATGTCAGGACCGTGGAAAAATGTCAGGTCCGTGGCATGAAACTTTTGCATTTTCTTTTCGTTTTCCATCGTGACTTTAGAAATATTTAAAATCTTGTAGTTTCCTTTTGAACCTATACTTCAACAACAAAAATGTACTGGAATATATAATGAATGTCAAATTTAATTCACTATTTTAGAAGAAAAATGTCTTATTTAAAAAAATCACAGTTATTTGAAAATCACCCATATGTATATGTGACAGTCTATGAGAAAATGTGCTTTAGCTGCCGAATATGAATTTTGCAGAAGAAGGTATCAGAAACTAGGACCTAAGGCTCGTTTTGTCGTGGACCGTCAAAAAAATAGATTTTTATAATAAAATATTTACAATTATAGTTTAAATGAAATAAAAATAAAGCAGATTGAATCTTTAGGATGCATTCCCATTTTCCGTATAGAAAACGTAAAGCAAAGCAAAATTTCATAAGAATTAAAATGATAAAGCCATTTGACTGTTTTTCTTGACTGTAGAAAAACACGTCTCAAAATGAGTAACACAGGACGAGAAATATATCTTATGTTGAAACGTTTACGGTGACTAAGTTACGTATTTATTTCATGATAAATTTTATCCAAGATTTCTTACAGTTTTGTACCTATCTATGAATTATAAAATTATTTGGCTTACATATTTTAAATACATATAAACTGCAAGATAAATATGAATAAATCTTAAATCGTGATTCTTTCCGTTTTGTAACAAAAATTGTTAACAGTTAGTGCATACCTGTCTGCAGTGGTACCATGAGGAAGTATATTTTGTGTTGAAAATTTGTCGACACATGAGATAAAAATCTTCATCTAATGGTCCCACAATACATTCGACATTTCGAAATTCTTTAATGCTGTTTATAAATTGTAGTACACTTTCCTCAATTTTTGATTTCGAAATAATACAGTGTGTCACATCGGCCTTTGTAAATGAAATGTAGTTTTTTAGATTCATATTAAAATTAATAATGTAAAACTACGTAACACAAAAAATATTCAGTTGAGCTTCCGTTATAACATTATTTTAATTATCCACTTAATAATTGAATATTAAAAAATTAATAGTAAATGTGTATACATAGGAAAAAGAAATTGAAAAAAGAGAGTTGGACAAAGGTAAATTGGAAATGGAAGGAACTCAGTTCGACTTTTTCTGATCATTCACAGACTGATACAACATAGTTGATTTTACAAACTAATATTCCTAATATCATTTCACTTTCTCTAGACTGATTTTACATAAGGCAATTCTATATGTGACAGTCCACAACATGTAGAGTCCACTGACTCTGCACGAGTAAACTCTAAAATTAATTATGAAATTTTTAACTCTCTGCTGACAGACTACACAAATACACTCTCCAAAATTAATTAAGAAATTTTTAACTCTCCACTGACCTACTCTACACGAAAAAACTCTTCAAAATTAATTAGGAAATTTTTAACTCTCCGCAGCCTGATTGTACATAAATAAACTCTCCAAAATTGATTAAAAAATTTCAAATTTCAAACTGACCGACTCTATACGAAAAAACTCTTCAAAATTAATTAAGAAATTCTTAAATCTCTGCTGACCGACTCTACACAAATAAACTCTCCAATATAAATTAAACATTTTCCACAGTCGGTCAATAAAGAATTAAAAAATTTTATTTGAATTGAAACTTCAGCTAAAGAAAAATTTAGTTAGCTATATTCTACAATTAAAATTAACATTGTCAAATGAAGAGGAATAAGTTATATTATAATATTAAATTTTTAAGTATCATTTTTTATAAAAATATATTTATACATTCACTCATTTGTTCGACTATATGAAAATGGCGTTCATTTTCTTCCGTATGCAAACATGACAGCTGATCATATGTGTTTTTTTACTCACTAGTATAGGAGCGCTTTAGCGCGCGTTCACATTCTATTTCAACTGCTAAAAGAATACAATTATGATGACGAATTGAAATTAATATTTATATTCTCATTCATTTTTATTATTGAATTAAAAAAAGTAGTCAATTGTACCAAAATTTCCTATGTATCGCAGTGTTTCTAATTTTTACAAATAAAATCAAACTTATGTCAGTACGTAGTACAAACATATCTTAACAACAAATACCATTAAATGGAAATTATGAAGATTTATATTATTTATTTACAAAAAATTAGAATTTTATTATAATAATTTATATCATTTATTTGTAAAAAATCATAAATTTATTGAAAGTCCGGATTGAAAAATTAAGAAAAGAAATTATTCAAATTTATTTACCCTTTTCTCAACATAATTTAACATTCTGTAATATAATTTTTAAAAAATTTTATAATAAATAAAGAAAATATATTATTTTTGATTAACAACCGAAATTTTGTTACAAAACTCTAATTTTTTTGTTTAAAAAGTGAAAGATAAGATAAATTCTCTATCTCAATGAGAATTATTTTGAAAATATTCAAATTGTTTATTAAAAATAGAGAAAAAAGTTTGTAGATTTTCTATTTTATAAATTTTCATCATTTTCACCTCATTTTAAAAATTGACACAACACCTTATCGTTCGTTCAAAGAAAAAATACTTCAATCCAGTCTTGAAAATAAAAATTCAATGAAAATCAGGTTAAGTTCATATAATTTTTCATATTTATTAAATAATTAATGAGTAGAGTGTCCAAGGAAATTCCAATTGAAATAAATGTATAATTTTAAAAGAAATCAAGTTTAAAATACTTTGTTAAAATTCCCTTTTCTCCACAAAATATATAAGTAAAAAAAATTATGTATTTCATACTGTGGAAATTCAAAAAAATACTAATTTTACTGTTCTGGTGAATTATTTTCAAACAATTTTTTATTACTTAGATGAATATAGCAAATATACGTATTTTAAAATAATATTTAAATTTAACAACTGTATATTTAAAAAGAAATAATCAACAAATAATTATAAAATTTATAAATCAATATTATGAAAATTTCTTCCCTTATTTTATAAAAACAATATTTTTTAACCTTCTTTCTTCTTGAACAATAAAAATTTTGATATTGACAAATCAAAAAGCTGTATAATTTCGATCTGTCAAGCGAAGTGTTTTGAAATAGAAAAATAAAAAAAGCATTTACAAAAACTAACTTCAAACCGCGGACAGAATAAATGAAAAATACCAAGATTATTCCTTAATTAAGTAAAGAACACAAAAAGAAAATTAATTATATTCAGTTAAGAATAAAAAAATAAATCAAATAAGAAAAATATTACATTTTATTCTTTTTTCTACTCTGTCACAGAGAAATGAAAAATTATCTACCAATAAGGAAACATTACGCCCATTGGTGTTTTCGCTTAAATTGAAAAGTCCCCACTTCTAACTCCCCTACCATTCTTTTACTCACTCCTTCTATCTGTCACTGAGAATACAGAAAACCATGATGCCCAAACCAAAAAAAGTAGGCGTTACTTTCTTAACTATTCGCCTCTCTCTCGCTCCTACTCTAAACTGAAAGAAAAGACGATACTTCCCACTCCTTCTCTGTATCATGCTTTCTCTCTCATATACTCTGACAAACTTCTCTCTCCAACTCTTCTCTGTCATCAAAAGCACAGCAGGAGGGCGGACGGAAATCTTGCGGACAGAATGAATGAAATAATACGGAGATTAATATAGATAATGGGAGAAAACGGCTGCCATTTTCATATAAGTCGAACAAGTGATTGACTTTTATTCCCTGTCGTCTGCTATCTGAAATAGCTACTTTTGTGCATTAGGAATAAAATATATTGTAAGTAACATGGTAATAAAGGCTTCCCAATTATTTAAGATGATTTTTATGACACGAGTGGAGGTCGAGGGTGCTATGGGCGCGCTGGGACCGTAACGAGTAAACACAGTAAACAAATCAATTCAATTATTTTAAAAAATGTAATAAAATTCATTTTAAGTATTCAAGTTTTTTATAATTAATAACATTTTTCGTAAGATTTTTAATTACACAAGCCAACAAAATTAAAAAATATTTTTTGTGCGACCAATGTCGAAGCTTTTTCTAATAGTTTTTTTCACGCTGATTGAGAATCTGTAAATAAAAAATAGCTATCAGCTCTTAATTTCTACAAAAAATGGGGTTAAAAGGTCAAACATCGCATTTTTGGCAAAGTTTAAGCACCTCTAGCGGCAAAACAAAAGATCGTAAAAGGTTCTACTTGGTCTCCAATTGACGCTTAAGCTTTCGTTTACAATCCCCGAAAATCGTATTCCTACATCATACCCTCAAAAATCATAATAGTCAATTTTTGAATCGCAAAAACTAATTCTGGAAAATTTAGTTTGCATTTTTCTTGAAAATTCAAGATATTGAAATTTCATTTGTAGACTTAAATTAAAGCTTAAATTATTTAATAAAACGCCTTAAAATTAAGTAGTAGAAAATTAGTAACGTAAAATTTATTCTAAGTCATATTTTGAATTCGAGATATTAAAAAAATTTATTACATCCGTTTAATTAAGTTTACTTTTTCGACGCAATACTGACTAAAGAAATTTGACAATAGATACCGTTTCATGGGTTCTACGACTTTTCGTTTTAGCGCTAGAGATGCTTAAACTTTGTCAAAAACGGATTTTTAAAAATTTATCTCATTTTTGTCGAAAAACAGATCTGATGGCTAATTCTCATTTACATATACTTAATCAGCGTAAGAAAACATACTAAAAACAGCTTTCACATTAACGGAACGAAAGTCAGTGTCGGCCTGTGTTATTTTTACTACAATTTTAAATAAATTCTTCTAAAAATATAATTTTTTCAAACTTTTTATTGCAAGAATTTAACTTTTTGAGTATAAAACTTAGGTATAAAAATATAGTAAATAATAGAATTATTGTGAATAAAAGAAAAAAAAATGTAAAAAGTTGAATCTTAATGAAACTTTTATTATTTCTGAAAATAATTTCCTGGTTTCTTAGAATTTTATAAAAAAAAATTTCATTTTATTTGAAGTAATTTAATTATATTTAATACTTTTAAAGTATTATGAAATAAATCTATTTTACATAATACACCAATCTCCATTATATAAAATTTATATGGAAATTCTTATAATAAAGCAATATAATATATTATCATTAAATTATATAATAATTATTAATATAAATAAAAAAAATTATTAATTATATAATAATAACTATTATTGTTATTATACCTTCATCGCAGAATGAATGTGGAGTACTGTAATGACTGTTTTTTTAAATTGTAAAACAACAACTCCATCTTTAATTTTTTTCAGGAACATCTTACTCTTTTCAATTTTATCAAAAAATTCTACTGCCGAATGATCTTTGAATTCCTTTTTTATTTTATCACTATTCAAATAAAAATAAAAATTAAATTATTTTCAAATACATTTACTAATTTCATAAAACAGTTTCATATAAAGACAAAAAGTATTTTGTACAGCGATAAGGGTTTTTCTACTGAGAAATTAACGAATAAATTATACTACTATGTTCGCTTTAAGTCTTTTCTCCAATAGGTTCTAAAAGTCTGCATTGTGATTTCGTTGGGTTAATTATAACATACGTAACCACAGTATTTAACGCAGTGTGTTTGCGAAATTTATTATAAATATATATATATATATATATATATATATAAAATTATATCCATGTACATAATATACCACGAAATTAAAATAAAATACCTTATTATACATTTTCATATAACTTTAGATATTTTATTTCTCATGGAACGAAATTCAAAATTGAAAGAATGAAAAAGGTTAGCAAAAGCTTTTTTCTTTTGTTTCTAATATAAATAAAGTTTTTTTTTCTAACACTTGGTCTGAACATCCGGAAAGTACATCATTTCTCACCTATAAAGAGGGTGGAAAGTACGTCTTTCCTGGAGGCAGAGAGAATGTTACATTACCTCCCCGTGTTACAAGTACGATTTGTAAAAGAAAATGTCAGGTAGATCATTTCTAATAACTACTCATGGCTCAACGCTGACTTATGCGTAGTTTTGTGTCATATCACATAGAACACAAACATATATATATATATATATATTGACAGGGACCTGGCCAGGACCAGACCGGCAATGCTCAAGCCGGCGTGAAACAATAAAATCGGCAGGGACCGTGGCTAGAGCCCGATTTGACTCCCTTTTGGCGAGCTCTCAGGCCAGGTCCAGGTCGGTTCCCTGTTTCATGCGAGGTCAGGGCCCATGTTGGTCATTTTCTGCAGTGGATGTATTTATTTCAATGTTTTTTTGTTTTTGTATTTTTTTTAATTTGTAAAAGAAAAAATAGATTAAAATTTTTTTAAATTTATTATTTGTATTCTTAAGAAATTTTTACAAAAATTAATGCATTCAGATGTCACTTTCCCCGCAGTAATTAAAGCACAAGCATGTTTTAAGTATTAATTTCTGTAGTTGGTAGAATTTAAAGTTAAATATTTAAAGTATTTTTTATTATAAATGATTATCTTTATAAACAATTGTATCAAGTATTAATCAAAATAATTTTCCTAACATTTTTTAAACATTAATATTTTCTTTTGTGATAAATAATTAAACATTTTACAAGCCCGCAACAAGTGAATCATCCGCAGCAATTGGTACACTTTTTTATTTATATTTTTAATTATAAAAAAAAGGAAATAAAAGGGGTAATAGGGGAGATTAAAGGTATGTAAAGGGAATGGGAGGAGCAATGGAGAGAAGAAAAAAGAATGATGTGGGAAAAATTGGAAGTAATGGAAAAGAGTAAAGAGAAGAGGTAGGAAAGGTAAGAGAAGAAGTAGGGCAACGCACAAGGGTAAAGGAGATGGAAAACGGAAATGGGGGAGGAAATGAAAGAGTATTCGATTTGGAGGAGAGGTTTGGGGAGTTAAGTATAAGATTGGAAATTATGGAGAAGCAGAAAAGAAAGAATAAAGTAATAAAAAAGGAAGTAAGATAGAGGGAAAACAGGTAATAAATGATTTATTTAGAGACATTGGGGTGGAAGTGGAGGTAACAGAATGCAAAGAAGTCAGTAAAGGAGAAAATATTTTGCCAAGGATATGGGTGGTGGAATTGGGGTAAGTAGTGGTAAGGGAACATGGATGGCGAGGTGGGGAAGATGAAGAACAAAGGGAGAGAATATTTCGGGTTGGAAAAATAAAGATGATGGTTTTTGGTCTGATTTGGGGAAGTGGAATGTATTAATGTTAAGTGAAACGTGGGCAGAAGGAAGAGTTGAATATTGTAGGAACATGTAGAAGAAGAAGTAATGGAAAGGGGTGGCAGGCGTTAAATGAATGGATGGATATTGGGAAAGTTGATAAAGTTATAATAAGGGAAGGGGGTTTTAACGCATGGACGGGGGAATTAGGAGGTCAAGAGTGGGTTGAAGAGAGACAAAGTTATAAAGGGGAATCCAGACATAAAGAAGTTGATAAAGAGGGAAGAAAAATGTTGAGTGTAATAGGAGAAAGGGGGTGGTTTATTTGTAATGGGAATGTCAGAGGGAATGAGAAACGGGAATATACGTTCGTAAGGAGAGGGGAAACAATAATAGACTACGTCATTACGAACGAAAAGTCAAGGAAAGTGGAGAAAAGAACTTTTGGGAAAAAAAGGATATAAGAAGCATAGGGAACATGGTAAGTTGATAAGAGGATAGTGTGAAAAGGAAAAACAAAAGTTTATAGAGGAAGTGTTTATAAAAAAGGGTAAAGAATGGGATGTTTTTAATGAAAAGAGGGTGAGGGTGAA
Organism: Leptopilina myrica (nomen nudum); assembly: GCA_032872475.1. NCBI lineage: Eukaryota > Metazoa > Arthropoda > Insecta > Hymenoptera > Figitidae > Leptopilina > Leptopilina myrica (nomen nudum). The sequence goes on from CM065461.1 coordinate 7,791,485, forward strand.
GGGCATAAATACGGAGATTAAAATGGAAGAATGGACGGAATATTTTAAGGATTAAGTGGTTGAATGGAGAAATCGGTTAGAGGGGAGGGGAGAAGAAGGGGGGAGTGGATGTCACATCTGGAGTTTAGTAGGAAGGAGGTGAGGGAAGCGATAGGCAAGTTAAAGAAGGGTAAAGCGGTGGGGGGATAAAATTGAAGCAGAAAGTATAAAGTTTGGTGGTGAAGTTGTTGAGAGGGAAATGTGGAAAATAATAAAGAGTTGGGGTGTATACCGGATAACCAGACGTGTTTTAGAAAAGGCATGGAGGCATTGGTTAATATATATGTTTTGAATGAATTAGTGAATACGAATTTGGCAAGAAAGAGGAAAAAACTAATCGCAACGTTTGTGAATACAATAGCAGCGTTTCCATCGGTGAACAGGGGTGTCTTGTGGAACGTGTTGAAGAAAATAGGGGTGGAACAGGGGCTAATAGAAAGAATAAAGGAATGTTATGAGGATACGAAAGAAAGGGTAAAAATTGGGCAAAAGTTAGAAAAAATATTTTGGTTGGGAAGGGGTTTAAGGCAAGGCTGCCCCCTGAGTCTATTATCATTTAATTTATTGATGGCTGATTTAGAAAAGAAAATGAACAGGAGGGGTTATATTAGGAAAGAATAAGATCTTTTCGGTAGCGTATTCGGATGATGTGGTTTTGTTAGCTGAGGAAGTGAATGGAATGAAATTATTGTTAAATGAGTTTAATAAATAAACCTAATTAGGTTTAGAAAGAGAAAAAGAAAGGATAATGAAGTATGGAAGATGAATGGACGAATGGTGGAAGAGGTGGATAAATTTTGTTACTTGGGATATTAGTTTAGTTATAATGGAAGGGCAAATATGAATGTGAGAATGAGAGTAGAAAGGGCTGGAAGGGTAATGGGGCAAGTGTGGAATCGGGAAGAGAACATTTAAGGATAACTGGAAGAAGAGAATATGGTTATTTAATTTGTTAGTATGGTTGGTAATAAGTTATGGTGTAGAGATATGGGGTTGGAATAAAATTGGAAAAATGGAAAGAATGCATGAAAGATTATTAAAATGGACAATAAGAGTAAGCTGGAATTGCCCAGGCTATATGTTGAGAGAGGAATTAGGAAGAGAAAAATTGGTGTGTAGACAGAGAAGGAGGGCAATGGGGATGAAAGAAAAATTGAATCAAAGAAGAGGGAGCAGTTTGGTGAGGAAATGTCATAGATTGATAAGGGAGGAGGAAGGTCTTTATAGAAGAGAGGGACAAAAAGGCAGTATTGGAAGAAGGAAAGAAATGGGGAGGAGCTGAGGAATATATGAAGGGTTGGAAAATAAAAGATTCGGAGGAAAGGTGGGAAAGAATAGAAGGGTCACGATATAATAAATGAAAAGGAAAAGAAGTGTAGAGTATGTGGATTTGAAAGAAAAGAGTAGGCGCATGTGTTGGAAAGATGTGTAGGAGGAGGAATGCATGAAAAAGTGTGAGAGAAAGAGTGAGTTAAATATAGAATGAAAATGGGCAAGGGGAAAGATGGATGTTTTGTTTGGAAGAGGCAACAAAAGAAAGAATTATGGGGGTGATATAAAATGGGGAAGGAATTCTGGGTTTATTAAATTAAATAATGGAAATTTTGTTTTTAGTTATAATATTTAGGTTTGCTGCATGTCTCCAAAAAATTTCAATGTGTTTAAAATTGAAAGTAATAGAATATTATTTAATTCGCCTATAATTAAACTACACATTTTTGTGTTAAGTGTAAAGAGAGCATTACCAAGACACGTTTAGTTACCAGTCAAATAACAGAGAAAGCCCTTAGGCACATTACTGTTCTTTGACTTGTTTTAGCGTTTTAGATCGTAGATACATTCAGTTATTTTACGCGGTATATTATTTATAATCTTTTAAAAACTAACCCTACATGATTTAGCTATTTTCAAAATAAACGTATAATTTTGTCTCTTTCTAAATCTCGTGGCTTTGTGTACTCTCCAATATTTATCCCATTCATCAAATTTAACAGTCTTATTTCCTCATCCAAAATCAACTTCTTTATCAAAACTATGTAAATGAATATAAAATTTTAATTACTTTTATTAATTAATCCTCTTTATTTAGGACTTACAGATCACCTTAAAAAGGCGATAATCTATTCCCGAAGGATCAGCGGCAGCTTTTCAGGAGTAGATTCTCGCCTTTCAAAAAAGAGCTGCGAGTCCTAAAATAGAGTTTTGGTAGGTTCTAGTTTTGTCAGGACAAATTTATATTTTTAGGTAGTTCAGGAATAATGACATAATTAAAGTATCAAATCCTCTTTACTGAGACCGTAAACTATATTTTTTTGGACATTTTTATTCGAAATTTATTTGTGTATTATATATAAGTTTTTAAAAAAAATCTATAAATAATTACTATGTGTTTATATGAATAAAAATGTAGTCCTTCTTAACTGTCACTCAGATTTTACATGTAAAAAACGCAACTTTGACAGCGAATATTTTTGCATCTGGACTGTGAAAATTCTTAAAGTTTTTCAAATATTCCAAAAATGTTAATAAGAACATACGGTGAAATTAAAAAAAAATCTGTAGAAAAAGCGTTTGGAGAATGTCATACCTTAAATATGTCTGTTTTCATACCCACAAATTTCCAAATTCTTGGATGCTTTCCTCCCAACCTTTCCAGCAAACGACTATTAAGCGACTCACACAGGTTATTTGAACTGTGTGGAAGGTCTCCAACGCATAATTCATTTTTCTTAGGTTTCCAATATGTATTTAAATAATATATAAAACTCTCTAGTCTTTGATGGTATGAGGCATCATGATCCTTGATGTGACTCTCGATGATGTCGATGCCTTCTTCGAAACAGTCAGAAGGCATCAACGCAAGACAGCAAGCAAAGTCTAAAACTTTGCTTTCTAAAGCTTTCAGACCATCTTTCTTCCAATGTCTGCGATACGACTTTAAAAGAAACTTAAATTACTTATATTAAAATTAATTTTAAAAAATAAAATAAAAAATATCACAGGTTGATAAAATTTTGTCGAATCTCAGAACCAAGAACAGGACAATACTTTTCCAAAGGCATTTAATGTGCTAAATCCTAAATCTTACTTCAGAAGTGCCCTATCACGTTAGGGTTTTGAGATATTCTAATCTAAAAGTGGCAAAAACACGATTTTTGGCCTTTTTTAAAGTCATATACAATCAAGTGAAAATTTTTTACGGCATCTGAAAGTACTATTTTTCTACTTTAAAAAGCCTTCTGAAACTTAAAAAAAAATTTGTTTGGCACTGAGATATCGTCATTTAAAGTTTCTTTGATTTGGTAAATTTGTTAATATTCATAAACTAACGAGTATCCAATTCATATTAGATTTGCTATTTTGAATTTTTAAATTTCGATAGCTCGTTCGTAGTCAGCGAACCCGAAATTCCACAAATAAACAAATTTAAAACAAATTTATTGAGTTTTACATTTTTGTAACGTAAACTTCCGATTTATGACGATTTTAATTGTTATGAAATATGAAAAATGTTTGTTATTTTAAAATTATTTACCCTCCCCCTTCCCCAAGCATAAGCAATTACGAGTCTTGGGTAATCTATCCTCAAATTTTCAGCCGGTATGAAATAAAATAGTTTTTGTGGTCGTTAGCTCTCGGACCCCTTTGTAGACAATCGTGGATTTTTGACGAATCCCCCCTCCCCCTGATTGTCCACGTGGACAATCGGGTTTATTTATTTTAAAATATTGAATAATAAACAGATATTTAATAAGACATACAATTCAAAAAAAAATTTTTAATTATTTTTTGTAATCACTATCACTATAGAAAAATGTTATACATTATCAGTATAATCGTAATTACAGCGGTTTGTTACCATCCTGCACGTGGAGCGAACCGGCCGGAGAAAATTGATTCGATAATATTCGATCGATTGCATTGGAAAATTCGATTGTTTTGCGCCGACGCTGCTACAATACATTGCCGCGAAATTTGAAAGTTAATTTAAAAAAAGGTATAAAATTAATCTTTTGTGTCCACGTGGACATTTGTATTAACCCCCCCCCCCTCCTCCTAAACTGTCCACGTGGTATATGGACGACCCCTTACCTACCATAATAAAGTATGACAAGATCTAAATTGGAATATTTCTTCTGGTTACCATCCTTATCGCAAAATTATAACAATTGTGTGATCTCTAAATCTGAATTAGTGCGCATTCCTTTACCAATTTTAATTAGTAACAGTTTTTACTAATCTTTAGTAGTTTTGTACCAATTGATAGTAGAAACTTACTTATTCAATTATTACTATGCATTTCTTACTATTTCTGATTTGTAAACAACTTACTAATGAATTAGTAGTTTTCTACTTTCAATTAGTAAAAAATATCTAAAGATTACTAAAAAGTATTATTAATTTACTTAGTAAACAAATCCGCAATATTTCAATAATAGAAAACCACTAATTCAGATTTAAAGAGTAAAACAAGAGAAATTTGGGTCTTTGTATCGTATCTATAACTATCAAGTAAAATAAAGATGATGATGAACAGCCGTAAATCCTCTTAGATGAAACCGAGTGAAAATTAACAATCTTAGCATTTAAGAAAGTTGAGAAAAATTCAGCGCATTTAAAATAAACCTATTTCCTCAAAGGGTGAAGTGCAAAATATGAAAATTACATCCTGGAAATGTAGGTGGTAGCTGCTCACTTAGTAGATAAATAGTCAAGACAAGAGAGCCAACAAATGATGCATTTAAAATAGTGTTGATAATCGTTTCTTTGCTTTTTTAAATAAGTCACAAAATAAAAACACTTCATAAATAAATATGAGTCCAAACGTTAACAGACATCAGGATAAGAAATATTAAAATGAAAACAAAATATTCACAATAAATATCTGTAATTTTCAATAATTTTTAATATTAAGGAGACGAACACAACATTTGGAATATCCCTTTCAACTACGCGGTCATTACTTTATTGCATGCAGCCTTTTAATTATGTGCAGTAACAGTTCTGCAAAATAGCATGGAAGGAATTGCATAATATATAGAGGAAATAGCAAAATAAGGGATTCTTTTTTTTAACTTTCAAGAAATATAGCCAGACAGTCACAACTTAAATAGAATCTATGTTTTGGGTAGAAATTCTGACTCTTGGCGAATTTTTACTTTTCAAAAATTAAAATGTAATGATAATAATTAATACCAGAACCAATAAGTAGGGCGACTCTATAAGCTAAATAACTTGAAGGTCACGAAAGTATAACCAAAATTAATTAATATTTCATGGCTAATCTAATACAACTAACAAAATTTAGCAATGAAATAGATTGTCTGACATATTACATCCTCTAATTCCAATTTTACAAATCAAGCAAATTTGATAAACTTATAAAATATTTAAAGCAAACCCATTTTATTCTTACATTTTTAGCGCTATATTCATAAGTAATGATTTTCAAACCATAACAATGCGCTAGTGTGAAACTTATTAAATATCTACAATGTTTATAAAAACGAGGATTTACCTCCAATGTTGTATAATGGCTTATTTCTAAATTTTAGAAAAAATAAATATCTTTATTAAATTTGTATATTTACCTTATCCATCACACGCATAACGATAATATGTATAACTGTCCAACGTTCGCAATTTTTGCAGTAACCTTTTAATAAAGGTTATATGGTAATAATAATTCAACGGAAGAATATAATCATATATTCAGACCGCATCTGAATAAACTGTGCTTATAACCAAGATCAAATTTTGTATTAAAATTTAGGACTGATATCAATACCATAATCCACAGTCTATTATTAATGTACTTAATAAGGTCGCCGATGACGAGTGTATAAAAAGATCAACCACGAGAGTTTAGGTTTAATTCTTTGCAGATAGTTTTGGTGTTTATATTTTATGTTCAAGACAATATTTTCGACTCTTAGAAAATAAGGACCTTTTATTTTAAGAAAACGCCATAGACCTCCTTTTTTCTTAAAACAACATAAATATTCTCATGGAAAAATTAAGTTGAAGCAATGTTTTTTAATTTGCATAAACAAGTGAAATAATAGTTATTTTTGTATCAAGGGCGCAAAATGGGTGATTGCGACGATGGCAAGATGAAGGGACCAAGGGGACGCAATCTCGCGCCCGAGGCGAAGCCGAGGGAGCTAAAGTGTCCCCGAGGTCCCGACATCTCGCTGGAATCGTAATCACCTTTGCGCCCATAATGCAAACATAATTTTTTGTCCAAACTGCAGGGAAAGTATGGTATTGAGGACACGAACGATTAAATTATTCTACAGAAAAAAACAAAGAATTAACATGCGGGCGTAAAATACTTTCAGAGCGGGCGGAAAATACTTTACCGCCCGCTGACGTCACACAAGCGGGCGGTAAAGTATTTTCCGCCCCTCTTCCCTTACTCCCGGGCAGAATGTGCTACTTTGCGCCCGCCTTATGTGCCCGAAATGACATTCTTTCTGTGCAGGTAGGACAAAAAAATGTTATTTTTTTGTTATATATGAAATTATAAATTGGCAACCCTGTTTGATAATTTCGACGGCATGCAAGGCATCGCCGCATGATATCTGATACCCAGATAAGGAAGTGTCGACGTTCACCAAACGCTCTTAGCTCGGAATTTTAATTGCCATAAAAAAAATAATAATAATTATTAAAATAATGAACACTAATAAAAATTTGAACAATGTAAAAAAAAAATTAGGTTTGTTAAGCGGGACTTTTGACTGCAATCAGGGAGGTTCTGATATAATCACAAATCCGAAATTTATAAGAAGGCGCCATGCTGCAGCCAGTGTATGCATATGTATATATATATATATATATATATATATATATATATATATGTGTATGTGTCTGAATGTATGTATATATTCGTCATTACTGTGCATAGACAGAAGGTGCGCTGTGAGGTTGCACGTGTGTGGGGATGGTCGGCGGCAACACACACACCCATGCAGCCGCCGTTTATGGACACCAGCACACTCACTGACTCCCCGGCTACAGCACTAATACCTTGACGGCCTTCATGCTACGGGCATCAACACAAACGCGTTATGCTTGCCTCTTACCGCTACCTTGTTGTGCGTGGTACCTTCCTTTCCCCTCAGGGCCCATAAGCTGTGGCATACAGCATCAAAACAAACGCACGTGCGTTACAGCTGACTCAAAGCTACAAGAGTTGAATGTCTTGTGTTATTTGAACTTAAACCTATGCACCAAGCTAGATGCAGATACAACAAATTGACAATAGCTAAACATTTTGTTGTAAACATTTTTCGTCACAACAAAGTGCCGGAGGACATTAAGTTGCATGTATATGTGTATAATCATAACTCAATATGTATAATACATATACAAGCAACTTATAAAAAGTAGGAACAATATAATTACAATAAATAAATTATATGAACTGTAATAAGTAATTTGAATAATAATTTTATTAATTAAACAATATAATTATTATTTAAATTCTAAGTTATTTCGAAAATAATGTCTCGAAAAGTATCATATTAACAGACTATTTCCGTTCTCACGGACCTACCGTGAGATCGAAAACGTCAGCAAAAATGCATAGACCAATGGGCCCACGATTTTCTCCTACTCCTTACTCCTACTACCCAAATTTTCCGTCTTCCCCACTTTTCGCACTGAAGGTAAGAGTTAGAGGCCTGTCGCGAAATATTAATCATAGCAGTACGAATTCTCGCTTCTTCTCGAAGACACCTCTCTTGGGTCTAACCTGGCAAGTGTTTTGGGACAGAGAAATTTCGCGAACAAAAAGCCCGTCCGCGACCCGGAACCCGAATCGCATGATTCAGGGCAGACGTTAAAATTTTCAAATTCTCTGAGCCGGTGGATTCCAGTGCGGACTGATTTTGGAGAGATTCCAGAATTATTAATATAAATCATAATTCTGAAATCTTGTTGTTTATAACCGGCCGGTTGCATAGATATTGCCCGCGTCCGTTCAAACTTCAGTGGCCCACAAGTGAGATCAAATTCTCTATCTATCTATCGGTTGCATAGATATTGCCCGCATCAGATTGATAGAGAAGAGATCCCCAAGTGTGATCGAATTTCTTATAAAACTGTCGGTTGCATAGATATTGCCCGCACCAGTTTTCCTAGGAATAGATTCACAAGTGAGTTTACACAAAGGAGGAACGGCCGGTTGCATAGATATTGCCTGCGACCGTTCAACCACAAGTGCAATCTCGCGAATAAAGAAAGCAAATCCTTTGCTCGTAATTCTACGTCAATAATTTTCTAATAATTAAAAGAATATTAAAGACTGTGAGACAACGTAAATCTTGCCCGACGGTGGTTCAATTTTGTGATACCAAAAGGAGCAACCCCCGCCGGTAGCTGTAAGTAATTTGTATCGTTTTAATTATATGTAATCTACATTAACACTAAACTACACTTTTCCACACTTTCTATTTCTGTATGGGTATTCAATTGGGGAAATAAACACAAAATTTAATTAAACTATATCCAAATTTTCTTACTTACCTGTCTAAATTACATCCTTGTTTTCTGAAATTAAATAATAAACAAAGCAGAACGGTAACTTTTAAAACAGTAGGATAACGATCCCGCAGTAATAAACAGAGTTCAACTCTGGCAGCTTGGAGCCTCCCCAAATCGACTAATTAAGGGCCATCTCAAAAGCCCGATTCAAAATTAATTTACCGGTTTGTAACACTTTTTAAGACCCTAAAATAGAAGAAACCGTCAAAAACCAAAAATCTATTGTTTTGGTCATAAACACCATTTTCTCAGACTCGGTCACTATGGGTGATTCTTCAGACACAGCGCACTTTCGATTCTTTGCTTAATAACTCAACAATCATTATGTACATTTCTTGTAATTTATTATTTTCTGCTTTCTTCATTTTAATATTTTTTCAATTAATTATCAAACTGATGTGTTATTTGTTTCAAAATTTTATTATACCTTTAAAAATATATCATACATTACTTTATATAACATGTTGCATCAAAAAAATATCTAAAGTGTTATTTAACGCAATAATACAAGACAAGACGATATTGAAAATTACAATCAAATGAACGGAATGCAACCTCTATGAACATATTGAAACATTTTAAAGACAAATTGCTTATTTACTATTTACTTCAAAAACAAAAAAATCAGTTTTTATAATTTTTTGAAAAAAATATTTTTATTTAAAAATCACCTGTTTCTGAAGAATTACTTATATAATCACTTTCTAAACGAAATATAATTGTAAATGAGAAAAGAGAAAAAAGAACTCGTTGAATTGGAAGACACAAACGCCAAAACCGGTCGGATAATAGCAAAAGAATCTTCTCATTGTTATTGGAGAATGTTTGAGCACGCTCGTCGAGTTCTTATTCCCATATTTTCAAATGAAACAAAATTACATCAAAAGTCCCATCCATGTATAATTCAGTTACTTCATTTAAATGGTTCAACAAACTTGGACTTGAAAACATAAGGGCATATTCTTTTTCAGCTTGAACCAATTTAACTGATATTTTTTTAATATTCTTATGTTTCTTCATTAAACCCATTAAATCCTTCAAATCTTTGGGTTGCCTATTACCAGCTTTCCTTCTAACTCTTATCATGACTTGTTTTATATTATTCCATTCTAGTGTAACTGTTTTACCTTACTTTTATATCTAAAAGAAAACACATAATATATTTCTGAATATGGTTCGTATTTGCAAAGAATGTAAAAAACAAAAATAATATACCATCCGACACGATTTTGCACCTATGAACCAAGCAAGGATTTTCGGAAACTATAGCTAAAAAAGATACCGTGTCTGACTGTTTTTCAACATCAAGTAGTTTACGGTTTTAGGGGTAAAAACAACTGTTAAACATAAGGTAAGCAATTATCTGGAAAAAAAATTTCGACAAATAATTGTAAGCTTTGTAATGAAGTAAACCGTTACTTGTATACACTGAGAGAAATTCTGCATAAAATAGTATTGAAACACGAAACGAGTTTTCGCATGCCCTCTGTCGTGAGTTATTGTTATGAAAATATACTGAATTCGCTCAGCAATCATACCAAAATATCGTTATCACTACGAAATGAGTATTTTGTTTTCACCAATGGCGTGTGTCATATAAATGTGAAAAATGTATGGTTACAGTTCATACAGAACTGTGGAACACTCGTCGCCTAGATATCAATCAAGCTGGTTGAGTTTGAGGGTTTAAACTTTGTCAAATTTGTATTTTCGTGCGGTACGAAAATAAAAGAGTTTTTGAGAGTAAAATTGTAATTTTAAATATTTTGTAACTTTCAATTTTAATTGAGTAACTTGCTCTTTATTTTATAAATTATATTTATATTTTTGACTAATAAATTGTAAGTAATTATTTAAACTAGCATAGGATACGCGCGCTAAAGCGCGCGTTCACATTCTATTTCAGCTGTTAAAAGAGTACAATTATGATGACGAATTGAAATTAATATTTATATTCTCATTCAATTTTATTATTGAATTAAAAGAAGTCAATTGTACCAAAACAATTATTATCGCAGTGTTTCTAATTTTTACAAATAAAATCAAACTTATGTCAGTACGTATGTTAATGCCTTATGAAGTAATTTCAATTAAAACACACAAAAAAAAGTTAATACTAACGCCACTGGAAATTCACAATAAAAGAAAATTACACAAAGAATGACACTCACAATAACACAGACTTTCGATAGAAAGTAATAAAAGTTTAGTGTCCACAAACTTAAATGTAACTAAATATTATTGAAAAATGTATTGTTTTCTAAATGTATCCTTGAAAAAGGAAAAGTTCTTTGTTTTATTCTATAGCTTTTAAGGGATTAATATGGGCATGTTTTGAAGAAAACCTTTCAAAAGAAGACAACTTTATCAGAAAAGGAAGAAGAAGGGATTTTACCTGCAATGAAAAGGTTTTCGAAATGAAAATAAAATAGTTCAGTTAGTCTCTTGTAGTACTCGAATAAACATTAAGAAAATAAAACTTAGAAAATTAATTCCAGTGTTCTCTTTTGTAATTAAAATTCACAAATTTTTAAATATGGTCCTTCGAGCCGGATAATCGGGAACTCTTGTTAAATATTTGATTAGTTTAGTGTAATGTGTTAGTCATTAAGTGTATTAAAATGGAAGAATTATTGATAGAACAGGAAGTTGCTATTAGTGCTGTTGAAAGAGCCTTACAAAGTTTTCGAAAAAGACCAAGTACAGAAATAACCTTGGCAGTGGTCGAAGGTCGAAAATCTCAGCTTTATCAATGTTGGAGAAGATGTCAGTCCTTGGATGTCCAAATCAATACATACGCAAAGGATTCAGATAAGTCGTTAATTTCCTATTTTTCTGATAATATATTTTTATGTGCCGAAGAAAGTTATATGGAAGCGTTAGATACTTTCAATGATTTGATTAGTAAATTAAAGAGAGAGGAGCTTAATAGTACAGAAAATTCATTTCGCGCTAGTTCAACTCAAAGTAGACAATCTAATTCATCACGTGTTGTTAAGTTACCTCGAATAGATTTGCCAAAATTTTCAGGGGATTATCTTGATTGGCAAAATTATCACGATCTTTTCCAATCAATAATTAATTCTGATTCAGAATTACCGGATGTTCAAAAAATGCACAACCTTAAATCAAGTTTAGAGGGTGAAGCGGCGCAATTAATAAAACATATGGGTATTACTGCTGCTAATTTTGCAAGTGCTTGGGAAATACTTGCTAATCGTTACAATAATCCAAGAGCAATTATTAATGCACATTTGAATTCATTTGTATCAATTCCAATCATTACTAACGAGACAGTTAAAGAATTAAAATATTTACGGGACAAAACTTCAGAATCAATTCAAGCTCTAAAAAATTTAGGTCGCTCTATCGAAGATGATTTGTTAGTTTTTACAACTGTAAAAAAGTTAGCTAAACCTTCTCTAATTGAATGGGAAAAATATTTAAGTGATCGAAATGATTTTCCGAAATATAAGGAATTAGATACTTTCTTAGCAACTAGAATTAGAACTTTAAAAGCATTAGAATCCTCGAATAATATGCAAAAACATGATTCACAAAAAAGTTCTGTTAGTTCGTCAAATAAAGGTAAATCACGTGCTACAAAATTATTTAATATCACTTCCTCAAATTCAAAGTGTATGTGTGAATATAATCATTATCTTTATCAATGTGATAATTTTAAAAATTCTTCCGTAACTAATAGAAAACAATTTGTAAAAGAAAAGAAGCTTTGTTTTAATTGTTTTCGAACAAGTCATAATGCACGTAATTGCACTTGGAAAATGACTTGTAAAGTTTGCAAATTGAAACATAATACTTTATTACATGATTCATCGTTAAAAGCCAATCAAAATGTCCCAAAACAGAAATTAAGTAATAATGTACTGCCTGAATCATCTAGTAAAGAAGATTCCTCCTCATTAAATATAAAATCACAATCATATAGTAATATTCAAATAGATGATCAAAATCAAGTCGTGATACAACATGTACGATATAATCTAATTCTATTAGCTACGGCTCGAATTTTGTTAATTGGTAAAGATGGTAGAAAATTAGAAGCACGTGCTTTATTAGATCAAGGATCAGAAATTACTTTTTTATCCCACATGCACAAAAACGGCGCTTTCTGATAGCAGACGACAGGGAGGAAAGTCATTTTTTCTTCGATCGTATGAAAATGGCGGCCGTGTCCTCCCAAGGGCAAGAAAATTAGCTGTTCACATGCATTTTTCTTGCCCGAGGGATGGGTAATTTCAGGTCCAATTAATGAAGCTACATCATGTAATAAATCGCAGATTTCAATCAGACATTTTGTAGGACTGGCGGATATACAAAATGATCTCCAAAAATTTTGGGAAATCGAGGAAATCCCAAAACAAACGTTCCTTACTCCCGAAGAATTAGAGTGTGAAGAACATTTTAAAAATACTCACACTCGCAATATTAGTGGTCGTTATGTTGCACGACTTTCTTTTAAAAGCGGAAATAATAATGAGTTAGGTAGTTCGTTACCCTTTGCAAAAAAGATGCTTATAAAAACAGAGTATCATGTAAAAAATAATACGACCTTAAAAAATAGTTATTATGCCTTTCTTAAAGAATATTGCGATCTTCAGCATATGGTAGAAGTTAATCCAGATAAAGTTAGTGCAATAAAGAATCCTATCTACATACCACATTTTCCTATTGTTCGAGAAACTAGTTCTTCAACTCCTGTAAGAGTAGTTTTCCACGGTTCTTATAAAACCTCGACTGGTATTTCGATTAACGATAAATTACATATTGGCCCAAAGTTACAAAACAACATTACAAGTATTATTTTACGTTGGAGATCATATAAATTTGTTTTAACTACTGATATTTGTAAAATGTTTCGACAAATATTAGTAGATTCTCGTGATGTTGACTATCAACGTATAGTTTGTCGTCTTGAATCACAAGACACAATAAGACATTTTCAGCTACTGACAGTTACGTACGGTATGACTTCATCCCCCTTTTTGGCAAATAGAGTTCTAAGACAACTCGCAGAAGATGAAGGCTTCAAATTCGCTCTAGCTAAGGAAACACTTATTAATGATTTCTATGTCGATGATGGTCTTATTGGTGCAGACGACGAGGAGTCAGCTCTTGCATTAAAATTCGAACTCATAGAATTACTTAGCTTAGGAGGATTTACATTAAGTAAATGGTCCACCAATTATCCCAGTTTGATAGAAACGACAAATGTTAGTGACCAACATAATCTCATTAATCTTTCAAAAAACAAAAATCAAAAACGCTCAGTACTTGGAATTTTGTGGGATCCTGTTAATGATGAATTTTTACCATCAGTGTCAATAAAATCTTATAAAATTATAACTAAACGGTTAGTACTTTCTTTAATAAGTCGATTATTTGATCCGTTAGGATGGATAACACCTATAATTATAGTAGCTAAAATATTAATGCAAGAAATATGGTTGCGAAAAATTCAATGGGATAGTGAATTACCTTCCGATTTATTAAAACAATGGAAATCCTACTACAGTGAACTATCAGAAGTGAAAAATATTCGTATTCCTCGTTGGACTCAAAAAAATAATTTAAGTTTATGCGAATTACACGGTTTTTCTGACGCTTCTAAAACTGCTTATGCTGGAGCAGTTTATATACGTGTATTACTTCCCAACGAAATACCTAAGGTTTCACTCCTTATAGCTAAAAGTAAAGTTGCACCACTTAAAACGTTATCACTACCAAAGTTAGAACTTTGTGGCGTTGTATTATTAACAAAATTAATAAGAAAAGTAGTAGATGACCTCAACTTAAAAGACGTACCAATATATGGATGGACTGATTCGACAGTGGTTTTATCCTGGCTGAGTAAACCACCTTCTTTCTGGCCTGTGTTTATTGCCAATAGAGTGTCTGAAGTATTAACATTAATCCTGGAAGTAAAATGGGGTCATGTACCTACAAAAGAAAACCCAGCCGATTGTGCATCGCGCGGTTTATCTCCATCTGCGTTACTTTCTCATGATTTATGGTGGCAACGTCCACATTGGTTAATAAATCCCAGTTCTAGTTGGCCTTCAGCACCTATTTTAACGCATCAAATGGAAAATCTTTCAAATACCTGTGTTACACATACAATTTTACCAGAAACTGTTGAACTTCCATTACAAAATATTGTAACTGCATCATCTACATGGCCTCAACTTTTGAGAATTACAGTATATTGCTTTCGTTTTATAAAAATTTGTAAACGGGAAAAAATTAATAAGGGAAACAATTGTGTTATTGCTCCTGAATTGAGGGAGGCTAAAAATTTTTGGTTAAAAGCGATTCAAACAAAACATTTTTCTCAAGAAATTAAATCTATACGTGAACAAAAATCAATAGGAAACAGTCCTCTTAAGTTATTGTGTCCATTTATAGATAAAGATGGATTATTACGTGTCACTGGTCGTTTGAATAACGCTTCTATTACTTGGGATGCCAAACATCCTATTATTTTACCAAAAACCCAAATAAGTAAACTTATTGTCGAACAGGCACATGTAAGATCGTTACATGGAGGTAATCAATTAACTCTCTTTTTATTACGACAAAACTTCTGGATTATTGGTGCAAAAAACATAGTCAGATTTGTCATACACAAATGTGTTATTTGTACAAAACAACGTGCACAAATACCTGTACAACAAATGGGAGCATTGCCATCAGTAAGAGTTAATCCATCAAGAGCTGTCTTGCATACAGGAACTGACTATGCTGGTCCCATACAAATTAGACAGGGTAAAGGTCGTGGACATACATCAACAAAAGGATACATTTGTATCTTTATATGTATGTCTACTCGTGCTGTACATATAGAAGCTGTGACCGATTATACAGCTAAAGTCTTTCTTGCAGCTTTTATACGTTTTGTTGCACGTAGAGGTTTACCTTCCGACCTTTACAGTGACAATGGTACAAAATTTCTGTGCCGCTGACAAGGAATTAAAGAATAATTGGCGACAGGTTTATAAAAGTGAAAACGTTCAAAGCCATTTCGCTTCGAAAAATATAAATTGGCATTTTAACCCACCATATGCTCCACATTTTGGTGGATTATGGGAGTCAGGTGTAAAAAGTATCAAACAACATTTTCGCAGAGTAGTTGGAGTACAAAAATTAACTTACGAAGAATTGAGTACATTATTGTGCCAAATTGAAGCATGTTTAAATTCGAGACCCATTGGTGCATTTTCTAATGATCCCGATGATTTTACATATTTGACTCCAGGTCATTTCTTGGGAGGTATGCTGCCACTTGTTGTTCCTGAGCCATCTTGTCTGTACTTAAATGAAAATCGTTTATCTCGTTGGCAATTTGTACAAAGAATGTCAGAGGAGTTTTGGAAAAGGTGGTCAATTGAATATCCTCTTGGATTACAAAAGCGGTATAAATGGACTAAAATTAATACTAATTTAAAGATTGGCGATCTGGTACTTATACGCAATGCTTCTAC
Source organism: Leptopilina myrica (nomen nudum) (assembly GCA_032872475.1). Lineage (NCBI taxonomy): Eukaryota > Metazoa > Arthropoda > Insecta > Hymenoptera > Figitidae > Leptopilina > Leptopilina myrica (nomen nudum). The sequence goes on from CM065461.1 coordinate 7,807,576, forward strand.
CGCAAAAACAAATTGGTCCATGGGTAGAATAGTCACATGTCATACCGGAAAGGATGGATTAGTACGAGTAGTCACAGTAAAATCATCGACCGGCATTTATAAAAGACTTATAACTGATTTATGTCAACTTCCAGTAACTAACTAAAATTAAATTGGATTAATTATGTCATGGTGGGCGGATATTATGTATATCAAGCCTAATTATTGTATGTTAATGCCTTATGAATTAATTTCAATTAAAAACACAAAAAAAAGTTAATACTAACGCCACTGAAAATTCACAATAAAAGAAAATTACACAAAGAATGACACTCACAATAACACAGACTTTCGATAGAAAGTAATAAAAGTTTAGTGTCCACAAACTTAAATGTAACTAAATATTATTGAAAAATGTATTGTTTTCTAAATGTATCCTTGAAAAAGGAAAAGTTCTTTGTTTTATTTTATAGCTTTCAAGGGATTAATATGGGCATGTTTTGAAGAAAACCTTTCAAAAGAAGACAACTTTATCAGAAAAGGAAGAAGAAGAGATTTTACCTGCAATGAAAAGGTTTTCGAAATGAAAATAAAATAGTTCAGTTAGTCTCTTGTAGTACTCGAATCAACATTAAGAAAATAAAACTTAGAAAATTAATTCCAGTGTAGTACAAACATATCTTAAAAACAATTACCATTAAATGGAAATTATAAAGATTTATATTATTTATTTACAAAAAATTAGAATTTTATTATAAGAATTTATATCATTTATTTTCAAAAAATCATAAATTTATTGAAAGTCCGGATTGAAAAATTAAGAAAAGAAATTATTCAAATTTTTTTACCTTTTTCTCAATACAATTTAACATTCTGTAATATAATTAAAAAAAATTTATAATAAATAAAGAAAATATATTATTTTGGATTAACAACCGAAATTTTGTTACAAAACTCTAATTTTTTTCTTTAAAAAGTGAAATTTAAGATAAATTCTCTATCTCAATGAAAATTATTTTGAAAATATTTAATTTTTTCATTAAAAATAGAGAAAAAAGTTTGCAGATTTTCTATTTTATAAATTTTCATCATTTTCACCTCATTTTAAAAATTGACACAACACCTTATCGTTCGTTCAAAGAAAAAAAACTTCAATCCAGTCTTGAAAATAAAAATTCAATGAAAATCAGGTTAAGTTCATATAATTTTTCATATTTATTAAATAATTAATGAGTAGAGTGTCCAAGGAAATTCCAATTGAAATAAATGTATAATTTTAAAAGAAATCCAGTTTAAAATGATTTGTTAAAATTCCCTTTTGTCCACAAAATATATAAGTAAAAAAATTATGTATTTCATACTGTGCAAATTCAAAAAATACTAATTTTACTGTTCTGGTGAATTATTTTCAAACAATTTTTTATTACTTAGATGAATATAGCAAATATACGAATTTTAAAATAAAAATCAGTATTTATATTTCTATTTTTTATTATGTATACTGAGTTTTTCGAAAAATGGGCTACGTTAGACTGCATAACCAGTTAAAAATTCAAAAAAATTATTTAAAAGAATGTTTAATGTATTTAGTGAAATAAACCACTAAAAGATAATCTACTTTTACTAAAGAATATTATATATTAATTACAGAATTTTTAAAAATTTTTGAGCAACCAGCTCTAGTCGATTTTCTCTGGAATGACCCAGAATACAATTAATAGTTAATTTAAGCTATACAATTTTTATTATTATTTCTTTTCAGTATTAAATTTTAAAAAGAAATTACAAAAAAATAGTTAATTAGGCCAAAATATTTATAGTATCACCTATCTCTAAAAAAATCAAAATTTTGTCAAAGATTATGTTTAAAAAATAAATAAATTATTCCACTTTTTTAATCGTTTTTTAATAACAATTAAGATTTTGTTAAATAATTTTCAAATTTTGTTAGAAATAAATAAAAGAAACTATAGTAATTCGATTTGTCCGACAAAAGATTTTTGACAACACATATTTTTTAATAGAAAAGAATAAAAGAAATTTTCTTGATTTTTATTTGTCACCAGCACCTGCTTAATTTTTAAAATTAAATTTAAATATTTTTTGCTTTAAATCCAATTCTAAACTTGGTACAGCAAAGCAAAAAACTAAATAAAATCAATAGATTTTTAATTTAATAATTATTTTTTAGAATTATTAAAAAGTAAATAAGACTTCAATTCAATTTATATTATTAAAAAAATTAGGGGAGAGTGGAGCAAACCGGACCCCACTCAATATTTCCAAAATGGCGAAATTGTCAAAAGTGCTATTTAGGAAACAACCTTGTGTAGTATACCTTATTTTTTCAATTTGACATTTTTTACTTTTGTTTGTGCAACACTGAAAGCAAAAGTTTAAAAAAAAAAAATTTTCTACACTTTTCCGAATTTTTTTTAAGGAAATTCTGAGGAAGTCGTATAATATTTCCAAATATTAGGTCTTGGGCTTTAAAAGTACACATAAAATTATATATATATACAATGAAAAATAATTGTCTTCCAATGAGAATTGGACTTTTTAATATTGTTTCTCTGATAATGACACACATTTATATTTTTTTATTAAAAAAATATTTATTTAATTAAAATTCAATCCCGAATTAGTATTTTCATGACTATAACCATTGTGTACATAATTCTTTATTTTTTTATTATTGCAGATTATGAAAATGCATTATTATAAATAAAAATCCAAACGGTTCGATTTTCCCCATGGGGGGTCCGGTTTACCCCAGGGAGTGGGGCAAACCGGCCCTTTGGACAATTTTTTTTAAGTTAACATAGTAACTAAACAATAAATGATGAATAGTTAAGGGAAGTAAATCTATCATTCGGAAATTATTACTAATATTAAAGTGAAAGAATTTAACACAATCATCCGAATCAATCTCAAAATAATTCTTAAGCTCTTGAGTTTCATATGTATCGACAGCACAGCCATCCTGAATACAGAAACCTGCTTTTTCAGAAAATATTTTTTGAAATTAATTAATAATTTAAAATTATCAAATAACTCAGAAAAAAGTGGTTAGCATGGTGGGATACGAGCCCACGACCTTTCTATTGTCGGTAGACTGCTCTGACCACTGAGCTACATGCACCAAAAGATTCTCCGAGCTCCTTTGATATACTATTACTCCCTGCATTATTTCATGATAATGTAGGGAGTTTCTTGAAGATGGTAAAGCCTAATTTTTCAATCACATAGGCCAATTATAGTTAAGGGAAGTGAATCTATCATTCGGAAATTATTACTAATATTAAAGTAAAAGAATTTAACAATCATCCGAATCAATCTCAAAATAATTCTTAAGCTCTTGAGTTTTATAAGTTTCGACAGCACAGCCATCCTGAATACAGAAACCTGCTGTAATAATGCAGGAACCTGCAGAAATAATGCAGGGAGTAATAGTATATCAAAGGAGCTCGGAGAATCTTTTGGTGCATGTAGCTCAGTGGTCAGAACAGTCTACCGACAATAGAAAGGTCGTGGGCTCGTATCCCACCATGCTAACCAATTTTTTCTGAGTTATTTGATAATTTTAAATTATTAATTAATTTCAAAAAATATTTTCTGAAAAAGCAGGTTTCTGTATTCAGGATGGCTGTGCTGTCGATACATATGAAACTCAAGAGCTTAAGAATTATTTTGAGATTGATTCGGATGATTGTTAAATTCTTTCACTTTATTAAATGATGAAGTATACGTGTCTCTAAGAAAAAGTTGCGCAATTAAATGATCTTTTAAACAACAAACAGGGCATCGAAAAATATAATCGGTTGATTCGTTTAGTCACATAATTTAAAAAACCGTTACGGGGTCAGGTTTGCCCTACTCTCCCCTATTATATATCTATTATCATTAGAATGAGAAAATACTTGAGCGTTTTTTTAGCTAGTAAAATATCTTTATATGCATAAAAGAATAAAAATTGTAATTATGAAATACACAAATTATTCCTACACATTTTTTTTATTAATTTAAAATGGAAAAAACAATTGTTAAAAATTGTAATTAAAAAACAAAAATTTAACAACTGTTTATTTAAAAAAAATAAACAACAAATAATTATAAAATTTATAAATCAATATTATGAAAATTTCTTCCCTTATTTTTAAAAAACAATATCTTTTAACCTTCTTTCTTCTTAAACAATAAAAATTTTGATATTGACAAATCGAAAAGCTGTACAATCTCGATCTGTCAAGCAAAGTGTTTTGAAAAAGAAAAATAACAAAAGCATTTACAAAAACTAACTTCAAACTGCGGACAGAATGAATGAAAAATACCAAGATTATTCCTTAATTAAGTAAAGAACACAAAAAGAAAATTAATTGTATTCAGTTAAGAATAAAAAAATAAATCAAATAAGAAAAATATTACATTTTATTCTTTTTTCTACTCTGTCACAGAGAAATGAAAAATTATCTACCAATAAGGAAACATTACGCCCATTAGTGTTTTCGCTTAAATGTAAAAGTCCCCACTTCTAACTCCCCTACCATTGTTTTACTCACTCCTTCAATCTGTCACTGAGAATACAGAAAACCATGATTGCCAAACCAAAAAAAGTAGGCGTTACTTTCTTAACTATTCGCCTCTCTCTCGCGCCTACTCTAAACTGAAAGAAAAGAGGATACTTCCCACTCCTTTTCTGTATCATGCTTTCTCTCTCATATACTCTGACAAACTTATCTCTCCAACTCTTATCTGTCATTAAAAGCACAGCAGGAGGGTGGACGGAATTCTTGCGGACAGAATGAATGAAAGAATACGGAGATTAATATAGATAATGTTTCCCTTGAGTTTGGCGTTCTATTCGTTGGAGATTTTGAAGATTACGTTGTTACGAGAATTCAAAGAAGCAGTTATAGGTTTGTCTGTTGTGACCAAGAAATCTAAAGATTGATGCATTGCGATTTAATTCTTAGCAATTCCAACCTTTAATGAGATTTTGTTGAATATTGTGTCCTTGGTGAGTCAGAGTTTTGAAATTATAGTGACTAAATTTCGGGTTAACGATGCAATACTTTAAATTGAGTAAATTATAAATAACTATACATTTTCCCGTTATAGCTTTTTTAAAATTGTTGAAACGTTATTAGGACTATTAAACATACCCATACCTTAGTAGTTTTTGTTAGAATTTTATTTTTTTTATTGTTTATACTCCTGCCCTATTGGCCTTTCGCACTTAACAAGAGTCCCGAGGAATACTTTTTTGGATTAAGCATAACCATTCTATCTATGGTCCCTTTCACAGTAGAAAGACACATATGTATATTGAATAGTGGTTTATGATTTTTAAAATTTTATAGAACTTCTTATATAAAGGTTTCTAGTGTCGCTAATTTTAAATTTTAAGTAAGTTGTTAGAAATTCAAACTGTCGTATCCAAAATGGCGGACAAATTAAATATAAAAGTCTAAATTTTATTGAAAATATTTTAAAAATTTAATTTTAAGAAACTCACCTTAAACTTATATTTCACAAGTTCCAAATGACCTGGTTATCATATTTATACAAATCGGACAATTTTTTTAATTTTTTTGCCATTTTGGATACGCCATTTTGAATTTCTAAAATCAGATTTCAGATTTGTAATTAACGACCACAAAAACTTAAAAATACGAAATTTTATAAAATTTTAAAAATCATAAGACAGTATTCAATATATTGATTTATCTTAGGGCTTAATTTTGAAATATGAGTTAAGGTGGAAAAATGTAAAATGGTATGCTGTAAAATGACATTGCAATTATTCAATGATTAATTTTTCAAAAATCCAAAAATTTTTAGATTTATTAATATTTTAAGAAATTAATTCGAAGTAAGTATAGTTATAGAGTTAAAAGTTTGTATTGATAATATTTAAAAGTCCTAATAACATTTGAACAATATTTGACAAAATACTTAACATTTTTTTTAATTTGTGCAAGACAATTTGTTACCTTCCTTTTAAGGGTTGTTTTTACCCCTAAAAACAGTAAACGACTTGAAGTCCAAAAACAATCAAACACCGGTAACTTTTTTTAGCTCTAGTTTCCAAAAATTCTTGGTTCGTTCATAGGTGCAAAAAAAGTTTAATTTTGTCGGGCGATGATATATGCATCGTGCAATTTTATACATAATGTTTATGAAAGACTTTTGAAAGTATAAAACTCTCTGACTCTTCCTACTATTACTATTATATACTATTTGACAGACTCAAAAGAGGGTCTTTTCGACTCGGGTAACAACGCTATCTTATAATATACACAGAGAAAAAATGCTGTTGAATCAATGACATATGAGTTTGATTCATTGAATAGTGCCATAACGGGCTGCCAAACGTATATGCTGTTGTTTTGAAAGCACCAATTCGAATGATTCGATAGTATCACTTTCATTGAAACAAAAACATATTTCTCAAATTGACAGCATACTATGTTAATTTAAAGGTATTCCTTTTGAATCAACGATCAAATTTTTTTAATTTAACAGTATATGCTTTTGAGTCAATGACTATAGTTTTTCAATTTAAAAGCATCATTTTTATGATTCAAAAATTTGTACTTTTAATTTTTTTAGTTGTTGCTATCGATTGAATAACACCATACTGTTAAGTCAATTCTTTTATTTGGTTAAAGATATACCAACGATAAATTGAAAAAAATGAAATTTTTGTTCACATATTTTTTATATACTATAATTAATTCTCACACCTTTAACACAACACTTCTTATATACATCTTTTTTCAATTTTACACACTGACATACACATCTTTATTATTTTTTTTATTTTTTCCAACGACAAATACACATACATACACATTCAAACAAACTTTATATTTTTTGAGTCTGAAAAATACGCTGTTCCCAATCGGTCACCCATCCATGTAGTAACCGCGACCAAACCTGCTTAACTTTCGTGATAGACGAGAACTGCCGTCCTGCAATGTAAGACATTCGCTTCTTACATTGAGCAGTTACTTTGTAGTTAAATACCGTGCGCAAGATTTTTCTCGTGAATAAGGGAATTTATATTTAACTAGTCCTTAATTCTTTAAAACAATTTAAATAATAGTTTTTTATATAAGAATTTCAAAAACGACAGGTTTAATAAACATATAAATATGTGTGGATAAGTATTTCAATAAATTTAGCACCTGTCAATGTCTCAAATACATAGTGTCCTTATTTTTTTATAGCATATTCTATAGGCAGTCCGCTATAGCACCACTCATTGAAACAAAAGCATATGCTTTCATTTTCAAAAGCGAGCATCTTTGGAGCAAACAACTTTTCATTTGATTCAAATTTACACGCATTTTCTTCAAATTTATCTATTAGATGCTTCAAATGAATAATGTCAAAGAAGCAATAAATTATTCTGTTGCTATATATAAATGAACTATAGAAACAATTTGTAGAATATCATTAATTTAACAGTACCGTACTTTTAATTTAAACAGTTTCATTTTTTCGTTTTAAGCAATATGCTGTTCGATTAATAAATGTGTTATTGAATCAATAACGGGAAATTCAATAGCATGGGCTATTTGATTCAACAGCACTTTTTTTCAGTGTAGATATGTAAAGTATCCGGCACAATATACGTGACGGTATTTTGAAAACCGCCTAAATGAAAACTTACTTTCAACAAATATTTCTGTTTTGATTAATAGATAGCTCCAAATTCAAACATTTCTTTATCATATCATGTTTTGCCGATTCGTTTGTTTTTCTATTAATGTCCGATTTACAACAGTAAGATTGCGTTACTTCTTTCTCCCCGTTATTATTTATTTTCAGTGTTCCTTTACACATCAAATACACATTTGTGCGATAACAACATCTACATTAAAAGTAGATTGTTTTATTATGTAACAGAAAATCCATGTAATAAAAAGCGATATGAATATTAGAAGCAGTAATAAATAATATCTTATTAAGAAATATTTATTAAGAAATCAAGATCAATAATTTTGTACTACAGGTATTGTTTGTTTTTCCATTATATTTTAAATATAGTTGTGACTCCCATAAAACTTTTTCTACTTATATAACTTATAACATGTTCATTATAAATTTCCGATCAGCGCTCAGTTATCAAAACATAATATTTCAACAGTTTAAAGAGGGTGACGGGTAGAGTCTAAAGGGTAAAAAGAGTCGTTTTTAAGATATTTAATATTTTTAAACACAAATTATACAAAATACAAAAATAAAAGATTAATACTTAAACTTTTACTCGTTCTTCTATAAAAATTCACAAAAAGACCCTTTATTCGTTCGTTATCATGGAGAGAAAAGTTCCCAATGGACAAAAGACCATCATTGTTTTAAAAACGTTCCAAAAACGTTTTTAGAACGTTTCATGACTGCCAAATAACATCCCAAAAACGTTATATGTTTCAAAAACGTTTTAAAAGCAATGGAACGTTTTTGGAACATTATTTGGCAGACATGAAACGTTCTAAAAACATTTTCGGAACGTTTTTAAAACAATGATGGCTTTTTGCCCACTGGTTTGTAGTTAATTCTATTTAACATCTAATAATATTTTTAAAATATCATCTGCCATATTGCATCTAATATTTTGGATTTTTAAAATCTGATATCATATTCGTAATCAACGACCCCGAAAACACCAGAGTAACAAATATCAAGTGGATTAAAAAAATTTTTAAACAATTTGTCTCATACACCGAGTGTTGACATTGTATATATATAGTTTAAACTAATTTTTTATTTATTTAGAACAAATAAATTTTTATTACAGAAATTGCTTTTATTAAACGTAAAATACCTCTGGTTCTGCTCGTCAGATTATTTTTTATATATTTTCAGCTTTAGTGGATACCAAGGTACACCCGGGAGCGAGATAACGTAGAATTTGTTGGGTATGGACAGAAGGGTAAAATAAAAAAATTGGTAGTAAGGGAAAGGTGTACGAGATGATCCCCTGGGGCAAGATGATCCTTTTGAACTTTGGAGAGCCTATTAGCGTTACCGTTCAGGTAAAAACGGTAATACGTTGCCAATGACATACCTATGAATCAGTCAAACACACGTCATTAAAAAAAATTTATTGGGAAAAATTTAAATTTCACATTTTTGAACTAAGGAAAGCTAAACTTTGAACTAAGGTAACTTTTGTTGTAAAAGCTGGAATTCAAAGTTCCTTGTACTGATAGCTTCAATATATCTGCAATTAAGTGTTCTAATTGTTACTTTGGACTACCAAAGTTTGTAGGTTATGTTACGAACAAATTAAAAATTAGTGTCATTTGAGGCAAGGTGATCTCTTAAACCATTTAGTCCCAAATGTCCGTATTTCTTTGTACAAGTTTGAACTTTCCGTTCTACGAGTTACGAATTTGGAAAAAATCGGGACATAGGTTTTTTTAGATTTGAGTGTCCTCTTTTAGAATCTGAAAGAAAATTTAAATTTAATCATAAAAAGTTGTAATTGTTTAAACAAAAAAAAGCAGTTTTTTAAAGTGTTTTTTGTCATTAAAATTAGATTATTTACTCGAATTCGGTTGGGAAAAATCCGGGACAAGAAAATATCGCGTCCAAAATGTTGGGACCATCAAATAGACATAATGCCGAAATTTTATTTTTTCTAATTTCAAAATGGCGCCTCCAAAGTGTCCGCCAAAGTATTAAAATTTAGAAAAATAATGTGAAAAAGTATTAACATTATTTTTTTTAACTTTTATGCTTTATTTAAATAAAAAAATGTTGTTTCAACAAAAAATATTGTTATATGATATTATTTAACAATAATTTAAACATTTTTTATAAACAATTTAAAATCTGTGGGCCAAAATGGTAAATAAATTTTTTTTTATTAATTCTCATTTCTTTTTGCAGTAAAAATGAATAATAAAAGTTAATAACTTAATTTAAACTTTTTTACAATGTTTAAGAATGTTAAAAACAATTTTGATAAACAATTTGCAAAACATGAAATAGAATCCTAGAAAAAATTATATTTGATTATATTACGTTCTCTTGTAATCAAAATGTTGCTAAAGGTTTAAACTTTCATTTCACATTATTTAACAATATTTAAAAATGTTATAAACAATTTCTATAAACAATTGTTATAAAAAAATATTTTCAGAGTGGAAAATAACTTCTTTTCTATCGCACTAGCTTTCTTATGTCATTAAACAGGAAACTAAAGTATCTAATGCTTATAAAAAATTTGTCAACTATGTATATAAATGTTATAATCAATTCTTATAAATAATTAGTTAAATATGAATTACCATAATAGAAAAAACGCATTTTTTAAATATATATTGCATACTTCTAATCCAAATCTTTGTTAAAGAGATAACCTTTCATTTAATATTATTTAACAATATTTAAAAATGTTATAAACAATTTTTATAAATAATTTTAAATTCGTGGGCCAAAGTGGTTTAAAATTTTTTTTTTATCAATTCTTATTTCTTTTTGCAGTAAAAATGAATAATAAAAGTTAATCACTTAATTCAAATTTTTTTACAAGGTTTAAGAATATTATAAACAATTTTTATAAACAATTTGCAAAACATAAAATAGAATCCTATACAAAAGTTATTTTTTTATTATTGACAAAATTTTTCAAATAATTTCAGAAAATCCTTTTTTTTAATCAAAATTGTTTATAAAAATGTAAAAAATGGTAAATAATTTCAGACGAAGATTTTTATTTCAAATATCTATTCTGATAAAAAACTAAGCAAAAAGTGAAAAAACATTTATTCTTCCATTCCTGAACTGCTTTTTTTTATGAAAATTGTATATAACATTATTAAATATTGTTAAATAACGTTAAATGAAAGTTTGAACTATTAGCAACACTTTGATTGCAAGAGAAAGTAATAAAATCAAAAAATAATTTTTTTATAGGATTCTATTTCATGTTTTGCAAATTGTTTATCAAAATTGTTTTTAACATTCTTAAACATTGTAAAAAAGTTTAAATTAAGTTATTAACTTTTATTATTCATTTTTACTGCAAAAAGAAATGAGAATTGATAAAAATAAAAATTTGTTTACCATTTTGGCCCACAGATTTTAAATTGTTTATAAAAAATGTTTAAATTATTGTTAAATAATATCATATAACAATATTTTTTGTTGAAACAACATATTTTTATTTAAATAAAGCATAAAAGTTAAAAAAAATAAAGTTAATACTTTTTAACATTATTTTTCCAAATTTCAATACTTTGGCGGCCATTTTGGAGGCGCCATTTTGAAATTAGAAAAAATAAAATTTCGGCATTATGTCTATTTGATAGTCCCAACATTTTGAACGCGATATTTTCTTGTCCTGGATTTTTCCCAATCGAATTCGAGTAAATAATCTAATTTTAATAACAAAAAACATTTTAAAAAATTGCTTTTTTTTGTTTAAACAATTACAACTTTTTATGATTAAATTTAAATTGAAATTTTCTTTCAGATTCTAAAAGAGGACACTCAAATCTAAAAAAACCTATGTCCCGATTTTTTCCAAATTCGTAACTCGTAGAACGGAAAGCTCAAACTTGTACAAAAGAAATACGGACATTTGGGAACATTGTCCCTGTATTGGCAAAGCTGGCATTGACACTTGGCAGACAATATTGGTTTGACTTTGCGCCGACTCTTGTGGTATTAACCACGGTTGGACGTCGGCAGCCAGATCTCGGCAGACATTAATGGCCCATTATTGGCTGCCAAACCTCAGCAGACATTAATGGCCCATTATTAGCTGCCAAATCTCAGCAGACATTAATGACGCAATATTGGCTGCGATTACTTCCCCAGTGTTGACAAAATAAAAATAAAATTTTTTTTATTTAATTAACTAATTAATTGATAATATTTTTACGGCTTATTTTCCTAAGTTAAACGCAAACTTACAAATATTTAAAAAATCCTTACCGCTCGCGGGGATCGATACCTGAACCTGATGCACCACAGCCGAACACTCTGACCATTCGGCTACTCTGACGTGAAATCGACGAATCAAAAGTGTTTTGATAAGTTACACTACACTGGCCGATACTGTGCCATTATTGGGCCGAGCTACGTCCCTATATTGGCAATTATAATTTGCCATCATAGATACAAAATGTTAGACATTAATGTGCCATTTCTGGACCAAGCTACGCCCCAATTCTGGCAATTATAATTTTCAATCAGAGATCCAAAATTTTTGCCATTAAAGTGCCACTAACGTGTCATTAATAGGCTGATCTTCGTCACATCACTGGCAATTGAATTTTTCCATTACAGATTTATAAACTTTGCCAATAATGTGCCGTTATTGGGCCAAGCTACGCCCCAATACTGGCAATTATAATTTGACATCAAAGATTCAAAATGCTTGCCATTAAAGTGCCACTAATGTGCCTTTAATGGGCCGATCTTTGTCACATTATTGGCAATAAAATTAAACTTTAAAAAATTTTAATATGAAAATTCCAGCTATGTTTTTAATATTATTTAATTTTTTCTAAAAATTTAACTAGACTCCATTTTAAAATCAATTTTTAGTACAAAATTCTACGAGAATTCAATTATTTTAATACAAAAATAAATAATTTATTGAATAACTAAATATTTTCCAAACTAAAAGTTTGGAAATTGTTTTCATCCGTTACCCTGTTATTATAAATTTGTAAGAATTATACTTATTTGACCTAAAATGACATAAGTAAATTTCATTAATATCATTTCTGGTGTCTAAAAGTAGAAACCAAATAACCATATTTGTTGATGAAAAGCTCTACACAAAAAAAAAATTTATTTGCTGAGATTATTGCACTGAGTTGCATAATACACAAGTATACGTTCGTATACTTCACTGCGAGGCGCATGTTAAAAGTTTGCTGACATTAGTAAGAAGAAGTTACTTACAAAGACCAGTATGATAGTCTGATAAAGCAAAATAAACGCGATGACTCAACCCTGACTACTCTCTCCTACATTGATTATAGGTTTTAAATAAAATTTATTATCAACTTTTGTTAATATTCATGAAAAATGTACTTTTAACGCTTTACATGTAAAACTACACAACTTTGACAGTCATTGTCTTTTTTACGTATAGGAGCAAAATTTTTAAAACTTTACAAATAGAAGGTTATACCTATGAAGAATGTATCGTTAAAATTTTAGAACAATATATAAAAAATCGATTAACCGCGTTAATCTATCTTACGGTCGAAATTAAATTAACATGTTAGCAAATTACGACCTCAAGGTAGTACATCGGTGAATCAGTTTTTTATATATTGTTTTTAATTTTAAAATTTTCCGGTACATTCTTCATAGGTTTAACCTTTCATTTCTAAAGTTTGAAAAATTTTGAGCATATGGAAAACAGATAATTAATGTTAGATTTGTGTAGTTCTACACGTCAAGAGTTAAAAGTACATTTATTGTACTTCTGGGCCACTTTCATGAAAATTAATAGTAGTTGATTATGAATTTTATTCAAAAACTGCAACAAAATAGAGAAGAGTAGTCAGGGTTGAGCCATCACGTTTATTTTGTGTAATCACACTAGTCTTTGTATGTAACTTTTTGTTACTAATGTCAGAAAACTTTCCATATGAGTCGCAAATACTTGTTTGTGGTGTAAACCTTTCTAGCAATATGCGAAAAATCGTGAAATTCGTCAAACAAAGCTGCTGTCCAAATAAAAAAATTAGTAACCACTTTTTTCGTATGGTCGAAGTTTACTTAGATTTATAAACAAAACACGACCTTATGGAAAAATTGGTTGTTAGGTTTTAACTTTGTACAGCTGAGAAAAAGTTGTGAAGAAAAGTTAAAACTATGTCCAAACCTGAATACTCTTCCTTATATAACGAAATTGTTGAAAATAATTTTCGAGAAAGTGGCAGATGGAAACTAAATAACATGACCTTATTGAAACAAATTTATCAATTTAAAGTTAGTGCAATCTTACAAATTTAGACATTTACATTCTAAGACAAAACTAATTCATCAACACCAACATAACGCCTCTTCTCATGGGTTTCGTAACACTTTAATGGTAACCCAGAAAGCACGTAAGCTTGCTGCAATCTTACGTGCTATCAGAGAAAGGGTTATTATGTTTTCTCTTTGGACATCAGATTTGTATTATAATGACATGAATTATGTTTAAAAGACAAATGTTTCTTTATTAATAGGCAAATCAAGAAGGAAGGGAAAAATGAAACGAAGGAAAATAGTGACTCTTTTGATTTGATGGTGGATTCCCTTATGTGTGAAGCGCAAATAACAGGTGGTCAAGAATATTGTTCTGGATATTCCAAAAATTTTGTAGGAGAATGTTTGGGAAATTATGCAACTGTTTTAAAAAAAAATTGAAAGCCCGCTAAAGGAGGATACTACTTCCAAATTATTAGAAGCAGCGAAGGACGGAAAAATTGATACATTTACTATAATCAGAGGATCATTTCATCAAGGTAATACATGTATTTTTGGAAAATTAAGTTTTGGCCGTCAATGTACTGCAAACGCTGCGGTTGCAAACGTTATGTGTAAAATAAAACATCCAGAATCTTGGACTTCAGAGGCAGTCGATTCCGTATTACTGATTGGTGACGGTATTTACCTGAAAAGTATTAAGACAAGGGGGGTTCTTAGTGAAGGTGAGGAAAATCCACAGTACTTGACTGCTTCTGAAGTTTTTCCATTTATACGTATAGACTCTATAGATTTTAAACTAAATCTTAAAGTTGCAGATGTAGGTCACTTGTGGGAAAATGTATTTGGTTGTCTTAATCTAAGGGACAGATTAGAATTATTTCTAGAAACAGACAGATCAGCAATCTTAACATCGAATAATATTTCAGTTGCTCTCGGAAAAATTGATGGCAAAATTTGGCTATTTGATTCACACGCCAGAGATTCTAGGGGTTTTGCAAGTGGATCAGATAAAGATGTTGCATGTGTCATGATTTTAGAAAATGTTGATAAATTATATGAGGTTTTAGATAAAAATATAGGGCGTTTTAAAGAAGGGGTTGATAGAAGAAACTGGTTTGAATTGCATCAAGTAGAAGTAGAAAGGTTAGTCCCAGATATTATTAATGAATGTCAACCTTGCACTGATACCGTAATTGAAGATCCCTAATTTTTGAGTAAAAAGAAACTACCTACAGTTATAGAGAATCGACGTATTAACGAGGCAGAGCAATCGAAATACGAAAGGTTATTGTCGGAGATGGAAAACATCAGAGAAGAAAAAAGCAGGATAATTTCAGATCAACAGTCTAAACCAAGTGATAATAATTTCACCAACAACGATAATAAAATGCAGGTTCCCTGTGAGTATCTAGAAAAACTCACGCAGTATTCGGACGCGAGTAATTCCTTCTGCCAAAGTTGCACTAATGAATCAGCATATATGGGAGACATAGAACAAAGTATAAGTTCGTTATCCATTCAATCAAGGGAAAGTGGAACAGGAAATAATGAGTGTGCAAGCACAATTTCTGATAGTTTAGATAAAAGGTCAACTACAAACGTAGAGAAAAACACAGAAAGTGACAATAAAAATGTTGACCCAACGGAAGTATTACTCATGAATTGGGCAGCAGTATGGGAGGAATTGTCTAAAAACCTTGCTACTCATAAAAGTGATCAATGTACAACTGAAGATGTGAAAGTGAAAATCTATAAGCGAGAAGGTAACAGAGTATGTCATCTATATGAATGTAAGAATTGTCCTTGGAATACAAAAATTTGGACTACACCTAAAGACGACAAGAACCTAGACATAAATGAAGCATTAATTTTGGGTGCAATAAATACAGGAAACGGATACACTCAAATGAAAAAGATATTTACAACAGCTGGAATAAGATTTATGAGTAATGACACTTACAGAAATCGTCGTGACAAAGCTTGGAATATTATGTCGAATGCTGTTAAAGAAAGCATGAAGCAAGCTGGTAGGGAAGGATTTGAAATAGCTTTAAAAAATGGAAAAGTTATAAATAATATAGGATTGGTACCCGTAATAGCAGACGGTAGTTGGATGAAAAGGTCATATAGGAGCGGAAGTCATAATTCGCCTGCAGGTATGGCTTTCATTATTGGTTTCAATACAGGAAAGATACTGTGGTGTGAAACAAAGGACATGTATTGTTCTGTTTGCGACAGAGCTAATAGAATGAATAAAACACCAAAGCATCACTAATGTTTTAAAAATTGGAGCCGTGATTCAAGTTCCACTAGTATAGAGAGCACAATAATTGCAAACGGTTTCTGTCGCAGTATTGAAGAACATAAATTAATATACGAAACACTAATTGCAGATGGTGATAGTAGTGTTTATAAGAAGATACTACAAGCCGACCCGTATGCAGAGCATGGAGTAATCGTAGATAAAATGGAATGTGTCAAACATTTACGAAGATGTTTCCGAACTAGTACAAAAAGAATAGCAACAAGCAAAACAGGACGTATAGACAAAGCTAAAGGTATTGTAAAAGCAGGCGGAGAGAAATGCATTACTGAAGTAAATCGTATACTTAAAAGAGTATGGGATTCCGGTAGGGATTTTGATGAAGAATGCATTTTTGAAATCCATAATGCCATTAATGTCATTCCTAGACATGTGTTTGGGGATCACAATCTATGGATTGGAAACAATCCACTTTGTGATGGTACTCCAAAAGATAAAGAAGTTAATCAGGTTGACTATCTCGAAACGTGGAATTTTGTTACTGAAATTGAAACTGCTATTTCACGTCTTAGTGAAAATGCAAAAAGTTTACTATTCAATATGGATACGAATTTAGTAGGGAGTATGAGTATGAGCGAAGAAAAGCTAATGGTCCGCAAAGAAGACAAAGAAGCTGATCAACCCGCTATGGATAAGGCAATGTATGATAAAAAGTTAGAGAAACATAATAAAGAGGTTAAGGAAAAGATGGAGAATCGAGATAAAGAAGAAAAACCTACTCGGGGCAAAAAAACAAATCTCAATGGCAAGTTCTAAGAAGAAAATATGTGACATCAACCTTTGCGGGTAGAATATGTAACAAAAGAGAGTACACATCGTGTTCTGGAATTGTAAAAGATATTCGGATTCCAAATTTTTTAACAACACCTGAAATATCGTGGGGTAATAAAAATAAACCAAAAGCTAAAGGGAAATTGGAGAAAATTCTAAAAGATACAATTTTAGAATGTGGCTTATTCATTCACCGCACGGTTGAAGGTTTAGCAGCTACTCCTAATGGTATTTTAAAAGAAAATGGTAACATTGTGGAAATAGAATGTGTTTATAAAGCCAGAGATTGTAAGTCACTCACTGAGGCTTATGATAATAAAGTAGATTCAGAAACATGAAATGGAAAGAGAACGTAAAAAAATATTACAAAAATTAAAACAGGTATTAATCACGTTCAGAATAATAATAGCAAATGTTTTGGACAAGCAAATGTAGTTTCAGTACAACCCGCAAACGAGAGTAGTAGAAAACATGATGAAATAGTCGATCTGAAGTTTAAAAATAAGAGAAAAATGATACTAACCTCTGATTTATTAAGCGATACAGAAGAGATCGATAATGAAGTTGGCGACATTGTAAACTGTGGTAGCAATGTCACGTGAATTAAAAAAAGTAAACGGTACAAGAAACAACCAACGTATTTAAACGATTATGAACAAGATTATAAAACAGACTCTACTTCTGATTATGTAGAAGGTAAATCTGTTGTATCAGAACAAATAGAATTAATTGCTAATTCAATAGCAGAGTGTACAGAAGATGCAATAGAAACAAATACATTATTACATTCTGTAGAAATCAATAAAACAGACTTTTTACAAAATAACTTAGGTAAAAAAACCATTCTATTAGAAAATTGTAATAGTCATGATACGTTGACTGAAAAAAGTACACGCTCTCGAAATCCACCCAGGTACTTGACTGATTATGAGCAAAACTATATAACAGACCCTTCTTCCGACAACGTAGAAAGTGAATCTATTGTAGAAGAAGAATTTGAATGTAATGTTAATTTATTAGCAGACAATGTTAAGGAAATAATGAAACCAAATTGTTCATTATATTCTGGAGGAGATGAAGAAAGAGTGTTCATGACAAACAATGTAGGTAAAAAACCTATTCTATCAGAAAATTGTAATAGTCATGATACGTTGACTGAAAAAAGTACACGCTCTCGAAATCCACCCAGGTACTTGACTGATTATGAGCAAAACTATATAACAGACCCTTCTTCCGACAACGTAGAAAGTGAATCTATTGTAGAAGAAGAATTTGAATGTAATGTTAATTTATTAGCAGACAATGTTAAGGAAATAATGAAACCAAATTGTTCATTATATTCTGAAGGAGATGAAGAAAGAGAGTTTATGACAAACAATGTAGGTAAAAAACCTATTCTATCAGAAAATTGTAATAGTCATGATACGTTGACTGAAAAAAGTACACGCTCTCGAAATCCACCCAGGTACTTGACTGATTATGAGCAAAACTATATAACAGACCCTTCTTCCGACAACGTAGAAAGTGAATCTGTTGTTGAAGAAGAATCTGAATGTAATGTTCATTTATTAGCAGACAATGTTAAGGAAATAATAAAGCCAAATTGTCTATTATATTCTGGAGGAGATGTGGAAAGTGAAAACTTGCTGTCTTATGCAGATACCAAATCCATTCAAACAAAGAACTATGAGGCATGGCGTAGCCCAATTAATAAAAGTAAACGAACTGTAAAAAGACCGAAATATTTGCATGATTATGCATAAGATAGAAAATGGATAATTAAAATTTTTTGAAAATATGGAATAATGTATTGTATGATAACAATCATTTTTCACAGTTATATATATTCGGTTAACACTTTGCCTACTCATGTCACTGTAGGCAGAGGGTTAAATATGTATTTCTCTTCTTCTTCATAGCAAAAATAACGCAAAACTTATAGTATAGAGAAGACATTCTAACAAGTCCTGAAATAGAGGCCTGATGCGGTTAATGGATTTTAAGAAATGTCCACTAATCACCAGCAATCCTCACAGTGTGATTTTTTTTACATTGAACATTTTAAAACTGTCTACACCGTACAATGTTTAATCGATTTAAATGTTCTTTATTTTAAATAAAAGTAGAATAATTTTTCAAGGTGAGACTGCATGTAAACTTTAAACTATTCAATTGTTTACAATTTTTTTCCAATAAAGGTTAACAAATTAATAATGTATTTTCCTTTAAAAATGAAACTTTACTTTCTTCTTCCGTTACTGCACATGTCCTGAATTGGTTGAAATTGATATAATATAACCTTCAGATAAATAGTGAAACATAAAATAGTTTATTTCAACTATTATAAACAATATTAATTAACGGACAGTTAACTTTGGTTCCTCTCCATCGAAAAATGTTGTTCTTTCATATATTTATTTTACTTAAGGTTCATTTAATAACTATGTATCTTATTTTTCTTTAAGAAATAACTTGCCTAAATTGTTAGAAACAATATTAGTTAACAAATAATTAACTTTAGTTCCTCTACACCAAAAACTATTTTTTCCACAGTTCCTTTTTCATTTAGGCTTATTTAAATAATATGTGTATATATTTAAACAAAAGCGAATATGTGAAATAATTTGTTGAGTAATTAAGAAACAATTTAAAATGTATTTGTATCAAACGTTATAAACATATACATATTCTACAAATAAACCTACATTAAAAAGGACCTGTGGAAAAAATTGTTATTTTTGTGCAGAGGAACCAAAGTGAATTATTTGTTAACTTATATTGTTTATAATAATTTAAATAAATCATTTTTTAACGAAAAAGCAGATATATAGTTATTTAAAGAACCTGAAGTAAAATATAACTATAAAAGAACAACATGTTTCAATGGAGAGAAACCAAAGTTAACTACTTGTTAACTAATATTGTTTATAGCAGTTAAAATAAATTATTTAATGTTTTAATATTTATCTGAAGGTTATATTATATCAATTTCAACCAATTCAGGACATGTGCAGTAACGGAAGAAGAAAGTAAACCTGGGACGTTTCACGTCAACCGGCCCAGAGCTCTGCCCAAAATTCTAAGCAACTAAAATAAACAAACAATATGTCAAAATATTCGTGAAGTAATGCCCTTTCAAATGCAAAGTGGCAAAATCCAAAATTCAAAATGGCGTCATTACTGCGTCACCTGAAAGACAGCAAATTCCAAAAAAAGAAAATATATTTATCAATTACTTTTAAAAAACGGTACAAAAATTATAAGTCATGGTATATTTTAATGTTTTTGGGGTCGCTGATGACGAATTCGGTGTCAGTTTTTCAAAATTCAAAATGGCGGATCCAATATGGCGGATATTTTTTCAAAATTTTTTTAAAATTTATTTAATTCGCTTGAAACTTGTCACTCGGGGGTTTTCGGGGTCGCTGATGACGAATCCGATGTCAGTTTTTCAAAATTCAAAATGGCGGATCCAATATGGCGAATGTTTTTTGAAAATTTTTTGAATAATTTTTTTTATTCGCTTAAAACTTGTCACTCGGGGGTTTTTGGGGTCGCTGATGACGAATCCGATGTCAGTTTTTTTAAATTCAAAATGGCGGATCCAATATGGCGACTGAAATTTCAAAAATTTATGGAATTCGCTTAAAATTTTAAAAATTTAAAATAGCGGTTTTAAAATTTATTTTGAAAGAAAGTCACAAATTTTTTTCTTAAGTCACACTAAAATAAATTTCTTTTAATTGGTTGTTCATCCGATTGACATGAATTCTAGACTATATTACAGTAGTTGCACTTATCTTTATAGTGGTCACTATTCTACAGTTGTGAAAGTTCTAAGGAAATACTTTTAATAACTTCTTTTACATTTATGTCAACCGTATCACGAAGATATGGTTTTGTTTCAGCGATCGTCTTTTTTTCACGATGTTCAAATGTTTTAAATGTTCACTCACTGTGTTAAATTGCAGAGTCAAATCATTAAAAAAAATTAGTCTCTAAAGGGTTCTATCCATGATTTCAGCGATTTTCGTTTTTCTTAACGATCGTCATATGTTTTCATAATGTTCAAATGTTTTTACTAATCCATTAGTGTATTAAATGAACGTGAATATTTTTGGATGAGCTTAATAAAACAAATTATAATAATAGTTAAATTTGTAGAAAATTCATGTTTTGATTCCTGACAAGGTGTATTGTTTTATTCACGTTTTTAAACAAGGTCAATTGTTTTAACTACAGTTGCACTTATTTCCGATACTTTTAAGTACTCGTTTCTTGTCTTTCGTTTTTCGTATATTCCTTCCCATCAATGTAAATTTTATAATTTACAGTTTTGTATTGAATTGAAGCCATATTAATTAATTTAGTTTCTTTTCTTTGGGTTGTAATTATATTCTGTAAAATTATTTGATTATTCATTTTGTTTGTTTCGTCTTTTTTTTTCGATTTGTTCGTTTTATGTCAAGGTCAATTATATTTCACAGGTTTTGTACTGTATCTGTACCTAATTTCTAACTAAATCATGGCAGAGAGTAATGGACAGACCTCTATTGGTTCATTACACATAGATAGGTGCTTCAATCCCCTTAATCGAGAGAAGCATAAGGGATTAGATTTAAGAAAAATATCGAAGGGGTTATTGAAGGTATTTCCTCAGATACCTCAAAACGCTAGGATTTGCGGTGAATGTAGAAAAAGATGTTACCAAAGCAATTCAGTCGAGAAATCACCTGAATCGTATGAACCACCAAATAAAAAGAAATATCTATCGAGAGAAGATCAATTAGAAGAATTGTTATGTGGCCTTAAGCAAAAATTTACTTCTCTCCCTCAAAACGATCCTCTGCGCTTAACAATTCTTACAGCAGCTCCTGAGTGTTGGAGTATTCGTCAGATTGTTTCAGAATTTGGCTGTTCTGAAAGACAGGCGAAAAAAGCTAAACTTTTGAGAAAAGCAGAGGGAGTTTTAGCAACACCGACTTCGAAGAAAGGTAAAGTTTTATCTGATGTTACAATTCAGAAGGTGCAAGAATTCTACGAGTGTGACCAAAATAGTCGTATAATGCCCAATAAAAAAGATACAGTTAGTATTCAAACAAATGGAGAAAATAAAAAATTACAAAAACGACTTTTACTTGCTGATATTAAAGTCTTACACTCGCAATTTAAAGAAGAAAATCCTACATTTCCTATTGGGTTAACAAAGTTTGCCGAGCTTCGACCAAAAAACTGCGTTTGCGCTGGTGCATCAGGAACACATAGTGTTTGCATTTGCGTTATCCACCAGAATTTTAAAATGATGATTGATGCAATAAATTTCGAAACATTGACACTTGATTCAGACACCATCATTAAGAATTACAAAGATTGTTTTAAATTAGGTTTGTGTCCGAATCCTGAACCATCCTGTTTTCTGTTCGAATGCGGTTCTTGTCCCGGGACTGAAAACTTTACTTCCAAAATTTCATCTATTTTGGAAGCAAACGATATTTCTGAAATCATTTGCAGTTCTTGGCAAGCGACCGATAGATGCACTTTAAAAAAATTGTGCTATTCTGCGGAAGATTATGTCACAGATCTATCAAATGATTTCAAAATATTTTCCCAGCACCATTTTATCTCTAAAAATCAGTCCAGCTACTTCAAATATTTAAAAGACAATCTTAAGGAAGATGAGGTAATTGTGCAGTGCGATTTCTCCGAGAACTATTCTTTTGTTGCTCAGGATGCTGCACAAGGATTTCATTATAACAATGATCAGTGTACGGTCCATCCGGTAGTTTTTTATTACAAGCACGAAGGCGAATTAAAACACTGTAGCATTATATTATTGTCTGATTGTAACATTCATGATACCGCAGCAGTTTACTTATTACAGCAGACAGTAATACCTATTATCAAAAAGTTTTGCCTGAAGGTAAAGAAATTAATCTATATTTCTGATGGAGCGAAGCAGCATTATAAAAATCGCTTTCAAATCGCCAATCTTGTCAACCACAAAGAAGACTTTAATTTGGAAGCAGAGTGGCATTTTTATGCAACCGCGCATGGAAAAGAACCATGTGACGGCATAGGGGCTGTTTTAAAAAGAGAAGCCACTCGTGCTAGCTTGCAAGCACCACCAGATAAAGCAATTTTAAACGCAAAAACTCTTTTTGAATGGGCCAGTAACCACATTCAAAATACGCAGCTTTTCTTTTACAACAAACAACAGCACGAGAGAGTGAAACGAAAACTTGCAAGGAGATTTTCCCAGGCACCTGCTGTAACAAAAATTCAAGCTGCGCACTCTTTTATTGTAACGCCAGGAAGAGAGTTGAAAATATTCAGATATTCAAATGCACCTCAACCGATTGCAGTTATGCAGTATTAAAATACAATTTCATCGGTTGGGATATATTTTTTAAATTTATTTGAATCGACCTTTTTAAGGGTCACGAAATTATTAAAAATTTGAAATTATAACAAACAGCCTTTTTTAAGGCTACAAAATCCTTAGATCAATCGGCCTTTTTCAAGGCCACGAAATTATTAGATAATTGAAATTATAACAAACAGCCTTTTATAAGGCTACAAAATCCTTAGATCAATCGGCCTTTTTCAAGGCCACGAAATTATTTAAATATTGAAATTATAACAAACAGCCTTTTTTCAGGCTACAAAATCCTTGGATCAATCGTCCTTTTTCAAGTCCACGAAATTATTAAAATATTGAAATTATAACAAACAGCCTTTTTTAAGGCTACAAAATCCTTAGATAAATCGGCCTTTTTCAAGGCCACGAAATTGTTAGAAAATTGAAATTATAACAAACAGCTTTTTTTAAGGCTACAAAATCCTTAGATCAATCGGCCTTTTTCAAGGCCACGAAATTATTTAAATATTGAAATTATAACAAATAGCCTTTTTTAAGGCTACAAAATCCTTAGATCAATCGGTCTTTTTCAAGGCCACGAAATTATTATAAAATTGAAATTATAACAAACAGCCTTTTTTAAGGCTACAAAATCCTTATATCAATCGGCCGTTTTCAAGGCTACGAAATTATTAAAATATTGAAACTATAATAAACAGCCTTTTTTAAAGCTACAAAATCCACCAAATTTGTTTAAGGTTAAAAAATTCTAACAATTTATAGTTTCATCAGCCTTTTTAAAAGCGCCCAAATACTTACATTCGATTCGCTGTTTTGAATTTTGAAAATCTGACATTAAATTCATAATCACTGTCCTCGAAACTACTAGAAAATAAAATTTTAAGCGAGTTCCATAAATTTTTGAAATTTCAGTCGCCATATTGGATCCGCCATTTTGAATTTTGAAAAACTGACATCGGATTCGTCATCAGCGACCCCGAAAACCCCCGAGTGACCAGTTTTAACCCCTTGAGTGTGGAGGTACGTCTATAGACGTACATTTAAAAATATTGATAAAAGGCACAAAAAATAAGTAAATTTACTTCACAAGTACTTTACTTATGGTACTTTCGTCGCTGAATTCGATTTTAAAGTCAGATTTTGAAAATTCAAAAACCAAAATCCAATATGGCTGCTCAAAAGTAGACTATTTTGAAGGATACTTTTATTATATTAAATTTCAGGTCGCATACATTATCTTATCAAACTACTATCTCACACAATTATATAAAAGTGTTTTCGTGGTCCCTAATTGCGAATATGAAGTCAGATTTTCGAAATTCAAAATGGCGGATTCAATATGGCGGACGTATTTTTTTGAACTCATCGGATTCGCTTGAAACTTGTTACTCGGGGGTTTTCGGGGTCGCTGATTACGAATCTGATATTAGTTTACAAAAATCCAAAATGGCGGATCCAATATGGCGGACGAGATTTTAAAAAAGTAATCGGACTCGCTTGAGACCTATTACTTAGGGGTTTTCAGGGTCGCTAATTACGAATCTGATATTAGTTTTAAAAATTCAAAATCGCGGATCCAATATGGCGGATATATTTTTTTGAACTCATTGGATTCGCTTGAAACTTGTTATTCGGGGGTTTTCGGGGTCGCTGATTACGAATCTGATAATAGTTTTCAAAAATTCAAAATGGCGGGTCCAATATGGCGAAAAAAATGATATTCTACCCCCGCAGTTTGCTAGTAAATTATTTAAAAGTTATTTACAACCCCAGAGTGCACCACGTGGAGGTTAGCGGTAGGATTTTACACTCCTTTTTTATTTTTGTTTTTTTTTGGTTTTTTGTTTTTTTTTGTTTTTTTTTGTTTTTTAATTTTTTTGTTTTACTTTTTTAATTTTAAAATTTTTTTGTTTTTTTTAATTTTATAAAAATTTAAAGAAATTAAAATAATTTTTTGAACTTATAATTTATAAATGTCGTCTTCAGCATTTATAGCAGTTTGATTTCTTAGTTGTGGAACTCTTTGAAGCAGGGAAAAGCACACAGAGGCACATTGCATTTTTCGCAAATGACTGGTGTTTCTTTTCTAATTTTTTTTCGTCGACACATGATGCATGGTTGAAATTTTTGTCTGCCATTTTCGTACTTACCTTTACCTGCTGGAAAATGATTGTAAGAATTTGTTAGTCTTTTATCTAAACCTGGTACTTGTTTTTTTGGAGCGTTTTGTAATTTACGATGTACTTTGAGCAAATCTTCTACTATAAGAATTTTAAAATCTAAGAAGGTCATTTTAGTTTCAGAATGAAGAGCTTTGAAAATGACAAAAGAATTGTACAATGAGACATTGAGCAAATAGAAATAGACTTTTTGGTACCATTTTATTGTTTTTCGGGTAGTAGGATAAGCTGAAGTACTCTGATCCAATAAGTCAACTCCACCCATGTAGCTATTATATGCCATAACAATGTTTGGTTTCATTACTGGTTCTCCAGTTCTTGGGTTTTTTTTTCCTGTGTCTATCAATTCTGGCGCATGTTTTGTAGTCAGCATAGACACAATTTTTTTATCATGCCAAGCTATTAGACAGAGTTTTGGAGTATGAAAAACTTTCATTTCTCCCTTCTTGATGCATTTCGTGTTGATCTTTGGTAGGTACCTTCGATTTAATCTCACCGTCCCACAGACGTTAGTTTTTTCATTGAGAAGTTGGTAAAATAAAGAAGGCGAGGAATACCAATTGTCAATATATAATGTACGTCCTTGTCCACCAAGATCTAAGAGCATGTCTTTCACTACTTGTCCAGAAATACCAATACGTTTATCAATATAAGAGTCATTTCCTTTTTTTCCGATGTACACTTTTATATTATAAGAATACCCAGTTTTTGACTCACACGTTTGATACAATTTAATTCCAAATCTGGCTCGTTTGTTTCTATTAAATTGCTTGAAACTCAGGCGACCTTTCCATAGCAATAAGGATTCATCTATAGCAATATTTTCTCCTGGGCGATAAGTAGCCTGAAATTTTTCTAGCAAGTACTCTAAAACGGGACGAATTTTTACTAAAGCATCATTATTGTCAACATCAAAATCAGATTGAAAATGCAACATACTTAGAATTAATCGAAATCTATCGTATGCCATGCAATTTTTAAAAACTGGAGTTTGTAGAGTAGGAGTCGTTGTCCAGTACATAGATAGTTGTGGTTTTTTTATTATACCCATCAATATTACAAGGGCGTGAAAGGCATACATTTCGTCAATTTCTACAGGAGAAAATTTCAATATACGAGAGTTTTTCTTCAATTTCCCTTTCTCCATAAGGTTATTTTTTTTACTCTCTGCGAAACTGTTTGTCTGTGCGCAAATTATATCGACAAGATTTTCGTCCCAAATTGTTTTAAAAATTTCAACTGGAGAACTTCTAGAGGTTAATCCAGAAGATGGTTGCACTCCATGATTGTCGTCCTTGAAGGGATGTATGATAGGATTAAATACATCTTGATCAGTCCATTTAAAATCTGATTTTAATTTTGACTGACGAGTACTTAAAGGTACGTCAGATTCTTCACATGATTCATCTGACTCTTTATCTGTGAGTAAATTTGAATTTTCTAAATCATTATCATTATTTATACTTTCATCTTCACAACCCGATTCACTTATCAAGAAATCATCGCTCTCGTCGTTACTGCTAATATCTATCTCTGAATCTGAATCTGAAATTTTTCGTTTCTTCCACCCTCTTGACATTTCAAATTAATACTAGAAAGACTTTGTAAAATATAATTAGTGATAAAAAATGAAAGTAGATTGATGCAGGTATCTAACACGCGTAATAAAAAAGTAAACTGTAAGCACTTAGAAGTCGGAATTAATACTTATTGTTTCTCGAATCAATTTGAGAAAATGAAATTCTATATTTGCTATAAATGTAGAAGTGTCCAAAATTAGACTAAGACTAGTATACGATAATAAAATTATTTTATTATGGAAAAGTTAATTAATTTAAAATATCAAAACAAAAGACGAGCGAAGAAGACAATTTAAAATATCAAAACAAAAGACGAGCGAAAAAGACAATTTAAAATATTACAACAAAAGACGAGCGAAGAAGACAATTTAAAATATCAAAACAAAAGACGAGCGAAGAAGACTCAGTTACAACAGTTTCTCGTTTTAATTCGTCTAAAATGATGTTCAATGAATATGGTGCATAATTTAGTGCCCAAAATTTATAAAAGTGTAATATATTGTAATTATAATATTTAACCTGAAAATGTGAATCAATGTGAAACGTCGAAACGTAAAACAGCGAAACAAAAGACTAACGCGCTTGGGAGATGCAGTTATATACGTTCTTCTTATAATGATTGTGCAAATCACGTTCCTTGAATAGGGAGTGTTCCAAAATCGTGTGCCTATTTCGGGTAGTGTTGCATTTGTCTTACACACATAGTGTTCAAAACATAAAAAATGTAATGTATGATAGTTTATTAAATTAACTATAAATGTAAATATATTATCGGAACTCAGGACATGAAATGTTAAATAACCTTATTTTTGAAACAATTTTAACATGTAACAGGTTTCAACAGAATCAAGGGAATTCCAAAAAAAATATGTTCGCCATATTGGATCCGCTATTTTGAATTTTTAAGCATGGACTTCATATTCGTAATTAGCGACCCTGAAAACCCCTAAGTAATAGGTCTCAAGCGAGTCCGATTACTTTTTTAAAATCTCGTCCGCCATATTGGATCCGCCATTTTGAATTTTTGAAAACTAATATCAGATTCGTAACCAGCGATCCCGAAAACCCCCGAGTAACAAGTTTCAAGCGAATCCAATGAGTTCAAAAAAATACATCCGCCATATTGGATCCGCCATTTTGAATTTTTGAAAACTAATATCAGATTCGTAACCAGCGACCCCGAAAACCCCCGAGTAATAAGTTTCAAGCGAATCTGATTACTTTTTTAAAATCTCGTCCGCCATATTGGATCCGCCATTTTGAATTTTTGAAAACTAATATCAGATTCGTAACCAGCGACCCCGAAAACCCCCGAGTAACAAGTTTCAAGCGAATCCAATGAGTTCAAAAAAAATACATACGCCATATTGGATCCGCCATTTTGAATTTTTGAAAACTAATATCAGATTCGTAATCAGCGACCCCGAAAACCCAAATGTACCCAATGTTACAAATTTTGGTAGCCTAAAAAATTCTTAACATTTTTGACCCACATTATAGATTTTTCTCCTCACAGCGAAGGGGCGAATAAAAAAAATTATTCAAAAAATTTTCAAAAAACATTCGCCATATTGGATCCGTCATTTTGAATTTTGAAAAACTGACATCGGATTCGTCATCAGCGACCCCGAAAACCCCCGAGTGACAAGTTTCAAGCGAATTAAATAAATTTTTAAAAAATTTTGAAAAAATCCGCCATATTGGATCCGCCATTTTGAATTTTGAAAAACTGACACCGAATTCGTCATCAGCGACCCCAAAAACATTAAAATATACCATGACTTATAATTTTTGTACCGTTTTTTAAAAGTAATTGATAAATATATTTTCTTTTTTTGGAATTTGCTGTCTTTCAGGTGACGCAGTAATGACGCCATTTTGAATTTTGGATTTTGCCACTTTGCAATTGAAAGGGCATTACTTCACGAATATTTTGACATATTGTTTGTTTATTTTAGTTGCTTAGAATTTTGGGCAGAGCTCTGGGCCGGTTGACGTGAAACGTCCCACCTACATATTTTAAAAACAAAGGAAAATAGTTAGATAATCCTAGCTAACTTTTCTTGTTGTAACAGCAAATAAATAGCTTCTATTACAAAAAATTGGCTATTAATATAATAGCAAACTTATTTCTTTATGTGAGGGATAAAACATTATTAATTTGTTAACTTCGATTGATATTTGATTTCTTCAACAATTTATTTTTGAAAAAATATTGTTGTGGAAATTTTTTTTTTTTTGAAGCAGAGGAACCAAAAAGAATTTTTTGTTAACTACTATTGTTTATATCAATTTAAAGAAGTCATTTCTTAAAGAAAAAGGAGATGTATAGCTATTAAATGCACTTAAAGTAAAATACAATAATGAGAGAACAACATTTTTCGATGGAGAGGAACCAAAGTTAACTGTCCGTTAATTAATATTGTTTATAATAGTTGAAATAAATTATTTTATGTTTTACTATTTATCTCAAGATTATATTATATCAATTTAAATTGATTTAGGACATATGCATTAACGGAAAAAGAAAATAAACCTTTATTCTTAAAGGAAAGTACATTATTAATTTGTTAACTTCGATTGAAAAACAATTATAAGAAATTGAATATTTTTAAGTTTGCATGCAGGCACATCTTGAAAAATTAGTCCCCTTTAATTTAATATAACGTACATTAAATTCGATAAAAGATTGTGCACTGTATACAGTTTTGAAAAGTTCATTTTTAAAAAATCACACTGTGAGAATTGCGCTTAATTTAACAATTTTTTTTAAAACGTATTAAACGCTTCAGGCCCATTTCAGAACTTGTTAAAAAATCTTCTCTATGTCATAGAGAGATTTATAAGGTTAAAATAAATTTTAAACTTTAATTCTTTGACAACTTTTTTCTAAACTCAATGTTTTCGGATTTGAAAGCAGTAGTGTATAAATTTATAACTCAGAAATTTGGACGATAAAAACGATAAGAAATACTTATTCCATGTTTTTCTATAAAGAAGGAAAAAAATATATTCAACCCTTATACGGTTTAATCATTTTTCAATTTTGCAGGAAATAAATTTATAATTTTGTTACAGTTTATTTTGACTATTCTATTTTTACTTTAAAATTAAATACAAGTATTAAGCTTCAAGTAACAGTGCAAGTTTTATTAATATGACTAACGAATTAAATTTTTTTAAATAAATCAATGAAAGGTAAACTATACATATACTATGGTTAAACCGTAGGGGTGTTAACTGAATTAAAAAAATTACTGTAAATTTAATATAAAATAGCCCATATTTATTTAACCTTGTGAGCAAACGCTAAAGTTCCTTGCGTACGAAGCGCGCAATCAAAGTAATCATTTATGCTAGTACCACATATACCATACACGCGCGTATGGTATCTGTGGAAGCAGCATTATAACTGTCATTGCATGCAAAGCGCGCAAGGTTTGTTCTCACCTAGTACTGTCCTTGTACACAAAGCGCGCAAGGTTTATCATTATTATAACTGTCCTTGCGTGCAAAGCGCGCAAGGTTTGTTATTATCTATAACTGTCCTTGCGTGTAAAGACCACCGTACAATTGGTTCGCGAAAGTCGTTCGCGGACGCAATGCATGGGTTAGAAAAAGACAGAGATATATTTGTGACCTGGTGTAACTCATGCTTTGGGTTCGCGAACGAGATTCGCGAAGCAGTTGTGCTTAGGCCTCAAAGTGCGCAAGGTTTGTTATTATCTGTAACATGCAGTGTGTTATAACAAAAGGGGTTATGCGACAATGTTAGGAAATTGGTATTTATTTATAAAACAATGTGGATAAATTCATTTACACTGTTCTGAAAAAGGATTTTCTTGTAAATTATTTTTATAATCTCATTTTGAATGAAAAGGAGAATAACAAAAAAACTGAATTTTTACTTACCATGCAATTAAGTTAAAAAACAATAAAATTAATATTATTATAAGTAGGTTAATAAAATTTTTCTTAAAAAATTTTATGTCTACTCGGAAAGTTTTTTTATTCAATTTCCAACAATTTAAATATTATTCTTCTGTTAATTTTTAAATATTTCTGTTTCACGTTTGCATTTTAAAAATTCTGTACCGTTTAATTTCAAAAGTAAACATTTAATTAAACATTTTCCATACAGAAATTTTTAAACGTGTACTTTTCGTTTTCTGTAAAATCATCAAATTGTCACTTGACACCTTCTGTTATGACACCTTTCAATTGTCCTTGCGTGGAAAGCGCGCAAGGTTTGTTATTCCTTATGAATGTCCTTGCGTGCAATGTACACAGAGTTTGTTATATTTATATATGTCATGTTACTGAAATGTGACGTATATTGTTGCTTATATTGCAATATAGAATTACAGTAATCTAACTGTAAATTTTTGGGGTGTAATGCAGACCGCCTCCTCGTTGGTGCACCCTGGGTAACGCTAAAAGGTCTACACACAAAGAAACATATATGTTTTCATACACAATTGCAAAAATTAGTACTTCGATATGCCAAAAACTGAAAAAAAGGAAAATAACTGAACTTAAAGGACAGCAAAAGCTCATCACGCATGAATGTTAGAGGTCGCAAAATACGAATCTCACAACAAATTTTCACGTTTCAGGATTATAAATCCAAAAATGCAGCTGATTCTAAAATGTTTTTGTTTCTTTTTAAACTCAACTTTTGAGTTTTAAGAGTCGTCATTATTCAACTTGAAATTTTGCTTATAAAAATTCGACATAGTGAATCCAATATGTCGGAAGAATTTTTAAAATATTGTTTGGTTTTAAATTAATCAGGCTTATTAGATCCGCTATTTCAAATTTTATAAAACAGACTTGAAATTCACGTTTAGTATCTGTGTTGTATTCGGCATTTAAAATTTTGGAATTCTGATAGCAGATAGAAACGAATATAATATCGTCTGATTTTAAATCTCTAAAATGTCTCCAAACGCACATAGTATGCAGTATTTTTCAGGAATTTTACGAAGTGAAGTTCAACAATTATATTTGTAAACTTCCTGTCAAGTCTGAATGTCCTCTGAATGAAATAATATGTAAATATCAAATCGTAATTTGAATCTACTTTAATACCGAAATCAGATTTAATTCAGAACCTTTTTTTATAGTGCATATCAAAGTTGTATGAAAGAATAAAAAATTAATTTGTTGTTTTTAAAATATTTTTTAAATGTCTCGAAATTCTCGTGGAAGTGAGGGGATAGAAATCATATCTTCTTGAATATTTTTTATCTCTGAAATAGAAATAGATACCCCAGTAGCACGTTATATTACAGCAATAATGAGAACATTGTCTCAACATTGCCTCAATGTTGTCAATGTTGCTGGAACATTCTGTGCTACTAAGGTAAAGTTTCTCTATCTTAGTCTATACCCATTTTTATCGCTTCTTCTGTATCAATCTTTTTCAATAATATTTATTTTATCTCTTTTAATACTTTAAATATCCATATCTATCTATTTCTATCTTTAATTTCATCAAAGCACATTCATTTCTCTTTTTATAATATTGTTTCTATCCCAGGCGGGTGTTCATTTTTTTAAATACATAAATATCTTTCTATTTCAACAAAATATTTTTTTATCGGAAGTACCAAAAAATATTGAAT
The DNA here is from genome assembly GCA_032872475.1 of Leptopilina myrica (nomen nudum). Taxonomy (NCBI): domain Eukaryota; kingdom Metazoa; phylum Arthropoda; class Insecta; order Hymenoptera; family Figitidae; genus Leptopilina; species Leptopilina myrica (nomen nudum). The sequence continues at coordinate 7,840,374 of CM065461.1, forward strand.
GAAGAATATTATGATTTTAAGCAAAGTAATAAAGCATTGCCTGAAGACTTTTAGATTCTTCAATAAAATGGTTTTATTTATTCGTTTTGAAATTTGTTTTACTTGCCACAAAGTAAGTATTTTTCATCTGTGAAAATATTCTTCTTCGAATGGTTATATGAAACTGAAATAGAAGTTTTTGAAAGCTATACATTTAGGATGGCATGAAGTAATAGTCTGACTATCTGTAAGAAAAAGTTCTAAATTAGGGCTGATTTCGGTATTAAAATAGTACAAAATTCCATATTAGTACTAAAATTGGTTGTAAATTAGTACCTTTCTTTTTACCGTGTACTGGTCGTGCAATCAGGGTTCATTTCCTCCAACAGGACAAAATGGGCGTATATAAAGAAAAATATATGACTAATCTGTAATGAAGATGTACTATAAACTTTTTGTTCACGCAGACGTTTTTCAAATAAACATGATTATATTCTCGAATTACATTTGAAATTACTGACGCAAACCCATTCCAATAATTTGTAATAATTATAATTAAATGTAACATTTGTTTTGCAACTTCATTTTTATTTAGAAACTTCGTTTTTTGTTTTGATATTATGTTTAGAAAAAAAGAAAATATCAACAGAATCATCAGAAATAATATACTTAAAATTATTGTATTGTAGTCTAAAAATCAATAAATCAAAATTTTTTTAACATTAAAATTATCAGAATTATAAATCAAATAATTCAGATTTTTTTATAAATTTTTTTTCAGTGTTGCCAGATACGTACATGCTTCACTCACCCAACGTCGTAAGCATTCAAACAGGTTAGATTTAGCGCGCTGTTTGAAAGTATCTATGTATAAACATTAAGAATTAGTTTCTAAACAAGATTAAAATGTAAGAGATAAATAATAATAAACGTATTTTAAAATAAAATAAACACATATATTGGATTTTTTGAGAATAAGTTAATAAAGTTTAATTTACATAATTTTTTTAAAAACACTACATAGATTATAATAATAAAAGCTCATCAACTTTGATTTTTTAAAAATCCTCGTTTAACAGAATATTTGTAGAAATTTAATCTTTTTCTATTCTTAGCTTCTTAGCGGGCATATCAAAATAAATTTGTGGTTGAAAACAACGCTGGCACAGAAAATTGTTAATATTTTTTGGAGGCAATTATTCATTTTTTTATATTTATTCTTATTTATTTACAGCAATTAAAAAAGTATGTACAAGAATACTGAAAATTAACGCACGGAGAAAACTGGAGTGTTCAACTAACTATCTGGAGGGACAAACAGACTATATTTGAGGTTAAGTTTTTCTTAACAATCTCGGAGGGATAAATAGACACTCCAATGATTAATTTGACTCACTCGGAGGAAAAAGTTAACTATCCAGAGAATCAAGCTTAACACGCCAAACCTATCCCACTAAGTTTGACTATCCAGTTTTCTCAGTGCGGTAAATTGCTTTTGTACACTGCAAAAAAAATCATTAAACTTATACAGTAAAATTGTTTCATATCAATAAATACAAAATATTTTGATGTTACAATGCATTTCTTATTTTGTTTAAAGAAATTATTGTTGTCATTTACTAACTTTTTCCAGAATGCATCTGGAAAGTTGCAGTTTTCCTTAATTTTGCAATTTATTAAATTCTATTTTATTACAGGTAAACAAATTAAATTATTAGTTAAACAATTTTAGTTTAACACGTACATTACACAAGTTTACAAATTAAAAACTTTTTTTTGACAATCGAACAAAACATTTTTTTTGGATTAGTAGGTGTTTTCTGAGTAATAAAATCATAGTTTTAATTTTTTCCCCTCTTGTAGTTTTTTTTAGTTTCAAATTTTGTATTTTTTAGCAGCGACGGTACTTCAATTTACCTGTAGGAAAATCAACTCGTCCAAAAATGATGAATAGGATGTGGTTGGAAAGGTAATTAAATTATCTTTCAATCCATATATTACAGAATAATATTGAATTAAAATTGAGAGAGCTACAGTCGATTGAAGATCAAATTTCATGGAAATTTTGATGATTTTTAGACACTTGACTAACTTTTGATAATTTTCGTAGTGAACGAAACTGCTTTGCCATTTTTTGTATACTTTTCAATATTTGCAGCAAACATGCAAATAGTACAATTAAGCTAAGTGCTAAAGTTACTAAAGTTACACATTAAGAAATTCTATAGTTGCTCAATTCGAATTCAATGTCAAATATCAAAATTTCAAAATGGCGGACAAGTTTTTTTAAAAATCGATCAAATTTATGACAATTTCATTACTCGGGGGTTTTCGGTGTCGCTGATGACGAGAAATTAATAGACAATAAGAAAAAATATTATCTACACAAGAACTGGTACAGGATCTTGTATACAAGTGCACATTCTTGTACATGATCTTCTACAAGAAATTGTACATGAACCTTTATTCAAAATCGAAAAAATTACTTGTATAGACACAAGATCTTGTTTCAATTTCGTATGCGAGAAATGGTACAGGTTCATTGACAGAAATGGTATAGTTTCCTGTTCAAGATCTTGTACAATTTCCTGTATAAGATATTGTACAAGGATTTTCAGTAGGGATCTATCTAAACGATTAACTTGTCTAGGGATCTAAACTAAAGCTTGGAATTAGAAAGCTCCGATTAATTTGCATTCATATACTTAAAAAAATTTGTTCGAAACAACCAAGTTTTGGTTGAATTAACCAAATAAAAGCATTGCTATACAGTCAACCAAACGTTTGTTTGATTCAACCAAAAAATTTCTTCCAATACGTTTATTTGTATTAACTAAATGGTTATTACACTTAACCAAACATTTTTATTTTATATAACCAAAAAATTGTTTATTTTAAGTGAAAAGATTTGTTTGATTCAAATAAATAGTTTTAATTAAACGTATTTGGTTGATTTAAATAATTTTTTTTGTTTGCTTAATTTTGTTATTTATTTTCCTGTAATATAATATTTGAATTTCTTAATTTAATATTTTCTAGTATATATTTTTTGTTAATTTATAATTTAATATATAATTGTTGATAAATCGCAATAATATGTATATACTAGAAAAAAGTTTATTCGAAACAACCAACTAAAAACTTCACAAAATCATATTAACCGTTATTAATGGTCGAAAACATTTTTTTAGTAAAAAAGCTAAAAGATTCCCAGTGGGCAAAAAACCATCATTATTTTAAAAACGTTCCAAAAATGTTTTTAGAACGTTTCATGTCTGTCAAATATTGTTCCAAAAACGTTTCATTGCTTTTAAAACGTTTTTGGGACGTTATTTGGCAGTCATGAAGCGTTCTAAAAACGTTTTTAAAACAATGATGGTTTTTTGCCTACTTGGTTTGTTCTCATGGCTTTTGAATTTTGTAAACAAGAAACTATCGTCTCAGTGCAGTATTATGTAAAAAATAATCGCGATTGGTTAATTCGTTTGTCAAATAAGGCCGGTACCCCGTCTTGCCCCACCCCTCACCTAACTAAAATAAATACATATTTGTAAAAATGTAAATTAACTATAATAATCTTCGTATTTCCGGATTTCCAGATCTCCGTTTACACCTGAAGTTAGACTTTTGAGGATTCTTTTGTTTATTTTTTTAAATAAATTTATTTTTTTTATTATAAATATAATAATAATATTATATAAAAAATATTTATTTGTTTGATTCAAATAATTTGCAACGTATATAAACAAATTAAAAAAAGAATTAAAATTAAATAAATTAAATTATTATTTAAAAATACTATAATTAAAAAAATAATAAAAATGTAATAATATTTATTTGATTTAAATAATTTTTGCTATGTATTTTTGAGCAATTAGTAACATAGAGTAGCGCGAAGGTTAAAAATCAAAATTTGTTTCTAAAAAATACTTCTATAATTATGAAAGTCATCATTTTCATTTGCAAATTTTTTCATGAATTCAGAAACATATTTTCTACAAAATTACGCGTGGGTATTTTTAAAAAGTAATAATAATAATAATAAATTAGTAATAAATAAATATAATAATTATAGTAATAAATAACACAGGCCGACAAATTTTAATCAACTGCATGTTGCCTAAAATATTACTGCCGATTCTTACAGGATTTTGTCCGTAGAATACGAATCTGACCTTGAAAATATTGGATTGGCTCTAGTTTTTAATCAATTTACGTTTCAATATACAAAATATGCATTTTTAGCATTTTTTGAATGAATGTACAACAATACACCGAATCAGTAAATCTGTCCGCATAGCACAAAATGAAAGTTTAAACACTGCTCTTCAATATCCAAAAACAAAAAATGTAATTTATGTACACTTTAACCTGTTATGTCAAAAGAGACATTCGCTGTTCCACAAGCATATTGAAAACAACAGTACTTTTGACCATGTAAGGTAATTTAAATAACAATTAGTCTCTCTAGGGGTTTTTATGGTCGCTGCTTACTGATCTGTATTTAGATTTTAATATTCAAAATGGCGAATCCAATATGGCAGAATTTTTAAAAAAATTAAAATTTTTATCATAAAAGGCGTAAATTATCTTTAAAAATTTGGTCCGCCACTTGTAATTTTCATATTTCATAGTAGATTTGTAACTAGCGATTATAAAAACGCCAGAGACACTAATTTTTACTTGAATTACCTTACATGGTCAAAAGTAATATTAATTTTAATACGTTTATGGAACAGCGTATGTTTTTTTGGACATTATAGGTTAAAGTGTACATAAATTACATTTTTTGTTATTGGATATTCAAGAGCAGTGTTTAAGCTTTCAATTGGTGTTATGCGGACAAATTTACTGTTTCTATGTATTGTTGTACAATCATTCAAAAAATGCCAAAAATGCATATTTTGTATAATGAAACGTAAATTGATTAAAAACTGGAGCCAATCCAATATTTTCAAGGTCAAATTCGTATTCTATGGACAAAATCCTATAAAAATCAGCTTCTATTGGTTAGGCCACAAAATTTTGTTGGCCTGTGTAATAAAAGTAACGACTTTTATTATTTTTGCTGCTCAAGTACATTCCTACTGTACAACGCAAACGATGCAACCTTTTTATAGTCGGCCATGTCCAATCTCGTGCAACTTTACTCGGCACATTAAAAAAATCTCGTAAAAGGTAGCGCCATCTGTGCCTGCTTTATATAGGCTGGCAATTGATTGATAAGTTAGGAAAGAGTTTGAAAGAAATACAATTTTTATTATAAAAACTAATTTTCTTTTTCAGAATGGTAATAATAATAATAATTATTATTATTTATTATTATTATAATTATTATTAGAGTATAATAAAAAAAGTAAAAAAATTAATATTATACATAATTTTCTGTAAGTTTTTGGAAAATTTCTATAATACAAGAGTAATAATGAAACTATTTAAAAGGGCTTTTAATTGTAATTATTTATGAAATAAGAATTGAAAAAAAAATTTGTTTTAAATAATACGATTTTTCTACGAGCACCAATATTGTTTTTGCTACAGAAATTAACAGTTTTAACATCGATAATAAAATTATGAATTGGTTGCCTATAGAAAGGGGCTTTAAAATAGTAGAATAAGTAATTATTGCTTTAGAATAGAAAAGCTATTAGCGCAAAATTTTTTTTAGTATCTTATATAATTGAGGAATAGAAAAACATAAATAAATAATTTTAATAGAAATGAATAAAATAAATAAATAAATGTGTATAGGTTAGAAAATATTATCTAAGATAATTTAACCAATATATAAGGAAAAAATAATACATTTTTTACGTTTTTTTAATTAATAAATAATTTTTTATTTTATTTAATTTTCCAATTAATAATAATTAATTAATTTTCAATAATAATACAAAAAAAAATTAAATAAATTGTAGATATATTTTAATTTTTTAAAATTCTGTATATTTGTCATTTTTAATATTTTTATTTATTACAATTTAAGAAATTGTACCTCCAGAAATACTAATTAGCAATTTTTATTTTTAATCTTTTTAAAAAATTATTTGAATAACAAAAATTGTAAAAAAATGTATTTTCGTTTTAATTTAACATATTTTATATTACGTACATTTTTATAAACAAAAATCCCTTTATTTATGTCTTTTGTATTAATTTTTATTATTGCCAATAATATTGTTTTAATCATTCTCAACAAAATAAAAGTTACTGCCCTGTTTTATCATACTGTTATGCCTTTACGTAGGCAACCCGCTTTACTCCACCTTTCTGTTGTGCGGCCATTTTATCCCCAGATCAAGTCACCTACATCTGTAAATTGTCATCGCAAGAATCGTTTTGTGACTCGTAGAAACATCGTATCAAGACCAAATAAATTTTTAATAATTCTCTATTTAATTTTATTTTACGGTACAGAGCCACTATTTTGATTAAGTGCTTAGTTCTTTTTTAAAAAGTGATCAAAGTGGAAAAATACAGGAAAGTAGGGGAAGTGGGTTGGTAACACTACCCAGTTCTCGACCTCCAACGCCGTTAACGTGTAGAAAAATAAATTCATACGGTATATGCAGTAAAAAGCACATGTGTCCGATCACTTTTGTAGTCGCACCAAAAACTACTATTATTCCACTTGGTGCTAAGAAATTAGTATCAATACAATCAAACCAATTGATTACAAAAAGAGAAACCTTAAAAAATTTGAAATATTTAAGAAAATATATCAAAAAACTGTTTTGGCAAAAAAGTAATAATTGCAATGATCAAACTTTTATTCCTTAAAACATAAGTTTAAGCATTTTATTTTTAAAAACATAACATGTAAATAAATTTCAAAAGTTTTCCATACAACTGGCGTGGTATTTTGGTTTAGTTTTGTACTTAAATATTTGAAATTTGAATTTAAAAAGTTTGTTATGTGGGATAAAGGCATTATTTTGCATTGTTTTTAAATGTAATTAAATATTGTATTTTTAATTACAATATGTTAAATTGTTACTATTAAAATTTGTTGCTGATTAGTTATAAAATCATTAAAAGCAAACGCCGTATAAATTAATTGTTAAATGTAAAATTATAAATGTATATTTGAGAAATTTTACAAATATCATATTTGGAAAAAGTTTTGCGGGGGTGTTTACAAAGAAACCTCTTCTCCTAATATTTACATAATAACAAAATACAAATAAGATGTCATTAGACAGACAATAGATTTATGCAAAATTAGTGTAAAATATTGCTGTTTTTAATAGAGAAGCACATTGAGTTTTTAGGGAATAACGTCAGATTGAGTTAAAGTTTGATATATGCACTTCAACTGACAGTAGACTGTATCTAATATTATACATAAATTTCTTTCTTCATAAAATTATCTAGTATTCAAGATATTTATTAAAATACATCCAATCATTGCAGAATTATATTATGTTTTTGTTATAAATTATTCCATAAAATATATTTTAGGTTATATTTATGCTATTAAATATTTTTTACTGAATTGTACAAAATAAAGACCAATTCACAACTGCTTTGCGAGACAAACAAATGACCGTGACATAAAGCTGCGTTTACTCCTCTGCAGGCAGCCTGTCAGCAGGTTGTCATGGTAACGTACAAGAATAAGCTTGATGATACAGTCCAGTGCTAACAGAAAGTGCAAAATGGACTGAAAGCAGCATTTCATAAGTGCAAAAGAGTAGCTCTTTCTCTCTTGCACAAATGATTTCTACTTTCAATTTTAGGTTATGGTTATGCAATCGCCAGTAAAAGTACTGCTAAAAGGTTTTCAATGCATGATGATGTTGTGTATTGTGCTTTGTCTTGTTATGACAGGTCTTTCGAATAGAACGAATATAACAGTTTCGTCGTGTTTGTGAATTACAGTGAATAGATAATTGATTGTGAGGAAAGAAGAAACATTTAACAATACATTGCCACTAAACAAAACCGCAAATAATGAAGGTAAGAAAATTGCAACTAAAATAACATTTCCATAAAAACTGATCCTTCACTTTATAATAAAGTACTAGTTTTACAATTAAAAAAATTCTATTCATTATACTATGTTCAATTTATTTAAAAATTATAAATACGTATCAGTAGTTAATATTATAATGTATTATACCAATGTTATAATAGTTAGTGTAAAAAGAATTTAACCATCAAGTTATACTATATAATTCCATTGAAAAAAACTTGTTTATGTATTTAAAATTACACCGATAATGAAATAATTATGTCTATCTAAAATTCAAGTAAAAAATGTCAACACAACTGGACAAGATATAAAATAAGAAACGTACTCTGCAATAATAATTGAAACATTCCAAATGTTCTCAAATGTAATAAAGACTTGAATTAATCATCAAGAGATGGTAAGAAAGTTGATTAAAACATGGTGGATAAAAGCTGTACATTCCATGCAAAAAGTTATTTCTATAAATACAGAAAAGCAGCAACCCAAAACCTTTATAACAATAGGTATGATCAATCGAAAACTAACGTTTAATCAAAATTTATTTTAAAAGCTAAATTTTATTTCTTTATTATAGGTGAAACGTGGAATATTTCTATTGGGATAAGATAAATCTTTGGCAACTTTTTTTGAGGAGTATATCAAATTGAAACTACTCTTTCGTGCACAACAAGAATTTGAAGATGTAAGGACTACCGGTGACATCAACTTTACAAGCGATAGACATGATGCATAATACGGATAAGAAGCTCAGCAAATATTGTCAGCGGTGGACGAGGTATTGCAAAAGTTTATTTTTTATATAAATGCTCAAAGATGACGCTGTTAGGTATCTTCCCATGGGGCGTAAAATGATTCATTTCTTCGACTGTATGAGAATGACATTCAATTTTATTCTAGAACAAGAACAACAGCTGTATCTATGCTTTATTTTAGACCTAGGGTAACATTGAACTTCATGTTTGAGCAGTCGAACAACTGAATAATGTAAACAACTGAATATTAAATGTAAAACAGGAATAAAGGCAGTTTATGATTATTTTTTTGTGACACTCGTTCTGGTCTCGGAACACTCTTGAAATAGCTGCCTTTTTTCCTTTCTTCATCAACATACTATTATAGAAAAAATGTATTGTAATTTTAATTTATTTTTCTTCTCAGACGTTAAAAATTGGAATATTTCGACAGCCGAGAAGGAGTAAAACATTCTATGAATGAGGTAAGTTAAAAATGCTTTTATATAAAAGAAGATGTAGTCTATGTTTAATTTCATTTTTATTTTGTAGACTCAACAATTGTGCAGTGTAGTAATAGACTGCCATACACGGAATAAAGCAACCAGGCAGACATTGGCAGCGATGGATTTTCAGCGATACATGAGGTACGTTAAAAAAATTTTATTTAATTGAATTGTCTAGTAATAATTTCATTTTTTTCTGCAGGTTAAAAATTTTCAGATTTCGACAACCGACAAGAAATAAAACAATCCATTTGTTCAACCATGAGAAACTGACGGTAATTTTTTCAACCGTAGGAAGTATTTTTCGATGGAATATAGAAGTCAAGTATAACGGTTATAAGGTGCAATTTTAATCCACCAACATGTTTTCTACCTTCACTGTTAAAAATTTTTGTTCCAAGTTTCATACAAAAATGTTTAAAGCAATTATCATATACAATTTTGAAAATTTACAACACAAATTTTGAAATTTAATATAAATTTTTGTATTAAAATTTAATACACATTTGTTTGAAAATTTCAAAATATTTTTTTGAAAATTAATACAGATTGCTTGAATGAAATTTCAAACAAAACTGTATGAAATTTCAAACAGAAATGTTTGAAATTTTATACATTTTTGTTTGAAATGTCACACAGTTTTGTTTGAAATTTTATATAATTTTGTTTGAAATTTCATATAGTTTTGTTTGAAATTTTATACATTTTTGTTTGAAATTTCATACAGTTTTGTTTGAAATTTCATATAGTTTTGTATTAAAATTTAATACACATTTGTTTGAAAATTTCAAAATATTTTTTTGAAAATTAATACAGATTGCTTGAATGAAATTTCAAACAAAAATGTATAAAATTTCAAACAAAACTGTATGAAATTTCAAACAGAAATGTTTGAAATTTTATACATTTTTGTTTGAAATGTCACACAGTTTTGTTTGAAATTTTATATAATTTTGTTTGAAATTTCATACATTTTTGTTTGAAATTTCATACAGTTTTGTTTAAAATTTCATACATTTTTGTTGGAAATTTCATACAGTTTTGTTTAAAATTTTATACATTTTTGTTTGAAATTTCATACAGTTTTGTTTGAAATTTCAAACAGTTCTGTTGAAAATATCAAAAAGTTTTGCATTAAATTTCTACTAGTTTCATTTAAAATTACAACAGTTTTGTTTGAAAATTTAATTTTTTTAATTAATTTAAAGTATTATTTATCAATATTTAAATGTATATATGTATTTACAATTTTATACTTTCTTTTGAAAAACTTTACATTTTTAGTTTTGTATTAAAATCATTCTGTTACAAATTTAATTAAGTTTAATAACAAGATAATTATTTCCAAGAATAGAATATAAATTGAAAGAACAGTTAAATAAATTTATAAAATTATTTTTAGAAATTTATTGCTTTACTGAGTAAAGGTGAACAAAATCTTAAGTGGTGGTAAATTTTTTAAAAATATTGATTAAAATTTATAAAATTTCATTTCAATTCAAAATTATTTTGTACATAAAGTGCTTCACTATAGACACCATGCTTCATTATTATATTTTTTTAGTTTTTGAATAAGCGAAACCACACTTAATTCATAGTCTGGTACAGTTTTCTTGGAACCATCTTCTCGTTTATTTCCTGTTGCAGGATTTATATTCATGAAAACCCTAAAAATAATAATTATTTTTAATATTTATTAAGATCAATACATTATGTAATTAATTTATGGTTCTAAGAAATATGTATTTATACCTCTGAAAGAATTCTAAAGTTTTCTGAAGCTTTTTAGGGTAGCATAATCCAAATGCATAATAGCAGCAAAATGTAATAAATATTCCCTGCAAAGCTGATATAGGTTTAAAACATATTTCATTTTCAACTATGACAAAATACTCTGCATCTTCATCATACAATGATTGTCCTGAAAAATAAAAAGTTAGATTCATTAGATATAAGTAATTTATCAAAAATCGTTTTTACAAAAAGTCAGAAAAATGAAGTACAAAACTTTTGGTTTTAATGAAATTTCTCTTTGGGTGTATTTTTATATGAATATTTACAAAATTTTACAATATAATACATACCACATATTGCTAAAACAGGAGATGGATATTGGATAATTTTAGTTAAATTTTCCTTTGATGAATTCTAAAAAAAATAATTTGATTTCTTAATATTTATGTCAATATAATAATAATACATGCTTGAAAATTAATAAATTTATATATACTTACATCAATAATGACGTAAAATGAACTTTGATCTTCCTGAAAATATCCTATCAATAGTTTAAAAGTTGACAATGATTGTGAAACTTTATTTCGAAAAATTTCGGTTCTTTCCTTCGATTCTTTTAATGTGTCCATCAGGAAGTTTATTTTTGGAGTATTTAATTTTTTGTCTTTATTCGGGTTTTTACTTAAACAATAGTTTTTCATAAACTCCCATATGAAAATATTGTCTTCTAATCTGCTTTGGAACTTTATAAATGATTCTTCTTGTTCAAGTAGAGTGTTCATATGAAAAAAGAAGTGTTCACTTTTTTGCAGAAAAGGCCACTCAGATATAACGGATTTTATGGATCTGTTTTGGTTTCGATTATTGATTTCTTGTCGCAATGTTGGATATGTTGACTCCATTTTTAATTTTATTTCTGCATGATGGCTTTCGTCATGACATAAATATTTTTCAGCTAGCCATTTCTTTTTACTAATCTGAATTTCAACGGTTTCACATGATGGCAAAGATGGTTCGTATGAAGCGCAACCATATCTGTCAACTATGCGCTTTTTTTATTAATTTCTTTCAATTCGATTTCTTCATCTCCTTTTCTTTTTCGGTTTTTGGCAGAAGATGGTTTTTCAAAATTTATTTTATTGTAAATTTGAGTAAAAAGCGTTTTTACACCATTCCCCACTACTTCAGAACCAATTCTGTCCTGAAATGAAGACGGATATTTTTTTATTACTTCTTCTGTCAGTTTTTGAGCTATTTTCCTCCTTGTGTCTTGCAAGTCATTAATTGCATAAGAAGCAATAACTGCGATCATATCCCTTCTATCTGATTTAAATGGTGTCTCGCCTTTTTCACAAATACGAAGTAACCTGTTAGGAAATTTATCCCATGGTATAGCAATTTCCTTATTGATTTCCTCACGTTCGATTAAACTAGATGAATATCTGATTTAAATGGTGTCTCGCCTTTTTCACAAATACGAAGTAACCTGTTAGGAAATTTATCCCATGGTATAGCAATTTCCTTATTGATTTCCTCACGTTCGATTAAACTAGATGAATCTGTACAAAATATATGATAGATGTTAAAACGACCAAAATTAGTTTATTATTTAAATTTATAATAGCGGGAAAAACTAGGTTTACCTTTATTGTGAGAGAAAATTGTATCACTATTATTTCCTTCCTTATTCCAAATTTTTTCATCCTTTAAAATCATGAGCAATAGAAACTTATTCTGTTTAGAATATTCGGTACAAAGTGCTAATAAAATATCGGTCTCATCCACAACTGTACCATCTTCATCTAAAACAACCTGTACAAGTCAATTTATTAGTGTATAATCATAATTTAATAATTCAAAACTTCTTAAAAATCTAAAGAATATTTACGTTAAACTTTTCTCCATTTAAGCTCAAACGTTCCTTACTAGAGGAAATAAGATCATCCATATTATTAACTGAAACTAAGATCTTCTTTTCTCGCTTTACATCGGTTATCTTAAACAAGGGCATTGTATCCTGTAAGAATAAATTACAAATGTTAAATACATAAAAATAATTTTTTAGAAATTATAATGTCTATTCTTATAAACAGTTTACAGAAAGAAATTTTTATTACTATTTGTAAATTTAATTATATTGATTAGCACAAGAATAATTTTAAATATCTAATATGAATTCAACGTCTGATAAACAATATTTACCAAATTATACCCTAATTAAAATTGAATTTTATTAGAAATTTCTTTCCGTAATATTTATTTTTAAAATTTACCTTTTTAGGTAGAGTCAATATGTATTTTTATTTGTCTCATCATATCTTAATTACAAATCGGGGAAAACATTTTTGTCAAATGTCATTATACCATGTTTCATTTTGATCCAACAATCGGAATTAATTTTGTAGACCATATGTGGTGTAAAATCTAATAACTCATTAAACTTCAAACACTTATAAGTAATTACTCTACCTAATTTTAATCATCTGACAGTCAGATCAAAATCGGTTTCTAATTTTTCAACAACGAAAAATACAGTTTCAGTGCTATCAAAGAGAATTAGACAAATTCTTCCAACACTGACTTCACATTGATATGCGGTTTGCTTAAAGAAGACAATGTTTCCTTTGTGATATTTAATTCCTTTTATTTCTACTTCAGAACATTCGTAGATATCATTTTGAAATTTCCTGTCTGCTACAGCTTTTTGAATATCAATTGAATAAATGTTTTTATTGAACGAAGTTTCTCTTACAAATTTAACTGCCTGTCGCAAATCTGACCCTAATCGTATAATACTTTGAAATAATTCATGTTTCATGCTTAACCCCTTCGCTGTGAGGAGAAAAATCTATAATGTGGGTCAAAAATGATAAGAATTTTTTAGGCTACCAAAATTTGTAACATTGGGTACATTTGGGTTTTCGGGGTCGCTGATTACGAATCTGATATTAGTTTTCAAAAATTCAAAATGGCGGATCCAATATGGCGTATGTATTTTTTTTGAACTCATTGGATTCGCTTGAAACTTGTTACTCGGGGGTTTTCGGGGTCGCTGGTTACGAATCTGATATTAGTTTTCAAAAATTCAAAATGGCGGATCCAATATGGCGGACGAGATTTTAAAAAAGTAATCAGATTCGCTTGAAACTTATTACTCAGGGGTTTTCAGGGTCGCTGATTACGAATCTGATATTAGTTTTCAAAAATTCAAAATGGCGGATCCAATATGGCGGATGTATTTTTTTGAACTCATTGGATTCGCTTGAAACTTGTTACTCGGGGGTTTTCGGGGTCGCTGGTTACGAATCTGATATTAGTTTTCAAAAATTCAAAATGGCGGATCCAATATGGCGGACGAGATTTTAAAAAAGTAATCGGACTCGCTTGAGACCTATTACTTAGGGGTTTTCAGGGTCGCTAATTACGAATATGAAGTCCATGCTTAAAAATTCAAAATAGCGGATCCAATATGGCGAACATATTTTTTTTGGAATTCCCTTGATTCTGTTGAAACCTGTTACATGTTAAAATTGTTTCAAAAATAAGGTTATTTAACATTTCATGTCCTGAGTTCCGATAATATATTTACATTTATAGTTAATTTAATAAACTATCATACATTACATTTTTTATGTTTTGAACACTATGTGTGTAAGACAAATGCAACACTACCCGAAATAGGCACACGATTTTGGAACACTCCCTATTCAAGGAACGTGATTTGCACAATCATTATAAGAAGAACGTATATAACTGCATCTCCCAAGCGCGTTAGTCTTTTGTTTCGCTGTTTTACGTTTCGACGTTTCACATTGATTCACATTTTCAGGTTAAATATTATAATTACAATATATTACACTTTTATAAATTTTCGGCACTAAATTATGCACCATATTCATTGAACATCATTTTAGACGAATTAAAACGAGAAACTGTTGTAACTGAGTCTTCTTCGCTCGTCTTTTGTTTTGATATTTTAAATTGTCTTCTTCGCTCGTCTTTTGTTGTAATATTTTAAATTGTCTTTTTCGCTCGTCTTTTGTTTTGATATTTTAAATTGTCTTCTTCGCTCGTCTTTTGTTTTGATATTTTAAATTAATTAACTTTTCCATAATAAAATAATTTTATTATCGTATACTAGTCTTAGTCTAATTTTGGACACTTCTACATTTATAGCAAATATAGAATTTCATTTTCTCAAATTGATTCGAGAAACAATAAGTATTAATTCCGACTTCTAAGTGCTTACAGTTTACTTTTTTATTACGCGTGTTAGATACCTGCATCAATCTACTTTCATTTTTTATCACTAATTATATTTTACAAAGTCTTTCTAGTATTAATTTGAAATGTCAAGAGGGTGGAAGAAACGAAAAATTTCAGATTCAGATTCAGAGATAGATATTAGCAGTAACGACGAGAGCGATGATTTCTTGATAAGTGAATCGGGTTGTGAAGATGAAAGTATAAATAATGATAATGATTTAGAAAATTCAAATTTACTCACAGATAAAGAGTCAGATGAATCATGTGAAGAATCTGACGTACCTTTAAGTACTCGTCAGTCAAAATTAAAATCAGATTTTAAATGGACTGATCAAGATGTATTTAATCCTATCATACATCCCTTCAAGGACGACAATCATGGAGTGCAACCATCTTCTGGATTAACCTCTAGAAGTTCTCCAGTTGAAATTTTTAAAACAATTTGGGACGAAAATCTTGTCGATATAATTTGCGCACAGACAAACAGTTTCGCAGAGAGTAAAAAAAATAACCTTATGGAGAAAGGGAAATTGAAGAAAAACTCTCGTATATTGAAATTTTCTCCTGTAGAAATTGACGAAATGTATGCCTTTCACGCCCTTGTAATATTGATGGGTATAATAAAAAAACCACAACTATCTATGTACTGGACAACGACTCCTACTCTACAAACTCCAGTTTTTAAAAATTGCATGGCATACGATAGATTTCGATTAATTCTAAGTATGTTGCATTTTCAATCTGATTTTGATGTTGACAATAATGATGCTTTAGTAAAAATTCGTCCCGTTTTAGAGTACTTGCTAGAAAAATTTCAGGCTACTTATCGCCTAGGAGAAAATATTGCTATAGATGAATCCTTATTGCTATGGAAAGGTCGCCTGAGTTTCAAGCAATTTAATAGAAACAAACGAGCCAGATTTGGAATTAAATTGTATCAAACGTGTGAGTCAAAAACTGGGTATTCTTATAATATAAAAGTGTACATCGGAAAAAAAGGAAATGACTCTTATATTGATAAACGTATTGGTATTTCTGGACAAGTAGTGAAAGACATGCTCTTAGATCTTGGTGGACAAGGACGTACATTATATATTGACAATTGGTATTCCTCGCCTTCTTTATTTTACCAACTTCTCAATGAAAAAACTAACGTCTGTGGGACGGTGAGATTAAATCGAAGGTACCTACCAAAGATCAACACGAAATGCATCAAGAAGGGAGAAATGAAAGTTTTTCATACTCCAAAACTCTGTCTAATAGCTTGGCATGATAAAAAAATTGTGTCTATGCTGACTACAAAACATGCGCCAGAATTGATAGACACAGGAAAAAAAAACCCAAGAACTGGAGAACCAGTAATGAAACCAAACATTGTTATGGCATATAATAGCTACATGGGTGGAGTTGACTTATTGGATCAGAGTACTTCAGCTTATCCTACTACCCGAAAAACAATAAAATGGTACCAAAAAGTCTATTTCTATTTGCTCAATGTCTCATTGTACAATTCTTTTGTCATTTTCAAAGCTCTTCATTCTGAAACTAAAATGACCTTCTTAGATTTTAAAATTCTTATAGTAGAAGATTTGCTCAAAGTACATCGTAAATTACAAAACGCTCCAAAAAAACAAGTACCAGGTTTAGATAAAAGACTAACAAATTCTTACAATCATTTTCCAGCAGGTAAAGGTAAGTACGAAAATGGCAGACAAAAATTTCAACCATGCATCATGTGTCGACGAAAAAAAATTAGAAAAGAAACACCAGTCATTTGCGAAAAATGCAATGTGCCTCTGTGTGCTTTTCCCTGCTTCAAAGAGTTCCACAACTAAGAAATCAAACTGCTATAAATGCTGAAGACGACATTTATAAATTATAAGTTCAAAAAATTATTTTAATTTCTTTAAATTTTTATAAAATTAAAAAAAACAAAAAAATTTTAAAATTAAAAAAGTAAAACAAAAAAATTAAAAAACAAAAAAAAAACAAAAAAAAACAAAAAACCAAAAAAAAAACAAAAATAAAAAAAGGAGTGTAAAATCCTACCGCTAACCTCCACGTGGTGCACTCTGGGGTTGTAAATAACTTTTAAATAATTTACTAGCAAACTGCGGGGGTAGAATATCATTTTTTTCGCCATATTGGACCCGCCATTTTGAATTTTTGAAAACTATTATCAGATTCGTAATCAGCGACCCCGAAAACCCCCGAATAACAAGTTTCAAGCGAATCCAATGAGTTCAAAAAAATATATCCGCCATATTGGATCCGCGATTTTGAATTTTTAAAACTAATATCAGATTCGTAATTAGCGACCCTGAAAACCCCTAAGTAATAGGTCTCAAGCGAGTCCGATTACTTTTTTAAAATCTCGTCCGCCATATTGGATCCGCCATTTTGGATTTTTGAAAACTAATATCAGATTCGTAATCAGCGACCCCGAAAACCCCCGAGTAACAAGTTTCAAGCGAATCCGATGAGTTCAAAAAAATACGTCCGCCATATTGAATCCGCCATTTTGAATTTCGAAAATCTGACTTCATATTCGCAATTAGGGACCACGAAAACACTTTTATATAATTGTGTGAGATAGTAGTTTGATAAGATAATGTATGCGACCTGAAATTTAATATAATAAAAGTATCCTTCAAAATAGTCTACTTTTGAGCAGCCATATTGGATTTTGGTTTTTGAATTTTCAAAATCTGACTTTAAAATCGAATTCAGCGACGAAAGTACCATAAGTAAAGTACTTGTGAAGTAAATTTACTTATTTTTTGTGCCTTTTATCAATATTTTTAAATGTACGTCTATAGACGTACCTCACACTGGAAGCCCACTTTAGAATGTACGTCTATAGACGTACCTCCACACTCAAGGGGTTAAAGATTTTGTAACATTTATGAAATTGTGATTAGATCTAATGACTCTTTTGAAAAATGTATGCTTGCTCTCTAATCTTAAAGTCCAAACTTTCATCAGAGGTCCAAATTTTCTTATTAATTCTGCATAATGAGACATAAAATGGTGTTTTGGTCGTAATTTCTCACGAAAATATTTGCTTCTCAAATACAAGTATTCTCCTGTTAACAGTTGTAAATAAGAAAGATAGGAAATGTGAATCTTTGGAGCACAAACAATTTCAACAATTTCAAGCAATAATAGCAAGCATTGCCACACAGGGTTATTCTTATCTATAATCTTATCTCCTATTATTAAAGGAAATAATCTGAAGAAATTCTATATTTGCCACACACTTCCTGGAATTCGTTTTGCATTGTCCTTTAAAGGTGCAGGTTCATCTCTTTTGTCGTCTATCCCAAAAGGAAACCTAATTATCCTGTTATTTAACTCCGAATATTTAAAAAATCCCATTTTAACAAAATACTTTATAAAAAGACTCAAATCGACAGCAATAACTCCTTCCATTAAATAATGGCCAAGACATGGAGGTAAACCAGGATTGCAAACATGATAATATTTTAAATTATTGAATGCGGAATTAAACTTGATGCCTTCAATAGTATTTTCGTTTTTTAACTTTTGAATATCTGCAGTAGTCCTTTGATTTTTCAATTTCTGTAATGCATTATTATAAGAAGATACAGTTCTATTACAGTGATAATGTTCAGTAATATCATGAATATCACGTCCTATTTCATCCATAACAATGTTAATCATTTCGTCTTCACTCTGCTTAATTTTCACTATAAAATCATTTCGCTGAATTAAGCAATAACGACAAAGATATTCTGATGTACTAAAATTTTCTACAAATCCTCCAGTAGAGTGACTTCCTAAATTATCTTCAGCAATGAATACTAAACCACCTTTTAAAATTTTCTTATCTACTTCAAAACCAACATCTTCAAGTATTTGCAAATCCTTCACTATGGTTCCATATACTAGGTTATGATTAAAATGTTTCTCTTTACATAAAGCAACCAGTTGTATAGTGTTTATATGAGTACGAATATGACTAGGCAAATTACCTAAACTCATGTAGACAGCTAAAATTTTATGTTTTTTTAAGGGCCTATTGGATTAACAATTTCGAAACTATCTTGGTAGAGAATGATTTGTATTGCATCAGGATTGTCTTTAAAAAATTGATTTTCTTGAAATACAGTCCCATCTGTAAAATCTTCTAACATACCCTCTTCACTTTCTTTTTTTATATTCCATTCGTGAAAAACCGACTTATCTTTTACAATACGTTTCAGTGTTTCAATCACTGGAACATATTGAAAATGGCATTTATCATTTAGTTTAATTTCAATAGGTTCTATAAACGAATGTCGTTCTTTATAAAATTTATATCTTTTATAGGAAGAGTTTAATTTTTTACTACAATTCCAAAATATATCATTAATGAATAATTCTTCTGCAATTTGTTCTATTTTATCATCAGGAATTTGTAATTCTTGCAAGTAAGAACGCAGTTTTACTTTTTGATGATCGCGCCCCTGATCTGCGATAACTTGAAGTTCTGTTATTAAAAATTGAATAGTATTAACTGGAATAAGGTATTGACTTTCTAACTTCAAGAACAAGTTAGCTAAATTTTCTAAATATGAATCAAGTACTTCTTCATCATCATTTATTTCATTCTGATCATCATTAGCATCCATGACATTGTGCAAATTTATTTCTTCTTCGTTATTCTGAAAATTTAATACATTGGATGTATTAACATTTGATGAAGTTGGAATAGAATGATCTACAAAATTTCGATGATTTCTGGATAGATGACCTGATAATGATTGCATTTTCTTATAAGTTTTTTTACAATCTAAGGGACATGATACACAAAGTCCTTCTGATATGTGTTTTTTGAAATGTTTGATCAGTTCTTTATAACTATCTAATTCCTGTTTACAAAAATCTAAATTACACACAAACTTTCCTTTTTCAGTAGATCTCAATGATCCTTGTAGATATATTTTTTCGCTTATCCTTATACCATGTTGACGTATTATGTGCATTCGTAATTTTGATTCAGAATTCAAAAACTTTTTACAGTAATCGTATCCACATTAAAAACTTTTATTTAAACTTGAATGACATTTACGGTGCAATAAGTGACGTTTAAAAATCTCAGTTTCAAAATTACAGAAACAACAATGAAACATTTTTATCTGCAACAAAAGTACCGCATTTTTTATTTTTATATTACATTGCAATTTCGCCCATTATGAAAAATATATAGGTGAAGCAAAACGAATAGAATAACAGTGATTTTTTATTTCTAGTCAAAGAAGTCATTTTATAGAATGATTCTATAAAATATTTTATAGAATTTATCTATAGAAATATTTTTTTAAATCACTGTACGAATTCTGTAGAATTTAATTATCCAGGCCCTCAATTGATGAAATATTTACATTAAATTTTTAATAGTAAAATTAGAAATAATTTTATTCTACATTTCTTTTTATTTTTATAAAAGGACTAAAATAACACAATAAAATAAAATATTACTGGTAACATTATTTGACTCATTGACTTTTATAATTAAATTAATTAGAAAACCTTAGATGAAATCACTCTTATGTCCCCTGTTTTTTACACTTAAATATTTTCAATGACGGGATAAATAATTAATTCTCATTATTTAGCTAACGATCTGGTGAGATAGATTCAAATTAGTAAATATTTTTACTAATTCAGATTTAGAAAGTAGAGTAAATAATAATAATTGGTTTCTTATTTACATTTAAATTTTTAGACAGTAAAAATAATTATATTTAATAAGAAAATTTTGTGACTCGTTCGACCCTGTATGCCCATCTCGCCCCGCCTTACCCTATACACTGAAAAAACAATTTATTTAATTCAAATAAATGTCGTGTAAAAACATGTATAACATGTTTATTATGTCATTGTATATGTAATTTGGCATACTGTTGTATTTTAACGTGAATACACCGAAAAAAAATAATTTCAATTTTAGACTATTCCTCTTCTTTTGCAGCATTTTTTCCTCTTATATATGGGCACTAAAGTTTTCATTTCTAATTGAGAGGATTTTCCTCTTTTATATTTTCCTTTAATTGTCACTTTTGAAACAGTTTGAAGCTACGTTCAGAAAAACAAAAAACAACTTAAAAATCTTTTTTCTAGTGTAAATTTGTTTCAATTTGAGAGGAAGAATTTCAATTAAAGAAGAAAGGTTAAAATTCATCGTTTGGTTAAAAACTTTCAAATATAAACGAAAATTCCTCTTTTTTGTAAATGAATATTCGTATATTAAAAATAAAATGTAAAAATAATTGATAAGCGGAATTTTCTTCTCACTTTGAGATTTTATTTTTTTCGGTGTATTACATGAAAAATAAAGAGAACTTGCTATGTAATAATGGCCATAGCGTTGTCAAGAAAAAACTGAAATTTTTTTTTATAATTTTTAAATTATTTCATATAATTAGTTAAAAATTGGTATAATATTGTATTTTTACAGTTTGATCACAAAAATTTATTTAAAAAATATAAACAAATTTTTATTTAATTTTTTGAAATTTTCAAAGATTTGGTTCAAAAATTTAAAAATAAAATTAAATAAAATGGACAAGTGCGAGTTGCACTCGCACTGAATTGTCGGGTTCCGTACACAAATATAAGAATAATACTTGTGATATTGTAACAACAATTGGTAGGATTTTTTTCACTTTTGTATTATTTTGGTATGTTGAATTTTCGACACTAGGTTAAAAATAAATAACAAAGACAACATAGTGTCAAAAATTCAACTTACCAAAATAATACAAAAGTGAAAGAAATCCTTACAATTTTTGTTACAATATCACAAGTATTATTCTTATATTTGTGTACGGAACCCGACAATTCAGTGCAATTGCAACTCGCATTTGCCCAGTTTTTATTCTTTATCTGTAATCATATAGAGTTCAGTAAATTGCAAAATTAGAACAAAACGACAATGTTTAGGTGCACTCAGTACAAAGTTGGTAAATAACAACAATAATTTGTATAAAAATTGTTTAAATAATAATTGAATTTTTATTTTTTATCTTTAATCATATAGAGTTTAGTATATTGCAAAATTAGGAGAAACTGCAACTTTCTAGGTGTATTCTGTAAAAAGTCTGTAAATAACAACCATCATTTATTTAAACAAAAAAAATTTATTTTAAAACAATTTTACTGTATCACTTTAATGATTTTATTATTTAGCAATATATCATTGCTTGGTCACCCCGTGTGACTGCTCCGGAGCGCAAAGGTTAATTAAACAAAATCATTTAAAATTGTTCTTGTAGTTGAATTAAGCATAATGTTTTTTCAGCGTATATTTAATATATTTGAGAAGCTGTACCAAAGAACTCGCTCGACACGCGGTTAAAAAGGATAACACCGCAGGCAGGCAGTAGTGAGGTCCTCATTGTCGTTCATTATTACCTGACTGGTATTCTTCCAAACTTGTTTAGACTTTAATGAACAACTTTCTCGCTGGAAGTTTTTTGTTGCTGAAAATTTGCTCAACTTCCCCGCTTATTGAAAATTTCAGTTTACGAATTTTGCAATATCTCAATAAAAAATTAATAACTTTTTTATTTATAATTAAAGCATCATTTTTCTTTTTTAGTCACTCGCAGGATAAAATAACGCGTATTTTCTTTTTTGTTTCATTAAGAAATTTGTAAAATTGACTGAGTAATCGTGAGTTGAAGTGAAAAAAACAATAAAAATTTCGCTCTTTAAAAAAACTGTTTTTTCCTTATATTACGAAAACGGTAATAGATACATTAAAAATTTAAAAGAAAAAAAGATACGCAATGAAATTTCCAATAAGGATATGTACATGAGATATTTAAATTCGAAAGTCAAATTTTGTATGTCTAGGGGACTTCGATTTCGGCCGAGAAAAATTTACGTGCCCTTCTACGATCCGGCGGCTCATTTTATCTAGTATATCCTGTTCCACGAGAGAATGCTGTCGTAAAAAGACGAATTTTCATCTACTACGCGCAGGTAATAGAGAAATTGTCACTATTAGCTAAATTTCAGAATTTGGACGGCCGATTTTCAAAAAAAAATTGTGGCCAAGCCTTCTTCCATAATTTAAATCTCTCGACTCAAGTTTAACTGTCGACCAACACATGTCTTGAAGACCCATGTTTATGACAGTGGTTATAAAGGAAAAAAATAGAGGCAATAAAATATAAAAAATGTTTAAATATTACAATAAATAAATTTTTAATGGTATATTTGTAAACTATTAATTCTGCCGATTAAATTGATATATAATTTTTTTCCAACTATAAAATTAAATATTTTCTATTGTAAATTACATACGATAAAAAGTGAAAATTAAATGTTTTATAAGTGTATATATTGTTACGTCAAAACGAGAAACCTTTTTAAAATATACCTAACGTTCCTCGTTTTAAATTAGTTTCAATAAAGAATCTAATTTGGGATGAGGATAAGTCAATGAGCCTACTAAAAGTTGTGAGAGAGTAATTTATTTAAAAACCAACAAGAAAGGAAAGTATTGACAAAAATACAATGAGTATAGTTCTAAATAATAAACCTTACTTTTAAGAATAACGATTATTGGTGTTGAATATTGTAGTGATATTATCTGGTAATCCGATCTTGGATGGTGTTGAGGGGGCTAGTCGCCAAAGGGCCTCAAACAGTTGTCCTTAATGTTAAAGTATTAGTCCTCTTGTTTACACTAATGAGATAGTGTATTGTATTTTGGTAATATTTGCTTTCTTCCAGACGGACGTCGCCTCCTTAGCAAATTTCGATGCTTCGAAATTTGGAATGTGTTGTTTCAATATAAGATAGATACTTGAATTTATTTTCAAATTGATATTTTTGAAAATAGTAAAAATTGCTGAGGGGAATTAATTCTCTTTAACCGTAGTACGTTTCAAAGCAAAACTTTGAAAATAATTTTAAAGTTCACTTTTAGAGAAAACACTTTCAAAATAATACTTGGAAATAAACTGTTGATCACTTTGTAGATTATACTTGGAGTTCACTTGACGATGGTAGATTTATTACTGATTGATTTCCAAAAAATTATTCTCTTTCTTAAAGATGTTATAACGCTGGTTTCCAAATTATTACTCTCTGTTCTAATCAGAAATGGTCACCCTTTTTATATAAAAATTTCCTCACTAGACGAATGCTCGTAGCTAGAAAATTCGTCTTGACCTTAATAGATTTCAGTGCGCATGGCATCGCTGCGACCTTCCATAGAGTTGAAGTCGGAAGACATCGCTTCGACCTTGCATGGAGTTGAGGTCGCAACTTCGTCTTTGATCCTCAGGCGTGGCGTGTGTACATATTAATAATCTGTATCTTCGATCTTGATTTTCTCGTAATCGTTATTCTTTCGACATTCTTTTAAAATACTATTCCTTCCTGAATTTGTAATAATGAACATATAATATAATTATAATATTTGTTAGAAAATATATCGAATATAATGCAATTTTAAAATACACATAAAAATAGTAATTATAATATTCGTTAGAAAATATACTGAATATAATGCAAATTAAAACACACATAAAATAATAATTAAAAGTACTGCATATCATATCATGATGAAATACATTATTTTAATAGAAGATATATGCTTTATCGATTAAATATAATATATTATATTATATATATATTATTAATAAAGTATTATGGAGGAAGGATGCATCACCTTCAATTCATTATACTGCTTCCTTCTTCCATAATACTTTATTAATAAAGTATTTTGGAGGAAGGATGCATCACCTTGAATTCATTATATTTAATTATTTATTTATTTATTTAATTAAAGATCTTAGGGCTAATAAGCCCTTCAAGGAACAGTACAAGGTTGTACATTATGATAAGTATATCTTAAGAATAAAGAAAATAATAACAATAATATATATTCTCGAAGATGTTTAATACAATGCTAATACTAATATAATTTTATTTAACAATAAAAGAATTGAAAAAAAAATAAACTAAATCAAAAAATTTTATATGCCAAGGGGAAAAATATAAAAATTAAGAAGAGAAAAAGAAGAAAAAAAAACTACAGGATTTTACCAATACGTGATTTCAAATAAATCTGTGCTGCTTTTAAATAGAAAATTGTAAAATAGTTTCTTGAACGTCGATTGTTTCGATATTTCTCTGATTGAAGCAGGAATTTTATTCCACAGTCTCGCTCCTCTTATAATGAATGATCTTTGCATTTTACACGTCTTATCTTACTTTATTAATAAAGTATTTTGGAGGAAGGATGCAGTATAATGAATTTATGGCCCTTAACGTTTGAGACCCGATAAGTATATATATATATATATTTTTTTTTTTTGATATATTATATTTTCTTTATGTATATATGTATTAACTACAATTTTACTGTATAAAAATGTTCCTAAATAATAATAATTTAATTTTTGTACTTACGTAATTTCTGCTTGTATTAATAATAAATTATTCCTTGCAATTGAATCCACACTTCACGTGTTTATTCTACACAAATTTTATTTAAAGAAGAGACAAACGGTTTCTTTGTTTTCCGAACTAAAAAATACTCTTCTATCGCGCGCAGTTTTAGTGCATATCTTGCAAATGCTAGAAAGCAACTGATACTTGAGAGGTTTTCTTTGTGAAATATCTTAAAACTCATTGAAAGTTTCCAAATATTTCCATCGAAAAATCTGAAAAAATTTCATTCTAAATAAATCTATATGAAAAAAACGGGTACTAGAAAACTCATAAAAGAGACGTTGCAACGAGAAATATTTATGGCTGGTCATTCTAAGCCAACCCAGATGTGGTGAACCTTAGAGGACGACAAAATATTTCAAACATCTTTGCTTCGAAATTAAATATTTTACTGTAAGTATTTGCAAAAAAAAAATTTGTAAAGAAAGTATACTTTCAATTCATGAATTTAAAAGGGTGTTAAAATATTTTCTTGGTAATGTATTGAATTTAGTTGAAACTAAGTAATTGTCAGAAAATTGTTATTGTTTTTATTTTCTTACAATTACCAAAAAGCATCTAAACATTTTAAAATGTTAATAATTATTAATAAGTAAATAAATAATTTATTATAAATTTATAAAACTTTTAAACATATACTTGAAGTTATTTTATACAAAGTTTTTTTGAAACTTTCAAACACTTTTGTATGAAAATATTGTAAATTTACAAACTTTTCAAACATATGTGTTAGAAGTTATTTCATACAAAGTTTTTTGAAATTTTCAAACACTTTTGTGTGAAAATATTGTAAATTTACAAACTTTTCAAACATATGTGTTTAAAGTTATTTCATACAAAATTTTTTGAAATTTTCAAACACTTTTGTGTGAAAATATTGTAAATTTACAAACTTTTCAAACATATGTGTTTGAAGTTTTTTTATACAAAATTTTGTAAATATTTCAAACACTTTCTGTATGAAAGTGTTGTACATTTACAACACTTTCAAACATGCGTCTTTGAAATTATTTCATATACAATATTTGTAAATTTTAAAACACTTTCTGTATGAAAGTGTTGTAAATTTACAATCTTTTTTAACAGTGTTGGATGAGGTGAGTTAAAAACTTTTTTTAATGAAAAATTCTTAAATTTAAATACAACGGGACAGATGCAGGCATTGTTTCAGTATTACTAACGATTTCCTAAAAATTTATTAAATATTTACTTGCAATATTCGGCATATTTAACTGAAAAGTTTAGTGAAAATTGTGTAAAGATTTAAATGTCCGACTTAAAAAAATGTTATTTGGCAGATCGACTTTAAAAACCTATTTTATCTATTATTTTTATATTTTCACAAGTTTTATTATTAAAGAATAATTATTCAACTAATTTTAAACATGAATCAATAAATCTTTTTGCATTTTTAAGAATTTGTCAATACTTTTTTAAATATTTTCTAATTGCTAAAAAAGTGCCATTTTTTCGCACCTTCTCCATTTTACACTTTTATTTAAAGAAAAGTAATAAATATTTTAATATAATTCTTTTCATTCGTTATTCAGAGATCATACAAATTCAATTCTAAAAGTATCAATTTTTTTTTAAATTAGGCCGCAACGACTTTATTCGAAATATAATGGTTTGACCCTTAAATATTTATTTAAAAAAGAAGTTATTGATGTTTTTTTGAAAAATTTGATAGAAATCTGTAAATAAACTTAACAGAACATTTTTTTGACTAAAACTTTTTCCTTTAACTTTAATCCGAGCCCTGTATCCCTTACTGTTCGGGATGAAGTAATAGAATATAAAAATAACATTACGAAGAATGTAAACTTTTTTCTCACCAATTATCCTTCTTTTTATTATTGTCCGAATCCAGAGGACACTTATCTTTTGATTGTATGCGCAGATGGAACCCTTTTCTCAATACTGTTTTTTTATTCGTTACATGTGAAATATAATACAAATGAAGGAAGACTGAAAATAAAAATTAAGTCATTTTGAAGATCTGTGGTTCCAATAAGGCTATTCAAGTTAGGTGGGGGAAAATTCATGATGGCCGTTTACTGGTGCACAAACTTGTATACAAAGTGTATGGGATAGAGTCTAATTTTTTAAATATCTCGCTTAAACGAAATTTTTAACCATAAGTTTATTAGGATTTTATGTTTTATTTTTAATGAACTATGTTACAAACCAGAAATAAATTTATTAATTAGGCTTTTGAGATGGCCCTTTATTTTGATTTGGGGAGGCACCAAGCTGCCAGAATGTTTTAAGATTCTGTTTAATTTTGTGGGGACCGTTACCTACTTTTAAAAGTTACGCTCTGCTTCGTTGTGTGAATTATTGTTGTAAGGATTTGAATTTAGGTTTAGTTAAGTAAGTAAAAAGTTGAATTTAAATGAATACACTAATCATTTATTATTGGAAAATGTTCTTTGAATACAGAAAGGTTATGGTGTTACAGTTAAAATTGTGTGTATAGATTAATGGATACGATACATAATTACTTACGAACTACCGGCGGAGCTGCTCCTCTTTCGATTCACAAACCTCCGTCGGGCGAAAATTTTCCTTTTTGACTTTACTGAAAGTCGCGACGTAAGATTCGCGCAACTTTCTTCTGGTTGCGAGGATGCACCTGTGGTGAGCGGACGCGGGCAATATCTATGCAACCGGCCGTCTCGCCAGCAGTGTATAGCTCACTGCGGATCTACTTTTATCGAATTAGTCCGGGCAATATCTATGCAACCGATAATTCGATCGAAAGTTCTGATCGCGCTTGTGGGCCACTGAGATTTGAGACGGACGCGGGCAATATCTATGCAACCGGCCGGTTACGTGAATAACAAGATTTTAGGATCAGTAATTGATCTCAAAATCTCACCAAATTCAGCCCGCACTGGACTCCACCGGCTCAGAGAATTTTTGAAGTTAACGTCTGCCCTAAATTTCAACGAGAAATTCGGGTTCCGGGTCGCGGACGGACAATCGCGAGATTTCTCTGTCCCAAAACACTTACTGAGTTAGACCCAGGAGAGGTGTTTTCGAGAAGAAGCGAGAAATCGTACTGCAGTGATTAATATTTCGCGACAGGCCTCTAACCCTTACCTTCAGTGCGAAAAGTGGGGAAGACGGAAAATTTGGGTAGTAGGAGTAAGGAGTAGGAGAAAATCGTGGGCCCATTGGTCTATGCATTTTTGCTGACGTTTTCGATCTCACGGTAGGTCCGTGAGAACGGAAATAGTCTGTTAATATGATACTTTTCGAGACATTATTTTCGAAATAACTTAGAATTTAAATAATAATTATATTGTTTAATTAATAAAATTATTATTTATCTTAGTTATTACAGTTCATATAATTTATTTATTGTAATTATATTGTTCCTACTTTTTATAGATTATTAATATATGCATTTTATTTGCGTGTTTTACACGTATAAATACATATACTTGTAACCTAAGTCCTCCGGCATTTTGTTGTAACGAAAATGTTTACACCAAAATGTTTAACTATTGTCAAGTTGTTGTATGTGCGTCTAATTTGATGCACGAATTTAAATTGCATAAGTCCAAATAGCAGGAGGCATGTAAGCCTCGTGGCTTTGAGTCAGCTGTAACGCACGTGCGTTTGTTTTGATGCTGCATACTACAGCTTATGGGCCCTGAGAGGAAAGGAAAGTTCTACACACAACAAGGTAGCGATTAGAGGCGAGCATAGCGCGCTTGTGTTGGTGTCCGTAGCATGGGGTCGGTGAAAGTATTAGTTCTGTAGCCGGGGAAGCCAGTACGTGTGTTGGTGCTCACGACCGGCGGCTGCATGGGTGTGTGTGTTGCCGCCGACCATCCCCACACACGCGCAACCTCACAGCGCGTCTTCTTAGACAGTGATGACGAATATATGTATATCGGCTGCAACATTGCGCCTTTCTTATAATTTTCGGATTTGTGATTTTATTATAATCTCCCTGATTTTAGACAAAATTCCAAATTAGCATATCTAGCAATTTACATTGATCAAATTTTATTATTATTTAATATTCAGGTTTTTCTTAAATAACACTGCCGCAAGGTTCGGTGAAGGCAGCATCGATTGCGCCTGTACAATTATTAATAACTAGTGAATATATTTATTATTTAATAGAGGGAGAAAGAAATTAATGATTTTCTTTGTTCCTCTAATTATTTTATCATAAGCATTCCTTAGCTAAAGGCATTCTTATAACGTTATCAGAGTGTCAAATATCCTCCAGCATAGCGTCGCCTTGTGGCAAAGTTTTTGTATGCTTGGGTTAAATCAGAATTAAAATTTATCATACATGGTTGCCAAATGAATTAAAAGTAATATCTTAACAAACTATTTTTTGCAATAATAAAAATCGATTTTTTCAATTTTTTGATTTTATTATTGCAAAAAATAGTTTATTAAAAATGAAACATAAAATTCTAAAAAAATTATGGTTAAAAATTTCGTTTAAGCGAGATATTTAAAAAATTAGACTCTATCCCATACACTTTGTATACAAGTTTGTGCACCAGTAAACGGCCATCTTGAATTTTCCCCCACCCAACTTGAATAGCCTTATATACTGTTAAACATTCTACTACAATGCTATTGAAATTTAATACCTGGCAATTAATAAAAAGTTTTGAATTTACATTTTTAAGAATATGAAATAAATAATTATTATTTTAACACATTTTAAACAGGAACAAGAAAAGTAAAAAAAGATTACAATAAATTTTAAACAGGTAACCCTCACCGCCACCACTTCCCCCAGCGTTTATTGCCGGTTCAAACACCTTCACAAGCACGGCTTCTACCTCCCCACGGTTTCTTCCTCTACCTCAGCTGTATGATCTCCCATGAGTTCGTATTGTATCGACAAATCTATGCTTTTCCAGGAAAGAGCCTCGGCAAAAAATGCCCCTTTTTCGTACCTCGAATTTTGAAACTTTTTTTATGCCAAATGGTTGCATATGATGTCCCAATAATCCCTGCAAAATTTCAAGATGAGCATGTGTCCCCTTTCCGAAATACAGGGGGCCAAAGGGGGCCATGTCCAAAAATAGAATATGCAATATAATCGAATAATAATGTTTAAAAAAATCAGACAAAATGGTTCCCTTAAGATTTTCGTCTGTTGATTACGAATCTAAAGTCCGTTTTTAAAAATTCAAAATGGCGGACCCAATATGGGGGACGACATTTTTAAAAATCGATCCAATTTACTTAAAAATCGTTACTCGGGGGTTTTTATGGTCGCTGATTACGAATATGACGTCCGTTTTCAAAAATTCAAAATGGCGGATCCAATATGGCGGACGACATTTTTGAAAATCGATCCAATTGACTTGAAACTTGTTACTCGGGGGTTTTTGGGGTCTCTGATTACGAATATGATGTCCGTTTTTAAAAATTCAAATTGGCGGATCCAATATGGCGGACGACATTTTTGAAAATCGATCCAATTGATTTGAAACTTGTTACTCGGGGGTTTTTGGGGTCGCTGATTACGAATATAAAGGTGGACTAACATTGAAAAAGCACTAACCATTTTTTATTAGTAAATATATTTTTTTGAGCTTACACAGCTTCTAATCCCTTATCTTTGTTGATCGGGTTGTCGATTACATCTTGCCTTCATAGGTTGGATAACTTCATCTTACCTTTGTTGGTTGGATTATTATCTCTTATCTTTGCTGATCGGGTTGTTGATTAAATCTTGCCTTCATTGGTTGGATTCTAATCCCTTATCTTTGTTGATTGGAATACTACATCTTACTTTAGATGGTTTCAAAATTATTACATCTGGCCTTTTCAAGCTGAATTTAGCCTTAAACCATGCCTTTATTCGTTATATTAGATCCGACATTTTGAATTTTTGAAAACGGACATCACATTCGTAATCAGCGACCCCAAAAACCCCCGAGTAACAAGTTTCAAATCAATTGGATCGATTTTCAAAAATGTCGTCCGCCATATTGGATCCGCCAATTTGAATTTTTAAAAACGGACATCATATTCGTAATCAGAGACCCCAAAAACCCCCGAGTAACAAGTTTCAAGTCAATTGGATCGATTTTCAAAAATGTCGTCCGCCATATTGGATCCGCCATTTTGAATTTTTGAAAACGGACGTCATATTCGTAATCAGCGACCCCAAAAACCCCCGAGTAACGATTTTTAAGTAAATTGGATCGATTTTTAAAAATGTCGTCCCCCATATTGGGTCCGCCATTTTGAATTTTTAAAAACGGACTTTAGATTCGTAATCAGCAGACGAAAATCTTAAGGGAACCATTTTGTCTGATTTTTTTAAACATTATTATTCGATTATATTGCATAATCTATTTTTGGACATGGTCCCCTTTGACCCTCTGTATTTCGGAAAGGGGGCACATGCTCATCTTGAAATTTTGCAGGGATTATTGGGTCATCATATGCAACCATTTGGCATAAAAAAAGTTTCAAAATTCGAGGTACGAAAAAGGGGCATTTTTTGCATGGGGCTTGCCGAGGCTCTTTTTTTTAGAAAACTACAACACTATTTTTAGCATTATATATGAAAATGAGAGGGAATAATAAGAAAGAACAAACTTTTATTTGTATAATGTGTTTCAACTTTGGCATGGTTTATCTTAACAAATCTTAACAAATAGTTTAACCCCCCCCCCAAAAAAAGTGTTACGTAATATATGGACGACCCCCTATAGCGATTTAATGATCTGTTTCTATTTTCCCTTAACTGAGTCCATTTTAGGTCTTTCTTATTACTAACACAGAAAAAAACCGGACTTAAAATGAGTCGCATATGAGACTCATTTTGAACTGCAACAAAAAATGATACCCCTTCGACTTATTCAGAGTTTCTAGGGAAAAGACTCAAAATGAGTCTTAAGGGGTATCATTTTATCTTTACAATAAAATTACACTCACGATGGAAAAACTAAGAATAATTTATAAAAATATGAATTAAAATAATTGTTTATAATTAATAAACACGTTGCACTTTTCAAAACATTAATACTTGTAGTCGATTTATTGCATTTACAATATTTACAATAAAATTACACTCACGATGGAAAAACTAAGAATAATTTATAAAAATATGAATTAAAATAATTGTTTATAATTAATAAACACGTTGCACTTGTCAAAACATTGATACTTGTAGTCGATTTATTGCATTTATAAGAAATGAAAAATATTTTTTAAGTTAGACACACATATGAATTAACTGACATGGATGGGCAACCATGTAACAAAAAAAATGCGAAACACAAAAAAAAGTAACTAGAACATTGTCATTTTACTCATTTTGAGTCACTTGAAGTTGCCAATTATTCATTTCGAGTCACTTGAAGTTGTCGATTACTCATTTCGAGACCGACTTCCAAATGAGTTGCAACAAAAATGAGTCAGGTTTTTTTCTCTAAAGTAAATTAAAGAAGAAGTAAATATACTGAAAAAAGTATTTGAGAAAATAGTGTCTTTCTATATTACATATAATTTTTATTTTTAAATTATAGAAATTCCAAATCCTTCGAATATAAATGATGTACATTTAGAAAATGAAAAATTATAATTATAATAATTATTAATTTTAAATATTTTTGAAAATTTTAATTAGAGATTCATTAATTCAAAACATACACTAGATAACTAAATAAAGTGTTAAATATCCTACAAGAATCACAATCGTTTTCTCTTGATGCAAAAAAATGTATATCTTCTAAATTCTTTTTTTAAATATAAAATAATAATTGTCTATATATTTAAAATGTAGTTGCTGTTGAACATCAGAATCATGAAGAGATGATAACTGAATTCAATGCTGTGAAAGAAAGTAAATGTCTTAAAAATATACATTATGTCTTATTTACATATTTGGAAAAAGTCTCGTGTGAAACTAGTCAAACACTTGCCACTAGCGTGTTGCTGTGCTCGCACAGCAAACCTCACGCTGGTTGCAAATTACATGAGTCTCTCACTTGTTACACAATTAAATATTAATTTAAATTTTAATATTTAAATAATAATATTACAGATGTAATTTTGAAAGTGAATAAGGCGACGCAAACATTTGCAAAGCGGAAACGCCACAATAACAAAAGGGTCGATCGTTTTAAGAAAATGAAAGAAGATATGGAAAAATTGGAAGCAGTAAATGAGAAATGAAGAAAAAATGAAAATTATTAATTGTTCATTAATATTTTTATAATTGTTTTAGGTTATGTTTAATTTGTTTATATATCTATTGGTTTACATTGTTTATTACTCCTTTTAATGCATCTGAATGAATAGTGTTAGTAAGGAAATGTATGTTTTATTTATTTAAATTAAATGCAACAATTAATTAATGGTTGCGTGATGTATAATTAAACAAAATATATTAATTAATACAACAGATTAGCTCCTGAAGTATTTTTATTAATCTCACAAGTATCAATTTTTTAGTATCATTTGGGCTTTCGATTATTAAATAAAAGACATAAAAAATATAGTTAGATTAGAAATAATTAATTGAAATAAAATAAATATTTAATTAGTAAATTAAATAACCTAAATATTACATTCAATCAATAATAATTTTTAAATTCACATAGTAGAAAGTTAAGATTTTTTTAGAGATTTAATTTGATTAACAAGTAGTTTGTTATAAACAAAATTAAAAAATTTTTTAAATTATCATTAACAGACATATTCAATTAATTTGTATTTATAAACATTCATAAACTTTAAAGAAAATTTCAAGTTTTTGTAATAAAAATCAATATGCTGGCGAAGAGCGCTGTAAGTAAATCTTATAAACTCAACAAGTATTTGATGCTGATGATTATCTGAAGTTTTGAGAAACAAAAAGTCTGTACTGTATAAGAAATAATTATTGAAGCTCAGCTGGTCTGTACGACTCAGCAATCTGCTTAGTACTAAACCAGTGGTAATTATTGGCAATTTACTGGAATTTACCTTCGGAATGCCGCATTACTCTGAGTCATCTTCTCCTCTAATGGTTTTGAACGTAAATCGATTTTTCGAAATTTTTGAAACGTAATCATTTTTGTCCATTCGATTAAAGTGTCGTAGAATTAAACGAAAAGACTTTTTAAAAATTCGATGAGAAATATAACTCGGCAGATAGGAAGTACACTTTTTTCACAGACACACATTTGACTCAATGGCGAATTAGAGAAATCGATGATCGAAAATTCTGCCAACTCTTTTTGTAATATCTCGAGAACCCGTAAATATTTTTCGCTGTTCTTGATGTTTATTTAAAGCTTAGGTTACAAGGAATAGTCTGTGAAAGTAACAATTTTTTATCAACTTTTCTAAATTTTTGCAAAAGTCAAAGTCAGGGTAAGAAATTGAAAAATTGAAGTAATCAAAATTATTTTTGCTTTTTATACAGCTCGACTAGGCTCAAACTCGAACAGATTAGGCTCGGTTGCGCTCGACTCGAAAAACTCATTCGAGCTTTTTGTAACCCTAAAGGGAGTACCTGTGGTGTCTGGACACCCCAAAGAAAATTCAAGACATGCCTCTGTCTTAACTGGTGACTTTCACGAAAAATATGTGTCGTGTCCGTGTCGTGCCTTGGCCAGGGTTCGGAACGTAACTACTCGATGTAGTCTACATAGTTGTCTACACGTAT
Organism: Leptopilina myrica (nomen nudum); assembly: GCA_032872475.1. Classification (NCBI taxonomy): domain Eukaryota; kingdom Metazoa; phylum Arthropoda; class Insecta; order Hymenoptera; family Figitidae; genus Leptopilina; species Leptopilina myrica (nomen nudum). The sequence continues at coordinate 7,875,699 of CM065461.1, forward strand.
ATTACCTGGTAATTTACGTGTCTAGTTCTCTACGTAGTTTACGTCCCTAACAACATAACCTCTAATGTCACTTTGTTCATGCCGACCATGCTTACAAGTGTAGAGAAAAATAAATCACGAAAAATATTTATTATCAGAATTGACAACTTTTTATAGAGAAGTTTCTCAAACTAGTCATCATCAGGAGGATATTTACACACATTTCTGAAAGAATATATAGGGTAAACGTACCAATTGTCGAGTAAACAAACTTTGAATTTTATTTGACCATTGAAGAACATTGAAAATGGAAAAAAGTGATAAATATTAATTTTTTTATGCATTATAACTGAAAAAATATATTAATATTATAATCACAAAGAAATGATACACTTACCCTATTTAAGGGTAATTATAATGATACATTCTGAATTTATCAGAAACTTTAATAGCAATTTTTAGAAGACATTTTTAAAATAATACAGCAAAAACATAAGTCAAATAGTATGTCAACAAATACTGTCTTTGTTGATTTTAGATATTAACTTTGCCTTTCGTTGTAACAATTGAAGTTGTCTCTACATACATTACATATTCTACGTAAATTAAGTAGAATATGTAATTTACGTAAACAACTCAAAGTTACGCGTAACTTCCGAACCCTGGCCTTGGCACGGCACAGAGTACGTTTGGTAATTCGTGCCGTGCCAAGGCACGACACAAAGTTCGTTTCGAAATTCGTGTCGTGCCTAAAAAAACACAAATAACGCTTGCAAGTTTCTACACAGTGTTTTATGCATGTCTTTAAAACGTGCCTTGACACGACACGAATTACAAATTTGCATTTGTGTCGTGCCTTGGCACGGCACGAATTACCGAGCGAACTTTGTGTCGTGCAAAGGAACGGCACGAATTGCAAAGCGTTAATCGTGTCGTATTAAGGCACAACACAAATGTTCGTGTTTTTTCGTGTTCGTGTCAGTCCCTGGTCTTAACTAATAATTTTTTTAGGCTCAAAACCCATTGATAATTCAGTTTGAAGCTCTATCTGTTGACGCCTGAAAAAAGGGAATTCTATTTTTCATTTCAAGAACTCCTTGGGATTAAAGTAGACGAAAATATGAAAAAATCTATATATTTGACTTTTTAAAATAATAATATTAAACCATTTTTCAAAGCCCTCAAACTTGCTACTTCTAAAAATTTTTAAAAAACATTTTTTTGTAAATTCAATGTAAAATTCACAAAAATCAATACATTTTGGCCGGTCTAGTCTCTTTTTCTTCAGAAACATTTAAAGAATGAAACCTATTTGTTTAATTTAAAAAATTTCATTTTTAATGTTAATCAACAAAATTTCGGCCAATTGAATAAAAACACTCTTCAAATTTTGTTTATAAAATTATTTATGTAAGCAGATAAAAACAAAAACAAATATATCGTTGGAAAGGTAATGAAACAAGCTGTCTGTTATATCCCGACATATTTTACAATTTATATATTTTCATAAATTTAATAATTTCTTTAAATAATCAATTAAATAATATTATAAATGTAACATTTAGCCATGCCTAAAAACATAGTTTAAAAATATTACACTGTCATTTTAAAATTCAAATTAGAAAAGCATAAAAATAGAAAGCATAACTAAATATTTTAATATTTCATTCATGTGATTCATTAACACTTGTTACTACTCATATGAATGAAAGAGTAAGATGAATCTACGAACTATGTTTTTACGACAAGTGTAAGGCCATGAATGAAAGAGATGACGCATGATAAAAGGAAAATATAAAAAGAATAAACGCGTTCATAATGCATATACTTAATATTAATAAAAATAATTGGTGGTTGGTTTATTGGTTTGTTCAGTTGTCGATGTGTAACCTTATCACCAAATTATAAATATAAACACATTCAAATTGATCGAATCAAAGATAAATCGATTATCGACAATCGATTAATCGATTATCGATTGTTGATTCGATTAATGAACTAAATGTGCATATCGATGTTTGAATTGGACGAATAATGGATCTATTAGCAATTATAAAATTAAATAATCAATAAAATGAAGATATAATAGAATAAAAAGATCATATTACATATCGTACGTGCCTGAAATCGTGCATGGCGTACGTGACTAAAACGGTGCATGGTGTACGTGTCTAAAACGGCGCGTGGTGAAAACACCCAAAACAAAATGTTTCCACCACTTAACATCCCTAAAATGCATTAGATTAGAAACTATATAAGCTGCTGTAAAAAGCAGAACGATTGTCAAAAGTTCCGGTGTAATTCAGAGCGAATAATAGCATTGTAGAGCGACCCTTCAGTTTAAAACGCGAGTTATCGAATTCTTTCCGTAAAAGGTGCAAGTTAAATTGTTTATCACTTAGAAACAAGTTTCTTTCCCGTAAAAAGGTGCAAGATAATAATTTAACATTTAGAATTGTCAATTTTGCTGTTTTAACTGTCGTATTTGTTATACAAAATTAACAGTGTAAATTTCATTAATTCTTTCCGTAAAAGGTGCAAGTTAAATTGTTATCACTTAGAAACAAGTTTCTTTCCGTAAAAGGTGCAAGATAAATAATTTACCACTTAGATAACGTGAAACTGTTAATTTATAGCAAAACTCTTACAAAGTTGTGAAAGTTACATAAGTGTAACATAACAAACTTTAAGTTTCATTCACTTGAAACGAAACAAATCAAGAAACCAAATACAACGACTTTGCGGTACTTTGTCAACGAATATTGTGTAATAAACGTAAGTAATGAATTGTAATAATTGTAATTTTAATTAATGTTGTAAACAATAAATTCATAAAAGGAATATTATTCTTGTTTTTAACGCAAAACCCATAGTTTTGACAAGTGATCACGATCCTACTATAAAAATAAAGATCAGGCCTTACCAACCTGATTAATCAGCTAACTGGTTTTACAACCTCTTTTAACTAAATAATCAAATTTATTTAAAAGCCTTTCTTTTGCTCGGGACATAACAGCTGATTTGGTGGCAGCGGTGGGATTGTCACTTTTGTTATAAACAAATTAATTTTCAAAAAAAAATTTTTATCAAAAAAAAAATATTTTTTTTACAATTTTAATTTTGAGTCAAAATTAACTTTAAATTCAATAACCACGTTCAACTCCACACAACCAACTCCTAATTGTTTATAATTTAATAAACAATTTCCTAATTCCTTCATATAATCCTATAATTGAGCTGTCTTTGCGCCGTCCGGCGAGATTTGGCTTAATTTAAGAATAGTCTACGCCGTCCGGCGAGACCGTTCAATAGGGATTTTCCTCTCTTTCATTTTTCAAATAAAATTGTGACATTATTATTGCGCCGTCCGGCGAATTTTAATTGATCAAACGACATTTGAGCCGTCCGGCGAAATTGTCATTTTATTTGTTCCTTTTAAAACTTCCTAACATTCCTTGATTTTCACAATAAATAATAATTTGCCTTGAGAATATTTAAATTATTTAATAAATACATTTAATAAAAACATTAAATACATAAAAATGTCATTTGGTTACAGTTAAAAAATTATGTGCGATAAAATTCCAACACCAAAGAAAATTAAAAATCGAGGAGGAATCAAAGCACAAAGAAGATTTAATATCGAATCATCACTAGAATCAGAAAAATTTGTAGAAAATTTTCATTCAAAAAACAACCTCAGAGAATTAAAAACACAGGAAGAATTTTCTGAATTTTTCGAAAAATTACTAAATAAAACGGAGCAAATTTTAAGAAAATAAAAAGTGTAATTAAAATTCAATAAATAACAAAATAAACTCTCATTAAAATTAATGTGCTTTGTTTATTGTTGTATGATAATAGTATACCTAATATTAATTGCAATAATTTGGTATACAAGTCCAAAAAGGAAAAATTGAAATAAAAACTAATTAAATAAACAATAAGCTGATAAATAAATTACCTATTTAACAAAAACATATACATATAATCGAAATCTAGATGAATAGATACTTTGACATAATTAACAACTTTAATTATCCTCAAATCGAATTAATCTCAGGAGATTTAACATCTCACAAGGGTATATTTCTTATTGATAATACTAGTCGATTAAATATAATAAAAGAAACAGAATTGTCCTCATTTATTAACATCGATAGAAACATTCGATACACACTTCGACATAACTCAATTCACACCAACGGTAGTGCAATAGTAGAATTTTGTGATTTTTCTTTGAAATTTGAAACTATCGATTACGAAAGTAACTCCGAAATTATTGGTGTTTTAGGCGCACCATTCCTAGATCAATTATTCGAAACCAATCATTTTAGTCGAATTGCTAGAGAATACGATAGAAGAGCTCGAAGAAGAGCAAATACATTTAGACAACGATTTATTAGACGCATTTGTAGAATATTAAGGAATTCGTCTTGCCGAAAATATCCATGAATTGTTACGTCAATAATATTGAATTTAATACGGATATTTTTCAAAATATTCATATATCATCTCCCAATTTAAAGGAAAAAAGAGGTCTTTTCTTAATAAATCCTGCTTTAAACATTAATTTAATAAACGAGAGAAAATTAGCACCAGGCATTGTAATCGATCGATCAGAATCAATCACTCTAAATTCAGGTTCTTTTGTTACTTCTGGAACAACAGAAATAATAATTGCAAGTAAACCAATTAAGTTTCGAACTTATATTAATAGTAGACAAAACGAATTGACAGGTATATTGGGATTATCCTTCCTAAACACAAATCCTAGTGAGTTTGTATTATGATCATCATCGATATTAACACATGCGATACTTTTCACTAATAACAACAATTTTTGTTATAGCAATCTTTTCGTTAATTTGGTGCCTAAAATTTTGGCATATTTTCAAAAATTTTAAAATCAAAAAGTTAACAGATATATTGATTTAAACAATTTTCAAGTGAGAAAAGTATTAGGAAAACATATTAATATAAAAGGCCATATTTAAATCGCGCGGTTAATATCATTAATCATCTCCTCATTTACTTAAACTACTCATTGATTTCGCGCGCGAAAGCTACAAGTAGTACGCCGCGAGGCAAGTCAGACGTACACCTTAAAGGCAACTCTCACACGTACCTTAAGCCGGTTGCGGCTTCTCTAGTGAACCACCTTATCGAACTCCCTTATGAATTCATATTTTCACTTTCTAATAAGGAATAACGAATTATATCCTCAATTGTTACTAAACTCATCATTTTTTATCGGTAACGAAGGCCGATTTATACTAGATCCTTCTTTACCAATAAACTTAATTAAAGAAGACAAAGTTAACCCTTTCTTAGGAATAAATCGTATACTAAAATACTTTTTAAGAGACGGTACTATACGAACACACGGGGAAGCGAAAATTTGCATTAATCATACAGTACTAGAATTTCAAACCATAATTTGTGATGACCAATCAGATATTATCGGAGTTTTAGGACTTCCATTTTCATTTGATATTATTAACGAATTATTCTAATAAACAACGAAATGACTCGTAAAAATAAACATCAAAAAGATTATGATGATGAGGCGGATAATACCTCTGCCCCAGCCAACGATGCAACCTTTGCGACCTCTATGAATAGAACCCTTCATGACACTATGGTAAATTCTATGGCCGAATGTTTTGCGTTACAACAAGGTATAATGAATATTCCTTTTTATGACGGGCATAATATGCCAGTTAAAGATTTTATTGATGATATTTTAAATGCTGCATCATCCATTCCTAAAAACTGTGAAGATCAGTATTTGAAATCTATTCTTGCTAAGTTAAAGGGTGCTGCTAGAAGCAGTACTCAAGGTAAGTCTTTTGGAACCATTATTGAACTAATAGACCATTTAAAACAAAGATATTCCACTCATAAATCATATGCATGGTATTTGCAAGAAATATCCACAATTCGTATGAATCGCAACGAAAATGTTAGTGAATTTTATGATAGATTGTCTCAATTATTAGCAGGGGCAAATGCGGCACTCGCTAGTTCTTATGGAGCTCCTAATGCTAAAATTCAAATGGAACCTCTAAATTTCTGTGCATTGGAATCCTTTATCAAAGGACTTCCCGATTCAATGTCAACCGTAATAGAGGCACGAAATCCTGGAAATCTTAAAGATGCTTTTGACATTGCTTTAAAATGTGAACAACGCCACGAAACTTTTAAACCGGATTATAATGCCTACCATTATTCCCGACATCAATCACAAGACTACAGAAATCGAGAAAGAAGCCCTAGTAATAGAGTACAATTCTCGTACCCTTATGAGCAAACGAGATATCGTTCTCAATCACCCACCCCCACTGGAATTTTGAGAAATCCATATCCTCCTTATATGCAAAATAATCATTACCCACAACCGTATCCTAGTCAACCTAATTTTCATTTTCCTAACGCTTATATGCCCTACACAGCATATCCTTTCTATCCATATCCTCCTCCACAAGAAGGATATTTTAATAAAAATCAAGATGGAAGTAGAACACCACCCCGTTCTCAATCCCCACATTCATTTGAAAAGAATAATTTAAACTTAAACACGACTCGACGGATAGACGCGACGACGAGTGGAGACCACAAAGAGCGTCCAGCCAATGCGAGGATTCTATCGTTACAAAACACATCTTCCACGCAAGAAATTCAAGAGAATCTCCATTAATAATTATAAATTCTCCAAGCTTTCAAACATCCTCAGCAACCCTATTAATAGATACAGGAGCAGATGTAAACATAATCAAGGAAAACATAATATTACCAGATTTAAATATAATTCAAGAAGAAGCTATACATATAGCCGGAATCGTTCCTATAAAAATTTTAACATTGGGAACCGTTCAAATTGAAATAAACACAAAACAAATAACCTTTCAAGTAGTACCCATAGATTTCCCTATAGAATCCGACGGTATATTAGGTCGAGAATATCTACGCGAAGAAAAGGTTGAAATTTCTTTTTGGCACAACACAATTGTCACACATTCCAACCCTATAAAACCAATATTTTTCGCAGATAAAGAATCGACCGAAGCCAGAGAAGCATTAACCGAAAATAAGGCTAATAAAAGAAAGAATGTAACTATTAAGGCAAGGACTAGACAAGTAATACCGATCGATATTCTGAGCACAGAACTAAAAGAAGGATATCTACCTTTAATAAAAACAGCAGAAGGATTACTAGTAGGTGAAGGTGTAGTAACCAATCAGGATGGAGTTTGTCACATCTATGCTATAAATATGACATCTGAAGACGCCGAAGTCGACATACCACCTCAGGAACTAATTCCTTTCGAATTTTACAAATTACCAGGTGAAGATTCGGATGAATACTCCACAGAAGAAGAATATACACCACCAATAGATAGAGTTTCAGCCATATTAGAATATCTAAGATTGGATCATTTAAATAAAGATGAAAAACAACATGTCCAACAGATAGTAACAGAATTCCCGAATAGTTTTCATCTCCCCGGAGAACAACTAACTCCAACTCATAAAGTTCAACACAAAATCATTACTAAAGATGAAATACCAATTCATGTTAAACAATATAGATTTTCCCCATCTCAAAAAGAAGAAATCGATAAAGTCATTGATAGAATGAAATCAGAAGGAGCAATAGGTCCTTCCTGTTCACCATACAACTCGCCACTGCTTATAATTCCAAAAAAGATTGATGGAAGTGGTAAGAAAAAGTGGAGAATCGTAATTGATTTTAGAGCACTAAATGAGAAGACAATTGGTGATTGTTATCCCTTGCCCAATATTACCAGTATATTGGATACCATTGGGGGCGCTCAATATTTCTCCGTATTTGATTTAGCCAGTGGATTCCATCAAATCGAACTAGATCCAGTTGATAGGTCAAAGACAGCATTTTCTACTATACATGGACATTATGAATACATAAGAATGCCTATGGGATTAAAAAATTCACCATCTACCTTTCAAAGATTAATGGATCAAGTTCTGACTGGTCTCCAAGGAGTCGAATTATTTGTATACCTAGACGACATCGTGGTCTACGCAAATGATTTAGAAGAACATGGTAAAAAGGTAAGAAGATTATTACAAAGATTGAAAGGTGCTAATCTTTCACTACAACCAGAAAAATGCGAATTTCTTTACAAAGAAGTAGCATATTTGGGACATATAATAAGTAGTGATGGAGTAAAACCCAACCCAAAAACAGTAGAAGCAGTCAAAAATTTTCCAACCCCCAAAACACCAAGAAATGTCAAACAATTCTTAGGATTAGCAGGATACTATCGAAGATTTATCAAGGACTTTTCAGCCAAAGCCAAGCCATTGTCCAATTTATTAAAAAAGGATGTAAAATTCGAATGGAAACAAGAACAACAAGACAGTTTTAATGAACTAAGAGAAGCTCTATGCACCAATCCAATTTTGCAGTATCCAGACTATGAAAAACCTTTCACTTTAACAACAGATGCATCCGATTACGCTATAGGTGCAGTACTAAGTCAGGAAAAAGATGGATTTGATCTACCTATCGCTTATCTATCCAGAGTATTAAACGCGCCAGAAATAAATTATTCTACAACTGAAAAAGAATGTCTAGCCGTTCTATATGCAGTTCATCATTTTAGACCTTATATTTATGGTAAGAAATTCACTTTAGTCAGCGACCACGAACCATTGAGATGGATCGACACCATAAAGGATCCAGGACAACGATTAATAAGATGGAGATTAAAATTAAGAGATTATGAATACGAATTTCAACACAAATCAGGAAAATTAAACACAAATGCCGATGCTCTATCCAGAAATGTTATGGAAGAAGATATCGACGAAAATTCCGAAAACAGTAATGATCAAAAACAAGTAAAAATTTTGATCAACAAACGTATTGACAAAAACCCTAAAAAACCAACTAAAACTTCATCAAACGTTCCTTCTAATCCTCAAAAATCGAAATTACAACCTCCAAAATCAATATTAAAACCATCCACTTCAAAATCCACTGCAGACCAAAGTATTATTGGTTCAAGAATAGCACAACGACGAACATTTCAACCACCTACTCTAAAGTCCACACTAGATCAAAGTACCATTGGTTCAAGAGTATCACAAAGAAGAGCACTACAACCCAGAATAAAGACAATAGACGAAGACACATCTGAAAGTAGCACTGACGAAGAGAGAGAAACGCCAATTCCTCCTATTCAAAAGGCAAGTAGAAGCGTGCTCCCTAGTCTGAAACTTCCACCAGCTGCTATCAAGAACATACCAGGTCCAAAAAGTGCACCTCCAGAAACGCAGACCAAAGCTGTAAAATTTCCAATTCCAGAAACAACCGTACTAACGATAGACCCACCAATTAGTGAAAGCGAAGACAGTTCTGAAGAAGAAGATAACACAACGCTTTTAAGCAGAAAAGAAATAGCGAAGGACCTAGGAAATTCCATATCTCGTTTTAATCAATCCGTAAAACAACATGAAGATTGGCTAATGGATTCACCACAATCTCCAAGAGATTGGCTTAGTCTTTCTGATGGAAATGACGACGAAGGAATTCACAAAGCAGCCAACGAATTAATTCCAGGAGACCATACAGAATTTTCTCATAAAATGGATTTCCAATGGGATTATGCTAAAGGCGAATCCATATGGGAAAATGGTTCTAAAGAAAGTTCAGATAGTGAAGTATCGATCAAAGAAATCGAAGAACCAGAACAAGAAATACAACAAACACCTCGAAAAATGGACACAGATGAGATTAAGGCTAAAAATGTAACCTTTAGGTCCACATCATTAGAACCACACACACCTGTAACTTTCAAAACTCCAAAAGCTATGTCAACGCCTTATCACACTTCATTACACGAAACAGATGTCGAATCAGAAAATGAAACAGACGACGAAGAAGAAAGCGATACAGCTGAAAATGAAATTAAGGAAAATAAAATTAAGTCAACTTCTTTAAGAACAACACTCCTAGAAAGCATTCCTCCCGATTTCCCTTTATGTTATTTGAAAATACCTGAAAAATCCTCGAATATAGCCAGTCACAGAGAAAATCTAACTTATTATCGAAATAATTACGTGCGTTTTCTATCCGCTGATTGTGAATTTACCACTCCAATAAGCAGATTGCTTATAGATATTGCAGTAATAGATCCAGAAGAAATTAAAAGTAAAAAGCCCATTAAAGGACAAATTCTTGTAACTCCAAGAGGAAAACATAACGTATATTCTATAATAGTGAAAGATAAATATTACGATCCAGTATCAAGAGAAGATCTAATTTCAGGAATACAGGATTTAAAAATTCTTTTACATAAAGAGAAGGCAAAAGAAATAAGAATTTCTCGACATGGTGATTTCACTGACGAATTAAGGAAAGGAGAATTAATGCAAATAATTGAATCTATTTTCTATAAAAGCGATATTAATATAACTATCTGTTATGGACAAGTTTCTGTCCCAAAGGAAGAAAACAGAGAAGACATTATCAGCGAATTTCATAGAAGTAAAATAGCGGGACACAAAGGAATAGTAAAAACCTACAGAAGAATTCGCGAAAAATTTTACTGGCCTAGAATTAAAGAACAAGTAACAGAATTTGTGAGAAGATGTCCCACATGTCAAACTCAAAAACTAGTTAGAGCAAAAACCAGGGAACCAATGATTATAACCGACACACCTTTGGACGTTTTCGACAAAGTTTCATTGGATACAGTAGGAAAACTTCCTACGACCTCAGACGGGAATTGTCATATTTTAACTATGCAAGACCACTTATCCAAATATTGCATAGCCGTAGCAATACCCGATATTTCAGCAACTACTATTGCTCACGCAGTTGCCAAAGAATTATTTTCAGTTTACGGAGCACCTAAAGTTATTTTAACCGATAAAGGTACTTCATTTATTGGCAAATTAATGTCAAAACTATCAAAAATATTCAAAGTCCAACAAGTAACAACTTCAGGTTATAGACCACAAACTAACGGAGCTTTAGAACGCAGCCATGCTGTATTAGCAGACTATATAAAACAATACACCACAGACTGTGACGATTGGGATAGATTATTGCCTTTTGCAATGTTTGCTTACAATACCTCTGTACACGAAGCTACTAACTTCACTCCCTACGAGTTAGTTTTTGGTAAAACTGCCCGTACCCCTAGTTCCTTTCCACAAGAAGAAAAATTAGAAACCTATGGTTCCTACTTAACAGAGCTCATAAACAGACTAACTGAAATAAGAATTTTAGCAGCTAAAAATTTGATAGACTCCAAAACAAAATCCAAAGAAAGGTACGATAAATCAATCAAGCCTTTCTTAGGAAAAATAGGCGACAAAGCTTATGTCGTAATAGAAGGTATGAAAAGAAAATTTGACCCCCATTATCATGGTCCATATACAATTGTGGATATCCTTGATAAAAACAATGTAATCCTTGTAAATAATAATGGAAATAGGTTCCAAAAACACGTAGATAAGTTAAAACTAGCACATGAATAAAATAATAATACAATTTTAATTTTTAGATGTCAAAATCAATCATTTTTACTCCACCAATCCAAGGAGAGTTGGTAAGAAATTACGTGTTCCCCAAGGGTAACATAGAAAGCATTAATTACCCAAAAGGAATATTAGAGGAACTGACTGCAGAATATAATTTGGATAAACCAACCTACACAGTTGATAAAACTACTGGTCCTGAATTCGGAAAACTGTGGAGAGTAAAATGCATTGTCACGGACGATAAAAATAGTAATGCATTCATCGTAACGGGAGAAAGTTGCAGAACCATTCGAGAATCAGAACATTCAGCTGCAAAAATGATACTAAAAGAATTAGAGAAAACGTATTATTTTAGCGAAGAAGAGAAACCACGATCATTAAAACACAAAATTTATGTTATGACACCTGAAGAACCATCACTAATAAAATTGAAGTTGTATAAATGGGAAAATTGCTGCGAGTATTGTTATAAAAGAGGACATACCAAAGAACATTGCTTTAGCGTGATTCGAAATAAGAAAATCCTACAGAAACAAAACCCATTCAATGATAAAAATGATGATTCAGACGAATTTTGGGAGCTACCTGGCCCCACATGTTCATGGGATTAAACACCCAAAATTACAAAGTTTCTCTTTAACAGTCTATAAAACAATTCAATTTCTTGTTGTACCCATCTAAAAAATCTAAAAATTATTTAAATAATTGATTAATTATAACAATTAAGAACCATTTGACATAATATTAAAGATTACTTAGTTGAATAATCAAAAAAATTTTATTAATAATAATCAATTCTAAATTAAAACAAAATAAAATAAAATAAAATTTTTAAAACAAATTTTCATGCTGAAAATATTATTTTATCAGGATGGTGACAGCTAGTTCTAAGGTTAAGTATTACACTAGCTTTCGATCAAATACTAAATGAATAAATTCTATCCATAACTTTCCGAAATAATGAAATTTCACCATTTTTAACAAACGTAATCCTTAATTTCACACAAATAATTTAAAAATTATTGTAAACCGACCATAATTTACAACACAAATTAAGATCAGACTACTGAAAAACATAAACAAATTCCTAAAACAATAAATTCGAACCATTAACAGTACTCATTCAACCAGAAAAGGAGAAAACAAACTATATCTATCCTTTTCTAAAAAGTTAATTCTCATAAATAAACAAATTTGTTGAGTAAAAATTCAAAAAGCATAATTAAACAGAAACAATAAAATAAAAACTCATTAAATCAAAAAACAAAACTCAAAAATTTATTAAATTATAATAAATAACGAAGAAAAACGGAATATACCTGTCCTTTTCTAACAACCCATAATTACATTCATTAATAACAATTACATCTCAATAATAATTAAAATAATAAAAGGAAGATAATTATTAATAATTCTGTTAATTATAAGTAAATTCTATTAGAAACAGATTAAAATTAAACAATAATATACATTTCAAGTAGAATTATCGCATATCGATATATCGAACATAAAGGTAGCAACGAGAAACTGCTCAACGCGAACTTACGTAGGCTTACGCCACGAGATCTATATGCATAAAATCAATGACAGAATTCAAAATTAATAACCAATAGGTTAGAAAAATATATCTAAATAGCAACAAATAGGTAATAGTTTATTAAATCAAAGCCCAAAACACAAAATTTTATTGCAATAAACAAATAAAAATAAAAATTCAAATAAAGAAAGAGAAGAAAACATACACCTATCCTTGTCTTCAAATACAGTCTCTCAAGGATGAAAACCTAAAGTACGATTCACTATGCGATCTATATGCATATAATCAATGTCCAAAATTCAAATTTAGTAACCAGCAGGTTAAAACCCACTGAAAACAAAAAGTCCCTAGATTAAATAAAAATTTAAAATTCCCCACCCAAATTAAATTCATGCACATAAGTGCAACTAAAAACATGAATTAATAATAAAACCCATAATTATGGGCTTCTTCATGTATACATACGCCCATATTTATGTGCTCAACTTGTGGAGCTCATAAATACGGGCCAATCAAAAAAAAAAAAAGAAAGAACTAATAAATAAAACTAAAACACAGATAATTAAATTAAAAAGAATTATTTATTAGAAAAACTTAATACTAAAATACATATAAAACCTTAAAATTAACAACCAGGCCCAAAACGGGCCTGTCCGGGAAACAGGACGTACCTTGTCCCGTCCCCGGCCACAATTATTTTTAAATTTATGTACGGAGGGCGAATAAATAACCGCCCCCCTCCCATAAAACGGGTCACCAGGAAATTTTCATACCCATATTCTGAAACAAAAATTTTTATATTAATAAAATAATAAAGTAAAAAAAAAAAAAGGGGATAAAACTTAAAACTAAAAACAAAAACAAAGACACTTACCACCCTCATTGGGCCCAGCAAACTCCGACCTACGGTCTTCATTTCTGTTGTTATTATTTTCTGTAACAAAAAGAGTAAAACCAATAATAAAAAAAGGGGGAATGAGAATAACAACAAAAATACAAAATTAATTTAGACTAAATGTCACTTACCTCCGTTCATCTTGATGTTTTGTTTTCAAATGACTCATATTCAAAATCGCTGATCCTTGCAAATTCTAACGCGATAAAAGCCCTTAGATGAGATCATAAAAACACAGCATCCAAATCAAATTAACAACCAAAAAAAAAAATAATAATAATAAAATCAATATAATAATAAAACATACAATTCAAAATAAATACAAATTAACAAAAAAAAAAAATTTTTTTTAAATACCAACATTTAAAAACGAAACAATCAATTAATAAATTAAATTACCAACTATCAAAATATAGACAATATAACCACTAATTATCTAATATACCGACTGTTAATGAGAAACGAAAATTCAAATTTCGCCCTTATAATTAAGATAAATTTAAATAATTTTATAAATAATGTGATTATTGAATAATAAACAAAATGTTTATCAAGTTGTAAATAATTATGAAAATCACATTATTACAAAACATATATTCGCTAAATATTATATTTATTTTCAAATATTCACATAAAATATAAATTATAATCAATTATAATCAATACTATACTTAATCAATAATTACAAGAATTAATACATTACACCAAGAATTACATATTGATATTATAAAAATTAGGTAATACCCTTATTAATTTCTTAAATATCATTAATCAATAACAATATTAAATAATCATAACTTACTTTTATAACCTATATATTATAATCAATATTCTAACTTATTCATAAAAACCATGAAGTAGAAAAAACACTTGGATCAAATAAAAACACTACTTCAAACTTTAATTAAGAAAAATAATCAATAAATATAATAAATAAATATAATCAATATTATTAAAAATATATATATCCATTATATACCAATAAAATACAAATAATCACTATAATAAACCCTTAATCAATACTATAGCAATAAGAATATTGTAAAACCATATGTATTACCAATTAATCAATAAATAAAAATTAAAAGAAGGACGAAAGAAAATGAAGGAAGGGGATTTGGCGGTCGCCTTCTTCTTTCCTCCTCATTTTAATAAAAACTAAAATAAGAATAAAAACTAAAATAAATTTGATGTTACAGATGGAAATTCCATTTTTGGGACACATATCTGACGCTGTTAATTATATATCAATAGCTTTCAAAATATTATTATTATTGATAGCATTGATAGTAGTTAAAAACCTATACGTACTTTATAAAGTCGTAACAAAGAGAAGACAAAGATCGAATAATAATCGATCAAATGTATGAGGATTATTAGTCCAATTGGAGCTCACATACATTGGGGACAATGTAAACTCTAAGGAGGGAGGACCAGGCCCAAAAATCCCGAAAAATTTGAAGAAATAGAGCCACTAACAGAGTTGAAATAACCAGGCCACTATAAACCGCCAAGAGGCGACACAATTCAAATCAGCGCGCCGAAAACCTTAAGCTCACAAACATCGATCGCATGAATCGACCCTGAAGCTATGTATATATCGCGCATGCCTTGTTCGGCAACCATCATGAAAAAGCGGCAAATAATTCAAATTCAAAATTGTAAATTCGCTCTTCACGATGGAAATCGAATAAAAATCATAACAATATCCACATTATTGCTTATAATTACTAAATATCCTTTAAAATTTAGATTATATTAACAAAAATAATAACCATAATCAAGCTTCATTATTAATAAATAGTCAATAATTATTAATCCATACGAACATTTAATAAAGTATTATTCCATATGCAAAAATAAATGATTAAATGCATTGGAATAATAATTGTTGATTAATAAAATGCTAATAACAATTAGAATAACCTAACACTAACAACAAACAAGTTAATAAATAATTAAATAAATATAAATATATACAATAAATAAAATAAAATACAATCAATTAATTAATTAATTAATTGACTAATTAATTAATTAAATAAAAACAACTAACAATTAACAAAAAAAAAATATAATAATAATAATATATACGTATATTTCTAACTAATTATTAATAACTAAACATTAATTGATTGTCAAATAATAATTAGCTAACAAACGATAATTAATTAATGTAAGTTTAAAATATGCCTATAATTCTATAAAATTAGAACTATAAGCTGTCAAAGTTAACAAAGAACATAATTATTATTATTATCAACAATTATTGTTAATAATAATTGGCTTTAAAAGTCCCAGCAAAGAGCTGAAGGTATCAAGGCAGCATGAAAGTAGAGGAGGGTCTCTCGCGACGCACGGTATACAGGCATACGCCTTCTCTCCAATAGCTATGCGGTTGGGCCCACGCCTCTCTTATACGGTAAGCGAGATCGAGAAGCATTAAAGTCTCCAACTCATGCACGTCTCGCTGTCGCTTACACTCTTAACAATCATACTTTCTTAATGCGCTTCTTCTTTAATAATGCCAATAGTATGAAATATAAACGAGTATTATTGTTTATTAACATTATAAATTATGATTGTTGTTAAATTTTGATGATTATTTAACAATAAAATTGTTAAAAAATCACATAAATCGAAAATATTAAATTAATTAATTAATCACAATAAAGTGAGTATAATTAACACTAAAAATTCAATTATTTATTAATAATCATAAATTAAATAAACAAAATATGTATGATAAATAAATAACTTTTGATAAATTATGTAAAGAAAATTGTTATATAATCAAGATGGTTGTAATTGACAATTATAATCAGCACGTCAATGAACAATAATAATAATCATAATAAACAAAAGAGAAACAAAAACAACAGTCATAGTAAAATGAAATTAGTTAAAATTTTAATAAAATAACTTTAAGAATATAAATATAGAATATTAATTAAAATATTGGTCATGAAAAAAAGAAGAAGAGTAAAGATTAGTAGGACTCTCAGGCCGCATTGTCGTTGTGCCGACTTTGCCATTTTACCCAGGCGTTGAAGTCTCTCGATCTCCGCTCGAACTTGCAAATAGACTCCCTGCGCATTTATGCTTCCTTAGTATTTCTCTCGCCGCACTCTACTTGAAATATCGATTTAATCAATAGATTAATCGATTTTAACAAAAATTTATATAAAAGAAATTAAAGGCAATTAAAATTTTAACAAAATGACTAAAAAAAAAAAAAAAAATTTTGAATATTATTTAAACTGCCAAATTCAGTCAAGAAATAAATCAAATTAAACAATGAAATGTATAATTGTACAATAATTTCAACAAATAACTTAATTAATAAAAATTGAATTTTATTTAAATGCAAATTTTGTAAGCATATAATTAGAATAAAACTGATAATTATAATTTTGAAAGGGAAGTCAACGAAAAATGGTAAACACAAGACAATAAAACAAATATTAATGATTTCACGTTAATTAAATATTTATTACATAATAATATAAGGATTATAATTGTTAATCAATGTATGTGTGTGTGTATGTGTGTGTATGGAAAAGTAGAAATATATATATAAGCAAATGAAAAAAAAAAAAAAAATAATAATAATAATAATAATAATAATTTTAATAATATACAATAATAAATAAAAATAAAATTAAAATAAAATAAAATAACAATAAGTATATGTACATGTAAGATTAACTAGATACATTTACGTCGTCAGATTCAGCGTCTAAATTCAAAACACCGTCATGCCCCCCCTCTACAAAAACATCATAATAATTCGTCAAAACAGACCCACATTTACATCTCAGGTCCTGCAGGTTTTGAATGACATATCGCCCACAAGTGCATTCACGACCACACAAATCCGCATCAGCTGTCACGACGTCCGAAATTTCCACTGGTTCGATTTTTGGCAAATCTGGATCCTCCAGCACAGTCCCACAATCGCATTTCATTTCTCTCAATAACATGTTAATGAATTTTCCACAAGGACAAAATCTACCAGTAACTCCAGGAAATCTAAAAACAAAACATTAATATGAGGAAAACTCAAAGGAACAAAAGAAAACTTCCTTCTACACCACACAAAACGAAATCCATACCCTGTGCAAATTTTTTCACTAGTCATGTGAACACATTCCCGAAAGCTTGGCAAATCCTTCATAAACATTGCCACTAATTTATTCAATTGTTTTTCAATCCGGCATTTCCTACGTTTCAAGGATTTTCTCTGTGAGGATCTTCGAATTGACCATGATTCCGGAACTCGTCGTAAAGAAAAACGTCCACTACTTCTATCCTCAATTGAAACAAGTTCGTAATTTGGAACAAAACCCAAAACATTTTTCACTGCAGCAATATCTTTGGATAATCGCGATAACTCCGTTATGAGGAAAAATATTTTCGCCAATTTCCGTGGGTTAAATTGCTGTGACCGAATGAACGAAGAATGACCTAAAGCAAACAAATTACAAATCTTGAATTATTGAAATTAAAACAACGTAAGCAAAACACAAATAGAAAATTTTAAAATTAATCACAATAACATACACTAATTAGTGTTTTTAAAGAAATCCCGAGGAAAATAAAATTCACAAATAATCGATATTATATCCTCTGAAAATTAGCAACATTTTACACTTAAAAATTAACCGTTTTAAATTAAGGGTGGAAACACGCACTAAAACACCTTGTCTTTTTGCATCTAAAGCACTCACTATTATTATTTCATTTAAAGAACAGTCTATTCCTGTGACGTCTATAATTAAACGACGCACTATCTCAGCTGCTCCTTCTACGGGCATTTTCCAAATGGCAAATTGGAAAATACCCATACGTTCTTCCAATTCCACCATACGTAATCCCATAAGTCTGTGACTAGAAATATTCGTTGTTAAAGAAGGATCTAATTGTGGAATCACAGGAATATTCACTGGAAGACTCAAAGGATAATTGGTCCCTTCAGATGTAGAAGTCGAAGGCACTGGATTATTTTCCCTAACTACCACATTATTTATATTTTCCACCAACTGTCCTATGTTATTTTGCACATTTCTATCTTCATGATCTTCTAAAAGCTCAAGATCAAACGAATCTATATAATCACCAGAATCACCCATAATTACAGATTAAAAAGACGATACACAACAAAAAAAAAAAAAAAGGAAACTAATAAACAGCACTATTATTTTACCGGGAGCAATATCTCTATTCAACAAAAGAGGGACTGGTCTCATGTTCTTGATGCAAAATTCAATTAAGTCAACCGTAGAAGCGTCGCTAACTGATCCACTATCACTCATGGTTAATGAAGAACTAATTACAAAGGACTTCAACACTATAAGTGGGGACGACAGATCCTGATATCATCAGTCAAAAATTTGATGAGCATGAAGATTCTCACGATCTTGAACAACTCAGCTGGACCGAAGGATACCCGAGAAACTATATTTTGAAAACAACTTACCTTCTTCTTCACCATTTTCAATTCTTAACACGTACTGCACATGATGTATATTTTAAACACTTATCTATTACACTTAACTCAAAATGTTCTTCGTCAGCAACATTACATCTTTTATAAGTAAAAAGCAGAATTGTAAAAATTTATGAAAAATTTATGTACTAAAAGTACAAGTCCATCGAGGACGATGAACAATTTAAGGAGGGAGGACTGTTATATCCCGACATATTTTACAATTTATATATTTTCATAAATTTAATAATTTCTTTAAATAATCAATTAAATAATATTATAAATGTAACATTTAGCCATGCCTAAAAACATAGTTTAAAAATATTACACTGTCATTTTAAAATTCAAATTAGAAAAGCATAAAAATAGAAAGCATAACTAAATATTTTAATATTTCATTCATGTGATTCATTAACACTTGTTACTACTCATATGAATGAAAGAGTAAGATGAATCTACGAACTATGTTTTTACGACAAGTGTAAGGCCATGAATGAAAGAGATGACGCATGATAAAAGGAAAATATAAAAAGAATAAACGCGTTCATAATGCATATACTTAATATTAATAAAAATAATTGGTGGTTGGTTTATTGGTTTGTTCAGTTGTCGATGTGTAACCTTATCACCAAATTATAAATATAAACACATTCAAATTGATCGAATCAAAGATAAATCGATTATCGACAATCGATTAATCGATTATCGATTGTTGATTCGATTAATGAACTAAATGTGCATATCGATGTTTGAATTGGACGAATAATGGATCTATTAGCAATTATAAAATTAAATAATCAATAAAATGAAGATATAATAGAATAAAAAGATCATATTACATATCGTACGTGCCTGAAATCGTGCATGGCGTACGTGACTAAAACGGTGCATGGTGTACGTGTCTAAAACGGCGCGTGGTGAAAACACCCAAAACAAAATGTTTCCACCACTTAACATCCCTAAAATGCATTAGATTAGAAACTATATAAGCTGCTGTAAAAAGCAGAACGATTGTCAAAAGTTCCGGTGTAATTCAGAGCGAATAATAGCATTGTAGAGCGACCCTTCAGTTTAAAACGCGAGTTATCGAATTCTTTCCGTAAAAGGTGCAAGTTAAATTGTTTATCACTTAGAAACAAGTTTCTTTCCCGTAAAAAGGTGCAAGATAATAATTTAACATTTAGAATTGTCAATTTTGCTGTTTTAACTGTCGTATTTGTTATACAAAATTAACAGTGTAAATTTCATTAATTCTTTCCGTAAAAGGTGCAAGTTAAATTGTTATCACTTAGAAACAAGTTTCTTTCCGTAAAAGGTGCAAGATAAATAATTTACCACTTAGATAACGTGAAACTGTTAATTTATAGCAAAACTCTTACAAAGTTGTGAAAGTTACATAAGTGTAACATAACAAACTTTAAGTTTCATTCACTTGAAACGAAACAAATCAAGAAACCAAATACAACGACTTTGCGGTACTTTGTCAACGAATATTGTGTAATAAACGTAAGTAATGAATTGTAATAATTGTAATTTTAATTAATGTTGTAAACAATAAATTCATAAAAGGAATATTATTCTTGTTTTTAACGCAAAACCCATAGTTTTGACAAGTGATCACGATCCTACTATAAAAATAAAGATCAGGCCTTACCAACCTGATTAATCAGCTAACTGGTTTTACAACCTCTTTTAACTAAATAATCAAATTTATTTAAAAGCCTTTCTTTTGCTCGGGACATAACACTGTCCAATGATGTAAATATCAAGTTTCTAAATTTATATGCCTAGGCTTGGTAGCCTTTTTAAACAAAGCGAAAAGCGTCCTGCCGGCAGGACCGGGTTCCATCATTTTGTGACTAAAAATTATATGAATTTTTGGGAAATTCAACTTCTTTAAGCTACCCTGCTCTTCGGTTTAAACTTACAAGCTCAACATTTACATGCGCTGAAAGCTTGTTTCATCACCTTTCCAACTATATATATATATATATATATTACTTTTTCTTTATGTCAATCCATGTTAGTTTTATTTTGCGATTTCGGACGGACTCACCTGAGTCTTTTTGGTCCTGTCGGAAGGACGTTGGACGTTATATCATTAAGACGAAAAATGATAAACGAATTTTTTAAAAATTAAATTCATCTGTAATTTTCATGTGTTTTAATTTTTTGAGAAATTAATTGTCACTAAGGATACTATTATTAAAAAAAATATGATTTAGAATAAAAAATAAAACTACCGTACCATTATTTGTTGGTTTTCGTTTTTAAAAACGTTGTGGTCTTCAGCCTCATACATATTTTTATGCAAAAATTCTATTTTTAAGAAAAATAGACATTATGTATTTGTGAAATTATGAAATTAATAATACTTATGAAATCACAATCACTTTATAAGTTACAAATTTTAATGTTATTAATATATTCAGATATATTATATTTTTAAAATATTAAATTTATAACACACTTTTTAGTACATATTAATTGTTAAAGTCAATTTTATAAATTGAATCAAAATTATATGTTTAATTTAAACATAATTTTTAATTGACTGTAAAATAAAGATAATTATATTTGATTCCAATATGTTAATTTCTCAGTGAAAATTTGTAAAGTTCAAGGAGATTAATACAATTATTTAAAAACTAAGCTAAGAATTTTTTTTAGAGAATACAAAAAGTAAAAAAAAATTTTTTGTGTCAAAATGGTACCTTCTCATTTCGCCCGTCAGTAAAAATAGGTATATCATTACTAATTAAAATTATTTGTAAATTTTTCTTCCTTTTTTATTTGGATGAGGAAGGAGTCACCTACCTTGAATTTTTTAGAATTAAATATCACTTACTAATGAAAAACATATTTCCAACCCAAGGTTGGAAAAAAAATTACAAATATTTTTAATTAGTAAATCATATACCAATTTTCACTGACGGGCGAAATAAACTATATCTTTTATTTCGCCCGTCTTTTTTCCCATGCATTTTCACTTACGGGCGAAATAAATTATTTCTCTTATTTCGCCCGTTTTTTTATTGCTATACATTTTCTTCTTTTCTCCTCTTAACTTCTAAACTGTTAAACATAGAGAACTAAAACTTGGTATACTGTTGTATTTTAACGTGTATATATTAGAAATATCAATGTTCACAATTTTGTAAAATATACGATTTTGGTTTATTTTAGTACACCCGGTGATGATAAAAAAAGGGAAACTATTATGGATGATGAGAATATAGCAGCTTACGCGTCTGAAAATCGATCGTTAACAATAACTACAAAGTAAGTTATTTATAGTGTTTGGAAATTCGCAAAAAATACTCCCTTCGGGTTTGCACAATGCAACGAATAATTTGACAAATTTCATGTACGCAATCTTTGATACAAATGATATTCAAAATATTTTATTTTCTAGATTTTTAAAAATCATTAATAACATAAGAAGCTTCTACATTTCTAAAAACTATCCGCCGTGAGTGTAAAATGTGCAGTAGGTTATTCCGATTTTAATAATCTTTTTTAAGTATTGACAGAAAATGTCTAATTTTATACCCTTCATCTATACGTCCGACTAAGTGGACGTTTAGCTGCATAACACAATGGAGATTAAACGTCCGGCTAGTAAAATACTTGCAGCCGGATAAAATATTTCTGATGCAAAACATCCGACTAACCGGACGTTTAACTGCCTAACACAACGGATAAATCATTAAAAATATTAAATTTTAAATATGTATAATTTAATATGTTACATTTTACATATTCTGCTTATAAACTTTCAAATCACTTCAAAACTGTTTATATTTACCCCGAGATTTTTAAATGTTCCTGAAATTCGGGGTAAATGTAAACACCACTATAGTTAAGCGGGGTTTAAGAAAAAAGTTATTTCAATTATACTACTGTTTTAATGAATGGAAAAACTGAAAAAAAGTTCTTCGTAGATATATAGAAAAATCAACCAATTGACTGATAATGTGTCATATAAAATAAACAATCAACCATTACAAAATTAGTAATGTAAAAAACTTGAATAACTTGAAAAAATTTTAATAGATTTTGATTCAACATGGTAAAAAGAAGTTTCTAAGGTAGCTGAATAAGAATGTAAAATCGAATTTTTTAATTTCAAAATGGTGGATTCAATACTCCAGTGAAACATAAAATATTGTTAAAAATTAATCAAATTAAAAAATTTTTAAATGGCGGATCCAATATGGCGGTTGAACCTAAACATATTTTTAAAAATTGATTAAATTTACTTAAATCTGGCGTACCTGAATTTTATTTAACAATCGTAAAGAACCGTTTTCCTTTATTCTAACAAAGCATGTAAATGCACTATGCAATACTCCACTCAGAAAAAAAGTTTATTTCATTTAACCAAACTGTTTAATTAACATATTTTATTTGTTACGATAAAACAACTTCTTTGATTTAAATAAAAATTTGATTCATTTTAATAAATACGTAAAATTTGTTTCGTTATCCGAAAGAAATTTTTTATTTGAAGGTGTTTGTTTGATTTTAAAAAATTAGTGTTATGAATAGAGAATATTGTTTGGTTAAATACAATTTGTTTGACACAACACACAAATTTGTTTGTTTCAACCAAATCATTTTACTTAAGTAAAACAAACATATTTGCTTGTCTCAAAAAGTACATGTGTACGTTAAATAATTGCAATGTGTTCATTAAAAGACTTATGGCATATTTAATTTAATTGTTATTTATTTTCCTTTAATAATGTTTGACTTTCTTAATTTAATATTTTCTATTATACATATTATTAGTTAATTTATACTTTATTATTTATATATATATATACAGGGTGTCCAGGTTCAGCGCGAACATATTTAAGTATTGTATTCTTTGCAAAAATCTAAGAAAAAAAGTCCTTTGCCGTATTTGAAAATATTGAGTTATTTTGGAGTTATTAAATAATCAAAACGTCCAATGAGACGCAGCGCGCTGGTAAGTACCAGTCGATGGGCGTGGCCACGGGAGTTATCACGCTACGGCAGAACTAGCTAACGTAACACGTAACCATTACTAGTAACTTATCTGTCATAACTGACGGATGTAACGTAACTTTCACTATTAACATAACTAGCGTAAGTTACGTTACTAACGAACCTAATGTAAGTTACATTACTATCGTAACTTACGCTAGTTACACGATTTACGGAAGTTACGTAATTTACGTTAATGACGTAACTCAAGTTAATTACAAAAATTACGTTAGTTACAAAACTTACGTAACTCGCGTTATTCACGTAAATAACATAATTACGTTATTTATGTAAATAACATAATTACGTTAGTTACGTAACTCACGATAATAACGCGAATACTGTTAGGGGCCGTACACAAACTACGTAAGGCATATTTTGAGAACTTTTGACCCCTCTCCCCCCATCGTAAGACATTTTCTATACATTAGCGCCATTTTTTCGGCTGTTCGTAAGATTTAACTTGACCCCCTCTCCCCCCTTGAAGCCTTACGTAGTTTGTGTACGGCCCCAAAGTAACGTGATTAAATTACTAACTTAATTGCTATCGAACAAATTTACTAAGTAGAATTGTAAAAAGACACATAACCGACAGATAAGAGAAAAGGAGAGAATCAGAGACTAGCTATTGGAAACAGCAGGAGCTGGAATCTTGGTTTTCTTTGCTACAGTTTTTAGATACTCTGCGGGGGGTAAAACGAAATTTTATAAATTAACAATTTTTTCTTCTGTGTTTTGAACTGACCCAAACAATCAGAGACTAGCTTTTGGAAAAAAAAGGAGTTGGAAACTTGTATTTCTTTGCCAGAGTCTTTAAATACTGTTTGGGGGTGAGACAAAATTCTATTAAAATAAAATTTTATCTTTATTGTTTTGAGTAGAACCAACCAATCAGAGACTAGCTTTTGGAAAAAGGAGGATCTGGAACCTTGAATATCTTCGCCACAGTAATTAGATACTCTGCGGAGGGTGAGACGAATTTTTATAAATTAAAAATTTTTTCTTTTTTGTTTTGAATTGACCCAACCAATCAGAGACTAGCTTTTGGATAAAGGAGGAGCTAGAATCTTGGTTTTCTTCGACACAACCTTTAGATACTCGTCGGGGGTTGAGACCAAATTCTATGAAAATAAAATTTTAACTTCATTGTTAAGAAAAGATTCTAGCTCCTTCTTTATCCAAAAGCTAGTCTCTGATTGGTTGGGTCAATTCAAAACAAAAAAGAAAAAATTTTAATTTTATAAAAATTCGTCTTACCCTCCGTAGAGTATCTAATTAGTGTGGCGAAGATATCCAAGGTTCCAGATCCTGCTTTTTCCAAAAGCTAGTCTCAAATTGGATGGTTCTACTCAAAACAATGAAGATAAAATTTTATTTTGATAGAATTTGGTCTCACCCCCAAACAGTATTTAAAGACTCTGGCAAAGAAATACAAGTTTCCAACTCCTTTTGTTTCCAAAAGCTAGTCTCTGATTGTTTGGGTCAGTTCAAAACAATGAATAAAATTTTTTATTCTATTAAATTTATTAGTTTCGACCCCCGGTGAGTATCCAAAGGTAGTCGAAGAACTCCAAGATTGCAGCTCTTCTTTTTTCCAAAAGCTAGTCTCTGATTGGTTGGGTCAATTTAAAACAATAAAGATAAAATTTTATTTTGATAGAATTTGGTCTCAACCCCCGACGAGTATCTAATTACTGTGGTGAAGAAATCCAAGGTTCCAACTCCTCCTTTTTTCAACAGCTAGCCTCTGATTGGTTGTGTCAATTCAAAATAATGAAGATAAAATTTTAGTTTGATAAAATTCTTTTTGTTGCATTTGCACTAAATGGAACTTTACAAGTGCCTTTTTTGTGGGTGAATATTTAAAAATTAATGTTTGTATTGCAAAAAAAAATTTTTAGTCCTGAAAAATAAGTTTTAAATAAAGTTTTATATGCAACCGATTTTTCTCAATTATCTCCTTTTGTCTTATCTGTCGGTTATGTGTCTTTTTACAATTCTACTTAGTAAATTTGTTCGATAGCAACTAAGTTAGTAATTTAATCACGTTACTTAGGGGCCATACACAAACTATGTAAGGTTGTAAGGGGGGAGAGGGGTCAAGTTAAATCTTATGAACAGCAGATAAAATGGCGCTAATGTATAGAAAATGTTTTACGAGGTGGAGGGGGGTTAATATTTCTCAAAATAAGCCTTACGTAGTTTGTGTACGGCCCCTAACAGTATTCGCGTTATTATCGTGAGTTACGTAACTAACGTAATTATGTTATTTTTGTTAATAAGTTAGTTAGTAACAAAATTAAATTTATAAGTTCTCTGATTTTGAAACAATTACGGATAGTGGTTAAAAACTTTGAGCAATTGTTTAAACAATTATTGTTAAACAATTTTATTCTTAATAACTTTCAGTAAATTAAGATTTATATAATTTTGTTGTTTTAAAATTTTTTGTTACAATCGTAACTGACTACAGCGTGCTAGTTCTGCCGTAGCGTGCTAACTCTGATCTACCTATGGAGCACGGAAAAAAAGAAATTAGCTTCAGCAATAAACAGATGTTTGCTGTGAAAGTTCTAAAAATTAGCTACCACAGCTAAAAAGTTTGCAGTGGCAGCGATCATGTTAGCTGAGACAGCAAACATTAGTAAAAAATTATGCGAGTTTGCTGTCATAGCGAACTTGTTTGATCTCACAACGAACTTTTTCGTTTTCCCCATTTTAACAAACAAGGTTTGTTATGAGACGTGTCGTTTTAGAGACGTGTCATTTTTCTTGTAATAATAGTTACCGTTAATATGTTAAAATGTCATTTCTTGAGGTATAAGTAAAAAAAAATTTTCTTCTTTTTTTTGGGTTTTTATCGTTAAAATTAAAGTGCAAATATCATACGGACATTTTTCTTTTAGCTCAAGGTGTACTGAGTTTAGTAGAAAAAAAGTTTAATGGAAAACATTAAGAAGAAAAAATATATTGTAGGTTAACTATTAGATGACGGTGTGGGGCTGAATCGGACATCGTGATTAAAAACAACCAAATCTTTGAATTCTTTAATTTATTTTATATTAATTAACTATTTTATATTATATTCTTTGCTTAAAACCACTTTATAAATAAATAAATAAAGAATTTATTTTAAAACTTGAATTCGCAAGCGAGTTGCTACAAAGAGACAAGCCTGAAAACTGTTATTCCGTTTTATATTACATTAATTACCGATTTTACATATTATATTCTTTGTATAGTATAAAAAAATTATTATTTTCCTTTTTCAAAAAAATTCAGTATTTTTTACAAAATTATTGTTTAAAAATAGAAATGATGCAAACAGTTTTCTTTTTTTACTACAATTTGCATAACTTTCTATATTTCTTTAGAAAGAAAAAACAAAATCTGCATAATTTCGATTTGTCAATCATTTTAATTTTTTAACAAAATTTTAGTTTTTTATTTAAAAAAAATAAAACATTTTGTATGTTAAAATTAACCTTCCATTTTCACATGAAATGATAGAAATAAATTTTACTGCAGATAAAATAAGCTAATTTATTATAAGTATACTTATAAAATACCAAATCAGGTTATGATCAGGGCCTTATAAGGTCCTGATGTGGCCTATATTTAAAACACCACTTCAAGACCTGATCAGAAAAAGTGTTTCATTTCCAAATTAGGGCCTTATTTAACCTGATCAGGGCCGGATGACTACCACGTTTCAATTTCTACACGGGTGCCACAGCAAACCCTTTCTATGGTGAGGTAAAATTTTGAAAACTGTTCAAAAAATTTTTTATTTAACAATATATATGAACAAAGGAGAATAAACTTTACTAAATATTAGTTAACAAATGTGTAGGATTCATATTTTTTAAGTTACGATATCAGATTTGATCTGATCGGTGCACAATATTAAAAACTTTCATTTATAAAAATTATTAAAAACAAATAAAATTTATTTTCTCTAGACTAAATTTTCCATGACAATTAACTTTCTCCCTGTGTGGAGTTTTCGCGCTTTTTTAACATAAGGCTTATTTACAAGAAAATATGATGAGATAAATTGATTTTTACACGGCTTATACTCTCTTATACTACCTTTTATTAATGATTCATTTACTGCCGATAAACAAAGCCGTGTAAAAATCAATTTATATCATATTTTCTTGAAAATAAGCCTAATGGCAAGAAAATATTTATCTTACATTTGAAACCTTTAAATAAATTTATAAAAGCCCCTTATTTGAAATTAGAAGATTTAAAAGTAGCTTCTACACTAATAACACCAGGCTGCTACATGGCCTCAATTGATTTACAAGACGCATTTTTATTGGTATTAATATCAGAAAAATATAAAAAATTTCTTCGTTTTTTGTTTAATAGAAAATTATATGAATTTAATTGCTTACCCTTAGGTTTATGCACCGCACCCTACGTATTTACAAAATTGTTAAAACCAGTAGCACAAAAGTTGAGAAGTAAAGGACTATTATCTGTTATCTACTTTGATGACATTCTTTTAATGTCTCCTTCTCATAAATGTAAGTAAGAAGTAAGTCAAAAAAAAGAAAAAAAATCTGTAATCTAGCAAAAAGTTTAAAAGTTAAAACGAAGTGACGTATAAGAGAATTATCTCATTGCATTGGTGTTCTTATTGCAGCGTGTCCGGGTGTAAAATACGGGTGGCTCTATACTAAAGTAATGGAGAGACTAAAATTCTTAGCACTCTTATGTAAATCGGATGGGTGGCTTGCAATATAAAAAATTGAATAATACAGCTAGGCAAATTAGGGAATGGTGCGAAACAAGAAATGTATTGATCTTTGCCTCGTATATAAAGTCGAAAGGTAGTACAATTGCTGATAAACGAAAAATATCTTTAACAAATCGTGAGAAATTTTGATATTAATCTCTTAGCAAGTTATTCCAATAAAAAAATGTGATCGTTTTATTTCTTGGTATAGAGATCCCGAGTCTTTGGCTATTGGCGCCTTTACGATTTCTTGAGCAAGTGATTTTTTTATGTATTTCCTCCTTGTTCCCTAGTGTTAAGGGTCTTTAGAAAAGTAATTGATGACAGAGCAGTTGGTGTTATAGTAGTTCCTTTTTGGCCAACTCAGGCGTGGTTTTTAGAATTATAAAATAAAAATCTCTCTTTCTAGGTCCAAAAATAGATTTATTAACTTGTTTTTCTAGAGAACACCATTCTCTAGCCAACAAACTTACCCTGGCGATAGGGAGCTTATCAGGGAAGCTTTTCGCAAAACAGGAGTTCCAGAATCAGGGATTGAACTAATGTTACAGTCAATATTGTCAACAACAATTAAGCAATATGAGAAGCCTTAGACATTGTGGCTTTATTGCAAGGAAAAAGATATTATAATGTTCAATGCTAATGCTACTACAGTTATAGATTTTTTTGGCAAATATTCAACCTAACGTAGGATCGCACGGTACCTTAAATTCCTATCGGTCAGCAGTGTCTCTTTTATTAGTAGTAGACATTACTTCTGACCCTTTAATGACCCGGTTTTTAAAGGGGTATCAAATATGAAACCGCAAAAACTCCGATACGATCTTACTTGGGATCCTCAAATAGTCCTCAATTATTTAAAGAACTTTTATCCAAATGAAAATTTATCCTTAGAATCGTTAACGCAAAAATTAGTTGTATTAATCGCTTTAGCTACTTCTCAAAGAGTTCAAACAATTTCACAAATCTGCGTAGATAATATAATTGAAAGTGAGGAATTTATTCAAATTAAAATCCCTGATATAATTAAAACTACAAAAGTTTATAGATCGTAACTTTTTTTGATGCTTCCATTTTTTAAAGAAAATCCAGAAATCTGTGTAATCTCTGCTCTTAAAACTTACGTTAAACGTACAAACGAAATCAGAAATAAGATCGATAAACTTTTTTTTACTTATAAAAAGCCTATAAGAGAGGCAACCAATCAGACTTTATTTCGATGAATAACGATTGTTTTGTGAAAAAGCGGAATAGATACATCTATTTTCAAAGCGCATAGTACGCGGCATGTGTCCACATCAGCGGCTGAAAAGTACGCTATTAACATCTAGACAATCCGTTAAACCGCTGGGTGGACAATAAATTCCAAAGTCTTCGCCTTCTTTTATAAACGTCCCATTATGGATAAAACTAAATACACAAAAGTGATATTAACAAATAATTAGTTTATAGTACATTATCATTTTTAAATGCGTTTTTATGTTCTTTTTTTATGTTCAAAATTATGTTCTTATGTTCACTTTTATTCGAGTTCAATAAAAGTTTGTGATTAAAAAAATATAGAAATAGCAAAATGTTATTTTCTGTAAACATTTACGTAATGATCTAGAAGAACGAGACGACGAAATATAATTAACAATTAAACTAACTTACCTCAGTAAAGTTCAATTGTAATTATATGAGACGTCTCGTTCGAATAGATCAGTCCCTCCCTACCCTGTTTTAAAAATAAAGTACCCTTTACCTAGTACATTTCGTAATTTTCCAGCTTTAAAGTAATGAAGACGGAAGTAGGCCGCGCCATCTAGGTAGGGCTGGCGCGTCAAGAAGCTTAATTTTTTGAATTATAGCTTTAAAATGTCTGTGGTCAAATCAAGCAGCACGAGTGTGACTACGTAATGATCTAGAAGAACGAGACGTCTCAAATAATTACAATTGAACTTCACTGAGGTAAGTTCGTTTAAATTGTTAATTGGCTCAGCTACTGCACGGTGGTACACTCAACTAAGAGAAATCTACTATATTGTCATTATATCGTCAAAGTCACAGTATCTACTGCACGTCATCTATGGGCGCATGAATCATGTGCAAGTGCTAATACTTTCCTTGTTTGCGATTATTGCAAAGAAAAATAATTATTTATGAATTGTTCGAATCATAAAAGAAGGTTTAAAAAGTTTAAATTAAATTTTAACATTATGTTAATTAAAATATAATATCATTTCGATTAAAGATAATTGTAAAAATATATGTTTTAATTAATGTAATGTTTTGTTAACTAAAAATTTCGAAAAATGTGAAATTTTATTAGGAAAGAAATTTAATTACATGTTTTTTTCATTGAAAATATTGCTAATGTTGCACGGTAAGCTTGCCGTAATCTTATCTCGAGCTTGAAATGTCAGTCCTGACACAAGGTTACACTGTAAGATATCTGTAAGCTTATATCAATGTTGCTAGGTAAGATTGCCGTAAGGTTATTGCAAAACTGCCAAAGCTTGCCGTAAGATTACAAAAAAAATTCTGCAAATTTTAAAATCGAAAAATTTCTAAGTTTTTTATGATTTTTTATTGCTTACTACGGGCGTATATATTAAACACAAAAATTTTGAAAATTGCAGCAACCTTTCATTGTAACCTTGCGGCAATCTTACTTATCAACATTGAGGCAAGCTTACATCTATCTTACAGTGTA
The DNA here is from genome assembly GCA_032872475.1 of Leptopilina myrica (nomen nudum). Lineage (NCBI taxonomy): Eukaryota > Metazoa > Arthropoda > Insecta > Hymenoptera > Figitidae > Leptopilina > Leptopilina myrica (nomen nudum). The sequence goes on from CM065461.1 coordinate 7,907,588, forward strand.
ACCTTGTGTCAGGACTGATATTTCCAGCTTGAGGTAAGCTTACAGCAAGTTTACCGAGCAACATTAGCAATATTGCGCAGCAACATTCCGCAAGGATGATGCAAGCTTAGTTGCTGTCTGAGAACTTGTCAATAGATTTTTTTAGTAAATAGATTTAATATTTCGCTAAAACTTTTTAAAATTTTAAAATTTAACGAAAATGTTTAAAGTAGGCTCTTAATACTTTTAGTCTTTTAGAAAAATTAATAATGTGGATCCAAAATATCTATTAATCCCTAGGATATACAATACAATTTCATTTTAAAAATGTGTCTAAAATCATTAAATTTCTTACTTTAAATTTTTACAATTTAACATTAAATTTGAAGTAAAAATGGTTGTGTATTAATTAAAATAGGGTAAAAATAGGTATTATCGTGGGTGGGGATATATCGCGGTATTTTGTATTTTAATGAGTATTTCAAATAATTTAAAAAAAAATTTTGACACTAAAAATCACTCCTTGAACCTGACAACTAAGACATTATAATATTCATCATATTTTTGATTATTGCTTTCTCATAAAGGAAGCCTTATAGTGATGTCGATTTCCGAATTTTTTAAAATCAATTATTTTTACAAATTTTCAAGTGTAGTATATATAATTCGTCGAGAGGAACAAATGTCCGGATGTATGTGTGTGTGTGTGTATGTCACCGATTCTTGTGGACAAATTTTCTCTTGCACATCTTGATGGATTTTGATGAGATTTTGTAGGTGTATTACAGTCATGAATACCAAGAATCAGACAGAAGGATTTTCAAAAATATATTTTAAAAAAATTTTTTAAACATTTTTTTAATTTTTGAAAAAGTTAATTTTTTGGTCTTTTGAAATAACATTTTTCTATATTAAAATTTTCAATAATTCTTGTCAAAATTGCATTCCTGACATAAAAACGAATCGATTCGTGTATATAAAGTATATATTTTATCAAAATTTATAGAATTAATAAATATTTTAATTTTTCACAAAAAATTAAAATTTTGTATTTTTTGACATTTTATCATAACTTTTAAAAATAATTATTCTATAATAAAAAATTGAATAATTAATATTTATTCAGGGTACTTTACCCGGTTTATTAATTATATTTAATAAACTTTTATAATTATTTAACTTTTAAAATTATATGTAATAATATATATTGAGGAAGCTAAATGGTCATGATATGAACAACTTGTTTATATTATATAAAACTCTAAGAGATGATTTTTTTATATTTTAGAAAAATTTATTGTTATTCTACATAAACAAATTTTGTTCAGTTAAAAAAACTTATTTTTATTAAATATTTACAATCCCGATAATAGAGACATCTTTTTTCTAACATGTGGGTATTTTCGCGGCTCCTGTCATAACCCTTAAAAGTAAGGTTAGCAGTGTGTTTCTGAAGTTTAAAACGTTGAAATTATACCCGATATTATTTTCCCTTGTTTTAATTTATATTTTAATAAAAGTACTTTGGATATATATAAAAAAATTAATTTTTTACTAAATAAATGTTGAATTAACATTGTTTTTCCATTTTGCACAGTAACTGTTAAACACATTTAGACTCAACAAAAAATTCGTTTATTTGAACGTTCAGAATTTTAGTAAATCTTTCAATAGTTAATGCATAAAATTTTTTAATTCAAATTCTTACGATATTTATATTTTTAATAAATATTATTATTCCTTTTATTTTTTTACATTTACTATATTTTAATTAAGTAACTATTACAAAAATCCATATATATATATATATATATATTCATTTATAATTTTTAAACCACTTGGAAGTATGACTTATACAAAATTCCTCGATAATAACCACACTTACCCTAGTAATAATAATTTTTAAATAAATTTTCTGATATATTAGGGGAGACCGGGGCTAAACCGGACACGGGGCTAAACCGGACAAGTCAAATATTTCGGAAACCGTGAAGAATTTCAAATCGTGTAAATAACCTATGAACGCACAATTTCGTGATGCATATGCTGCATGAGGTTTTAGGGACGTGTCAATTTTCTTGTAATAATAGTTGCCCTTAATATGTGAAAATGTCATTTCTTGAGGTAAAAGTAAAAAAAAATTTCTTTATTTTTTTGGGGTTTTATCGTTAAAATTAAAGTGCAAATATCATACAGCCATTTTTATTTTAGCTCAAGGTGTACTGAATTTAGTAGAAAAAACGTTTAATGGAAAACATTAAGAAGAAAAAATATATTGCAGGTTAATTATTATTAGATGACGGTGTAGGGCTGAATCGGACATCGTGATTAAAAACAACCAAATCTTTGAATTCTTTAATTTATTTTATATTAATTAACTATTTTATATTATATTCTTTGCTTAGAACCACTTTATAAAGAAATAAATAAAGAATTCATTTTAAAACTCGAATTGGCAAGCGAGTTGCTACAAACAGACAAGCCTGAAAACTGTAATTCATTTTATATTATAATTATTACCGATTTTACATATTATATTATGTTCTTTGTATAGAACTATCTACAAATAAATAAAAGAAGAATTGATTTGACTTTAAAAAAAATGAAAATTTGTATCTCATTCTTTAATTAATTGTCCGTGTCCGATTTAGACCCATGGGGTGTCCGGTTTAGCCCCACCAATTTTCGGATTTTCGTTTTTGAGGTAGTCACCTTCGAAGCAATATATCTCGAAAGCTATTGTACTTTTTTTAAATCGAACAAGTGCGATTTGTAGGTGAAACTACAAGCTTCAAAACGGTATATTACACTTTAGCAAAAAGTATGTTTTTGTATGAGTTGTGACGTTGCAAATTTTTCATAGTAACATTTGCAAATTTCATAATAAATTTTAACATTCTCGATGATCGACTAATTACTTTACAAACAATAATAATAATAATCACAACAAAGTTTTTAAAATTTAACTTTGTTTATTTTATAAAACTTAATTTAAAAATATTAATATTAATTGTTGTCCGCCTTTGTAAGCTATTGTTTTTCGTATTCACGGAAGATTTCAAATTTGATGAAATCATCGAAAACGACGTTCGTCGGTCAACCTGCAAGCAGAGTTCCCCTCTCGTAGTTGACAATTTCCCCCTTTCTTCGTACGAATCAAGGAGAATTTTCCCATTTCTCTAGAGAAATTACTCCTCGAGACTTGCCGCTCTCTCTATGTTTCCCCCGTTTTCGCTTTCCCCTACCTACCGGAAACTACTAAGTCACCCAACTTAGCTTTGAATAATATTGAAATTGTTACCTTTTTCGTGTACCTAACCCGAGAATTGTTATAAATAATAATAATACCCTGAAATTTATTAACTTTAATATTATTCCGGAATTTTTATTATCATTCAGGAGTATTATTTGTAAAACAAATAAGGGAGAATTTTCTCGTCAAATTTTCTCGTAGTGAAAACCTCTTGTCAATCAGGCCCGAATTAATCGTTGCTAAAGGCCCACTCTGATTTTCGTATTTTCGTATTTTTGGATTTTATTGGATTATTGGTTGTTTATTTGGTTGTAATCAGAGTAGTTACAAATTAGGAACTAATTCCCTGAAACAAGTTGATGGCGACATAGACACGGGTCAAGATACCGAAATTTGGATGCCGACAGCTGTTCTTAAAGTTGAAATTGGCCTATAGCTTTTCCAGTGGTTACGCTCCTTTTTCCGGCGTAAGAATACAAGATTGACCAAGAGCTACCGGTGGGGAAAAACGAAGAAGGATCAGCAGGGTACGAGCCAGCACTCATCGTTATCATCGTTCTCTTTTCGATCCTGCCTTCGCTCTCAACGGACGCATTTTTCGAAGCTTCGAATATTGGATTTTAATTTTAATTTTTATTTATTTGCGCCTTCTTTTTTTGTGTTTTGTGGCCTTCTGCAATTCGTTGGTTGGATTATTCTACGTGCTTTTAAGCTTGTAAGTTATTTTTTTGTTAATTAAAACATTCGTTAGAATTATGTGAGAATAATAATTTTGGTTCAGTCGGCCTCATGGCTGAATAAGAGACCTTTTTTTATTTACTTCATTATTTTATTTTCTAATTGGTTAATAAATATTTAGTTGGAGTTATTTTATTTAAAATTTGATTAATTGGAATTTTGATTTTATGTAATAATTTTAAATTAGTATAATGTCTCTTATTCAACCACGTGTTGCCTTTTGTTACCCGTTTCCCTTTTATTTTATAGATTTAATACTAAATTCTTCCCTGTTACCCATGTTACCAACCCCACAATAATTTATTATTATTAAATTATTGAAATTACCCCTTAGCTTTCCCCAGTTACCAAATTCGTTACCCTTGTAGGTACCCTTTTTCTTATTATGGCTGAACAATTTGTTTAATTTATAAATTTGTGTGCCCTTTATGTATTTATTTGTTGTATTTTATATTTGCGAAATTGAAATTTTGTGTGAAATCGTGATTTGTGCTATATCTTATTAATCCAATTTGTTACCCTCGTTTGTATAATTTTAACGTATTATTTAAAATATATTTCATAGTTTTATTTTAAATTGCTGAGTATAATTTCTTCGAACCCCGACGCTTCCTTTGACATTTTGGTCCTAGCTAACCGGTAAAATCCTTAATATTTTATTCGTTTCTCAACTCAAAACCCCTTTTTGCTCTTGTTTTGGAATTTGGTCAATTTTATTTTTGTTTATTTGAAGCGACGATTAGTTGAGAATAATGGTCTTATTCCTCTCTAATCTAGGTACTTGTTTTTGGTTTGTGATTTGACTAAAGTTCATTTTAAATTTTCTTTTTAAGAGACGATTACTAGAGAATCAATGGTCTTGTTTCTCTGTAATCTAGGTACTTGTTTTGTTAATAATATTAGTATTATAAATTTTGAGAATTCAATGGTCTTGTTTCCTTAAAATCTTATTCTTTGTTAATTCTCTAATTTTCTTTTATAAGAAAATGTCCCTAGAAAGGACTGGCGCTCAACAAATTAGTTGGGTTGAGAAACTTATAAGCTATCCCTCTCTCCTTCCTTCCAATTGTATTGGGTATAAAGACTTTGGCTAAAAGTTAAATATAAATTTTTTTTTGTTAATAAATTTTCTTTGTTTATAAATTGTATATTGTTATTGTTTACTTGGTTCGCTTTTGAAGTTAAATTATTTAGATATTGTTATTATGATTGTTTATAATAAATTGTTGTTAAAATTTACTAAATATTATTTTGTTGCGAAAAACCCATTACAGAGTTTTCTGTTCAAAGACCAAATCCGTCCGGTTTAGCCCCGGTCTCCCCTACATCTATTATAATAAGTTTTTTATATTTTACTACATATTTTAATTTAGTTACTTTTTAATAAGTCGTAATAAGGTTTAATATTTATAAATATGTATTTATTAAATTAATTAAACATTAATTTCAAAAATTTTGAAGTATTCATTATTGTTTAAATAAAAAATGCGACAACATTCAGTGTTTTGGATCGTATGTATAACCTTTGCTAATGACAGTTATCAATTGTTTATTGTATCCATCTTTCTGAGGTTACTTGTGAGTTCGGAAAATCTTTTTCTTTTGTGTTTTTGTAAGTAAAATAATTTAGTAAATATATGCTGTAGAGTTAATATAATTGGGTTAGATTACTTCTAAAAAAATTATACCTAATGATTTTCAGTGAGTCGATAGAATTTTCCTTGTGTGGACGTTTTCGGTGAGCAACTTCTATTATTTATATGTTTACATTTTTACAAAAGTTATAAAAAATAATTAAAAACATTATTATTTTCAAGTTAAATGTACTTTGTTAATTCAAAATATATATTAATTTTTCGTTTCATATTTTTTTTAAATCATAAAAATTCTTTTATATTAAAACGAATCAAAATACTACAGTTATTTATTTTTTATTGCATGAAATACTTTAAATTTATTCAGCAAATAATTTGTAAATTTGTATATAAATATATTATAATAAAATAATATAAGTTAAAAAATGCTTATATATAGAAGCATATTTATTTTATATATTTAATTTATTTCAAATTTTATTTTAAATTTTCAAAAAATTATCAATTCAAAACAAATTTGTACTATACTTTGAATATTATAATAGTTTTAATAGTATACAAAATTTTTACTTTTTAGAAATAAAATATTATTTTTTTAAAATATTTAATAACATTAGGTTATTTATAGAAAAGTATTTTTATGATTTAAATGATTTAAAAATATTTTAAATTATACAAGTGGCAAATCTGAAATGTTAGTAAAAACAAAATTAGTAAATTTATTTAGTGAAAAAAATGTTTAAATCTTAAAAAAATCTTAAAATCTTAGCCCTCCTGGCTGTGACCACGTCTCTACACTCGCAATTCATACACTTACACATCCCAGAATCTCTGAATCGTTGTGTCAACATCGTCGCTGTAAATGTATCTATCTATAATCTTACAATTATTGTACTATATATTTCACCATCAATATTAACTAATAATTTTGCCTTGTTAATTGATACTTTATGTGATCATGCACATTTATTTAAATTGAATTTATTATTTGTTGGTGACTTTAATGTCCCTTCCTTTACAACTGATGTTCATATTTCTAATTTTTCAAATTATAAAGTAAACAACCTACACAATCTGCAGCTTTTTTATAAATTGTCTCAACGAAATTTAGTACGTAATATTTCTAACAACATTCTTGATCTTGTGTTTTCTACAATCAACTGCAATGTTTCAAAAATAGATAATTCTATTGTAAAAATTGATACATATCACCCAGCCTTGGAAATCTCTTGTTTTTTTGTAAATCATTCTTTTAATATTGAACCTATAAGCGATACTTTAAATTTCCCAAAACAACGATTTAACTTTCACAAAGCCAACTACCAATCTCTTTATTTAGAACTTCAAGTTACTGACTTCTCTAATTTAAATAATAATAATGGTTTAGATGATACTTGTATTCATTTAGTTGAAAAGTTGATCCAAGTATGTGAAACTCATGTCCCTAAGTACATAGACAAAATTGTGCTTAAACGTCAATTTCCAAAATGGTTTTCGAGTGACATCATTTCAGACATCAAACTAAAAAATACCTTAAGACACAGATTACGATCTTCCTATTCTCAACACCTTTTAGAACAAATCCAATTTTTAGCCTTTTCATTAAAAAAGAGAATTAAGGAAGCGTCTAACGCTTATCATGCAAATATTGAATCTCAATTTCGAACTAACCCCAAAATGTTTTGGAGTCATATAAATAAATCAAAACATAAAGCACGCATTCCTAATGAAATTATTTACAATGACTTAATTTTAGATAATCCACAAAAAATTGTTGACACGTTTGCATTATACTTTGCGTCCGTATATAATCCAACAAATACCAACACTCTATGGCAGGATTTTTATTTTGACCCGGATTCATCACTGAATTTTTTCCTTTCTGTACCTGACGTTATAAAAGCAATTAAATCTCTTAAACCTACTCTTACATCCGGAATTGACGAAATACCTAGCTTTTTATTAAAGGACTGCAGTTTTTTTTATAAGTGATGTCCTTTGTACTATCTTCAATAATATATTAAAATCAGGTTATTTCCCAGACGTATGGAAAAGTACTAAAGTTGTACCAGTCCATAAGAGTAATGATTTAAATAATATTTTAAATTATAGACCCATATCAGTTATATCTAATTTTGCTAAAATTTTTGAAAAATCTATTTTAAAGATTTTAACGTCTGCTTTCTCATCAACCGTGACCACCACTCAACATGGATGTATCTCTAAGCGATCTACTGCAACCAATCTTTTAACTATAACACAATATATTAACAAAGCTTTACAATCATCCACTCAAGTTGACGTGATCTATACAGATTTTTCAAAAGCTTTCGATAAGGTTGATCACGCACTACTCTTTACTAAATTAATGAATTTACAACTACCTCCAAACCTTGTAAAAACACTAATTTCTTATCTTACTAATCGTCAAAGTTACGTTCAATACTCGGGTTATTCTTCGCCTTCTTTTATACCAACCTCAGGTGTACCACAAGGTTCCGTACTTGGATCAATTCTATTTTCAATATATATAAATGACGTCGCTGATGAACTTAATATAGATAATTTACTCTTTGTTGATGACTTTAAAATTTTTACTAAAATCACATCTGAAGATGACTGCATTAACTTACAAAATAATATAAATAAACTACTGATTTGGTGTAAACACAATAAATTAGATTTAAATCCGAGTAAATGTTCTGTTATAACCTTTTCCAGGACTGGTGATACTGTGTCCTTTGATTATAAAATCAATAATACATTAATAACAAGAACGAATACTATTTGTGATCTTGGAATAACCTTTTCTTCTACGTTAAATTTTTCAAATCACTTAAACAACTTGTCGAAGGCTGCATCCCAAACTTTAGGAGTACTCATTCGAAATTCTAAATTTATTAAATCTACTGACGTCTTATTATCACTTTTTAACACCATTTTTCGCTCTAAAGTAGAATACCTCGCCTTACTTTGGGATCCAATCTTTGATGTTGAGATTAATTTACTCGAGAAGTTGCAGAAACGTTTTTTGAAATACTGTAGCTTTCGCAAGTACGGAGTTTACCCGCCAAGAGGTTCAGACTACATTGACCTTTGTTCTAATTTTGACGTCTTAACTTTGAATGAGAGACGCATCCTTTCTAAATGTAAATTTATTTACAATTTATTAAATTCCCAAATTGATTGCCCTTACTTACTTAATACTATAGACTTTAAAATTCCACGTCTGGCCTCTAGGTCACAGTATCCTTTTTATTTGCGAAGGCCTACAAAGCCAATTGGCTATATGGCTCCAATCTATAGAATGTGTAAAACCATCAACGACATATTTGATTGTAGCGATTTTGATTTCGACACTTTTAGTTTAAATGCCCTAGCTTTTAAACATAATATTATTTCACGCATCATAGCCCTGCGTTCATAATTTAAATATGTATCTTAACTTCTTCTCTTTTATTTCTCATCTCTTCGTCCACTTTTGTTTATTTTATATTACCATACACTTTTTTTTGTTTTGTTTATTTTATACATATTTCTTTTTTTGTATATCAATATTACACACTAATATGTATTACAGTACTTTGTAGTGCCTATAATGGTTTACCTTTGGCTGTATTTTTTGTGTTCAAATAAAAAAAAATAAAAAAAAAATAAATTATTATATGCTAAAAATACAAATAAATTTTTCATATTATTAAAAAACTTTTCTTCATGATTGTTAAACTTTCTTTTTATAAACATAATATGCACATTTATATTATATTTTTAGAGAAATTTTTGAGGTTATAGTTGATATAAAGACTATTTGTTTGTCAATATTACACACACTAAGAGAAAAGAGGGAACACTGCAATACATTTGGAGGAGACGCATGATTTTCCCCTAATCGACAAGTGGTCGAATCGTCAATTGATCAAATGTTAAAAACATCGAATCGTCAAACGGTCAAATGCTAAAAACATCGAATGGACAAAGCGTCAAATGCTCAAAACATCGAATTGTCAACTGATTGAACATTTTCTCTTACTCCTGTTGCTCCTGTCTGGGCAGGCAGTCTGCAGAGGTGTAATCGCAGTTTTAAAGCCTTATAAGTTTATAGACCAACGCAGAATAAAATCTTTAACCGGAACCGCAATCGTAAGCGTAACCGTAAGAATGATTTAAAGAAGGATAATCAATATACCTATCCTTCTTTAACCCACTCTTGCGGTTACGCTTCCGATTGCGGTTACGGTTGAAGATTCTATTCTGCGTTGGCCTTATGGTACGGTTGACAGTTGGAAAGATGGAATGTTCTATATAGCAAACGTTGCAAATTTACAAATCCAAATTGCATTTAAACATTCTTAGAGGTGGAAAGCAGCGTCATTTTTTTCAAATGAATTATAGATCATAGCAACTACATACTTATCATTTTTTGTTTATTCTTTCAACCATCTAAAATTAGTACACTGGAATAGCTAAATATGAGAGAATTTTTTTTTATGGATTTTATTATATAATTTATCCAAGATAACAGCCATCAATACCTATGTCCTATGAGACTTAAAAATTTGTCTGGCTTTATGCCACTCTTCTTGCAGCTGAAGGTCTCCCTTAGAATGGGTATGATATCCTTATGATATCTGGGGGAGTCGACTTGGTTCTTATTTTGACTCCTTCTTTTTCTTCCTATTCTTCTTTTTATTTTGGACCTCTTTCCAGGATTAATTTTCCTGGAGCTCTCTCCAGGAATATGAATCCTGGAAAGAGGTCCAAAAGAAAAAGAATTTATTTTTTTTCTTCGGCAACAGATTAGCTTTCCCCTGGGGCTAGCTCGTCTGTTTTACCCATCTTTTTCCAATTTTTTAATTTTTTCTGGTGGTATACCAGAGGCATCTTTTTTTTCCTTTTTTCTGAGCTCGGAGTCGCCAGGGATGGTAACCCTTGACGGTTTTGAATTCTCTTTTGATAGAGGGAATCCACCATCTCTACATTATGAGAGAAGCTGGCTCCCCCTCTCGTATGTCCTTTATGATGCCTCTGAGACTCAGGTCTAACGCAGAATAAAAAAGTAACGTGAACGTAAGCATGCGATAGAAAAAGACAGACCAACTTCTGTCCTTTTCTATCTCATGTTTGCGTTCGCTTCCCGTTTTATTCTGCTCAGGCCTTCACACTATACTAGAATGTCTCTTTGGCACTGATTTTTACTTCCCTAGAGTTGTTCTTGAGCATCCTTTCCTTCACAATTTCTAGTAATTCAAAGAGATGATCAATCAACATAGACTGCTTCTCCACAAGTCCAAGAATGACTTGCCATTATTCGACGATCGGTAAAGCAGTCCGCAACAACCCCAGGGTCTCCTTTTCTTTTTCACTTATGGGAACCTAATAATAATAATAATAACACATTAAATAGTAACGTGTTAAAATCACACCAGAAAAACAATAATGAGTAAAGTCGAGTTTATCGCGCATATAGGCCAAAAAATACATTTACTTTTTGCTTAATTTACAGCTCCGAAAATGTCTATTGTACAAGGAAAGTCATCTAATTCTAAAATAGTATTGTTGAATGGCTTCACCTACTATTTATCAACATCAAATCCTGATACAGGTTATTGTGCTTTACGTAATAAAAGAAATAAATATCGTGCAAAGGCTAACAACATTGAGGGAAAATGGGTCGAAAGCGAAGACCATAAGCACAATCATGAGGCAAATAATTATACCGAAAAGCAGGATGCAGAGAAAGAAATTTTAGAATTGGTGAGGTCTACATCGGAGAGCTACAAGACAATTTTTAATGAAGTGTGTGAACGGTAATTGTTTTGTTACTTTTAGTAATTTTAAAAAATTTCTACCATCTTCAAAAATATCTACTTAGAGAGGATTGAAATGTTAATTTCTACACGGAAAAAATTTTAAGCAATTACATGTACTGGTTCTTTTAAAACACTGGAACAAGTGTTCTTTCTCTGACCAGCACGTCTGACGTTAATTTTCTATACTCTGTTCAAAGAGAGAATGCCCTTGCTCGCGCAGATTTTTTTCTTTATAGGCAGAGCAAATTTGAAATTGGCGTTTTACTACATTTTTTCTTAAGTGCATTTCCAGTGATAATTTCGTATTTTACTCTTCTACATCAAGAAGTTATAACCACTCCTTTTCTATATAGGTTTACAAAATTTTGATCCTAAATTTTAAATTCTTATATTAATACGATTTAAACAGTATATCGTTTCTATCTGATATGTTAAAATTATTATAATTAAGGGAAATTTAAATTGAATACTTTAGAAGTTTATAGAACCTTAAAATTTATATCAATGTTTAAATTTCATTTTTTGGAAAAAATAACATATTATTGAAATCGTTAGATGTTGTAGATTCAGAATAATTTATTAAAAATTTTTTTAATTCTTTATAAAAAATTTTCTAATTTTTGATGACCCTTTAAACTCAGGTTTATAGCAACCCTCACAAATGTGAAACGGAAGAAAAAATTTTATTTAATGTCAACATTTTAAGAATTCACTGAGACCACAACTCAAACTACTTTTTTTAATCAAAAAAGGCGTTTCCATATTAAAAACACGGGACTGACACTCTTGAGTTGAAACTAACCATATTGTTGACTGGTGGCCACCGTGGCGCTGGCTTGTTAGTTGGCCGATATTGCACGATAATACACTCAGATGCATTAATGCTGTCCTTCCGGTTTGACGGTATTTTTCAAAGTCGTATGATTTCTATCAAAATGTTTTTAGTTCATGCCATACGAGAACATTTGTACGTCACGAACTAAGAATATTTGATAGAAATGACACGACTTTTCAAAATTCCTTTAAACCGGAAGGACAGTATTTTGCAAAGTCGTATGATTTCTATCAAAATGTTTTTAGTTCAAGCTATATGAGACCCATTCGTATGTCACGAACTAAGAATATTTGATAGAAATGATACGACTTTTCAAAATTCCTTTAAACCGGAAGGACAGCATTATTGCATCTAAGTGTACATTAGAAAAAAAGAAAAATTTATTTTACAATCAATAGTATTAATTTAATGGTATTTATTTTTGTATAATATTAATCCAGTATCTTTTTAGCATATTTTTATAATATTAAAAACTTAGAAAAAGTGTTTAATATTTTATCTATAATGAAAATTGTACAACAATTCATGGCGGGAAATTTAAATTAAATACTAAATAATATTGTAATAAATAAATTAGGGGCCATTCATAAATTACGTAACAGCTTATAAGGGGGGAGGGGTTTCGAACGTATATTACGCTTTGTTACATGGGGGAGGGGGGTGCTTTGTTGTTGTACGTACATTTTTAAATTTAAAAAACAAAACAAAATACCAGTCATTAATACTCATATAAGTTTTTGAAATTAAATACCAAGTATAATAAAAAATAAATATAATTGTATTAATTTAAATTTCCCGCCATGAATTGTTGCACAATTTCCATTATAAATAAAATGTAAAACGCTTTTTCGGAGTTTTTTGATATTATAAAATATGCTAAAAAGATACTGTATTAATACTGTATACAAATAAGTACCATTAAATTAATATTATTGATTGTAAAATAAATGTTTCTTTTTTTCTAATGTATTTTTACTCAATATCGGCCAACTAATCAGCCAGCGCCATTAGTGGCAACGGTCAACTCTTAGGCTAGTTTATTCTTAGGCTGTGGTTACACCTCTACAGTCTGATAATTTCATTTTTATAAATTTAAAAACAATTGTAGCATTATTGGGATTTTTTGTACCGTGAGACGCTCTCTGTTGAAAATTTTTGAAACCTTTGACAGTAGGTCGTTTTGTCTAAACTTGTCCAGCTTTTACCAACCAGAGTAGCTTTTTAACGCGGTGTCGAAAAATGGTACTACTGAGAGTAGGTCAAATTATTAAACTACGCTCCCACAAGAGATCCCAATGCATTTAGTTATCATTAGCTTAATATTGATTATAACCATTTTTAGTTTAAATATTACAAGGAAATATTATTTTTATTCATTTTATAAAAGTATTTTTATGTACTTACAAAGTATAAGTTTTGTGTTTAGTAATAATATATTTGTTTGTATATTTATTTACACTGAAATAAAACGTATGTTTATTTTGTAAAAAGTTTTTAAAACCCAACAAAAACATCTATGATGCAAAAACTTCCGCCAAGTAAAAGATTTTGTAACTGTCCAAACAATTAGTGAAATATAAGTTTAGCAAGTAAAATTTATAATTCAAATTTTAATAACAATTTATTTTAAATATTTCCTCCCTATAAAATTGTAATATTTAAATTGTTAACTTTTTAAGTTTTAAAGTTATAATCCCATACAACAATATGCTTTCGGGTCTATTGTTAAGCAAGGGTTGCAATATACACTGTAAAAAAATCTTGTGTAAATTTACAATGTCCGACGTTGGAAAGTTTGGCCACATGTCCGATTTTGTAATTATACATAGTGTAGCATGTTATTTTACATCATGCCACACAACTTTAAAACATATATGGAGCAAAATTTCTCAATTGTCCTAACTTAAAATTGAAAGTCTTCAAATCGGGCTGATTTTTGCACAATCTTTATTACTATAGAAGTGTAATTTATCCACAAAATATTAAAATATTTTATTAAAAATTGTAGAGGGGGGAGGGGGTTAAAGTTTTTGGTAACGTGTGAACAGTGGATTTTATTAGCTAATGTAGCTAAAATACAGTAGAGTGGACAAAATTTTGCCCTATATGTTTTCTAAAGGTTTTTTCCTCATTCGAATAGTGTAAAAAAAATTTTTAATTAACAATTTAAGTTAATTTTTTTAAAAATAAAATATTTTTGACTTTTTTTTTAAAATCGGCATTTTTACATAATGCTCAGGTTCGATTATTTAATACATTTTGTATATATTCCAATAAATATTGAATGTTTTCTGTATTTCTTGAATTAAAATAAACAATTAAAAAAATATATTAAAATCATTTGATAAAAAAATTTTTTTTACAATTAAAGTATTGTTTATCTCATATTGTAAACAATAATAGGTAGAGAAACAATATTTTCACAATTAGTTCCTCTAATTATTATTGTTTACAATATTAGATGTACAATACTTTAATTTTTTTTAATTATTTTTTTATCAAATGATTTTAATATATTTTTTTAATTATTTAATTTAATTCTACTATTTATCGATGAATGTTGCAAGTATTGTTTTAATATTCGTGTACGGAACCCGCCATTGCAGTACGAGTTCAACTCGCACTTGTTCAATTTTTTTTAATTTTACTTAAAAATTTTTTTTAGATTTTTTAATATCTTTTTTCTCATTGGACTTTAAAGATAAACTAATAAACCCATTTTTAGTTAATTAGATCAAATAATGTGAAAATTAGAAAAAAAATTTTTACTTAAAAAAATTTTTTTTTTAGATTTAAAATTTTTTTTTGTGATCAGACTGTAAAAATATACTAATAAACCCATTTTCAGTTAATTAGATCAAATAATGTAGAAATTAGAAAAGAACAAAATTTTTTCAAAAATTTTTTAGTTTTTCCTTGACAACGCTATGGCCATTATTACACAGCAAGTTCTCTATATTTTTCCTGTAATATTCGCGTTAAAATACACCAGCATACCAAATTTTAGCCCTCCATGTTGAATAGTTTAGAAGTTAAGGGGGGGTGGTCACTTTAAGTGCATATTTGGCCAAAAATCTTGTTATTTCCTTGACAACGCTATGACCATCACCTTCAATAACATTCTCTATATTTTTCCTGTAATCTACATGTGAAAATACGTATCTGTTCCAAATTTAAGGTCTCTAGGTCAAATAGTTTAGCGGCTGGGGTCGAATTGCGTAAAATGGTCAAATATTTTCCGAATTGCGGAAAGGGTCTTCTTTTATTTTTCCGAGTTGCGTAAAATGGTCAAATCTCAAGCCCTTCTCCCACTCTTTTGCCATGACTGTAGAAGGAGGGGCTGCCGAGAAGGAGGAGTGATCGACTAATGAGTTCATTAGGTCACACCTCTACCCCCAGTACATCTAATTTTTGCTAATAACACAGCGGTACATAGTTGCATCTAGACGGCCAGACATTTCTCACGGATCGGGCTCGTAGTAAACACTGGTGTTGTCAAAATTTTTGTGTTTCCCGGTTTTTTTCGTTTCCCGGCTATTTCCCGGGTTTTTTCGTCACGTGGCTATTTCCCGGTTTTTTTCGTTTCCCGGCTATTTCCCGGTTTTTTTCGTTACTCGGCTATTTCCCGGTTTTTTTCGTTACTCGGCTATTTCCCGGTTTTTTTCGTTTCTCGGCTGTTTCCCGGACACCTGTCAAAATTTTTTTTTTGTTGTAAGGGGGATTGGTTCTGGGTTCTAAGTACCTTCTAGTACCAACTAGAAAGTCAATTTGACTCCCTTTCTACATAGAAAAGCAAGAGGACTTCTCTCTAAACGTGAAGCGGAACTAGGTGCGGCGGGCTTCGCCCGCCTCTGAGTGGTCTCTTCAAGGGACACCTGTCAAAATTTTTTTTTTTTGTTGTAAGGGGGATTGGTTCTGGGTTCTAAGTACCTTCTAGTACCAACTAGAAAGTCAATATTTGTATATAACATTTTTTGAAATTTTTGCGTTTTTTACGAGTTAAATGCAAAAAATCAAACTTTTATGGTGTTTTTTATGGTTTTTACTATGAAGCTGAACTATTCGACTATTTTTACTATGATTTTCGTAATTACGCACCAAAAAACATTATAAGACTTTATTTTTTTATAATTAGATGTCCTTTTAGGTGAGAGTATATTTTAACCACATTTTATGGAATTTCATGGTTTTTTGCATTTTTCTCGAAAACTATCAATTTTAGAAAAAAATGGTGAATACAAAAAATGTGTATATATATATATATTATACATAAATATACATAGATTTACTGTATACACCCATTTTTTTAAACACGCCAGCTAATTAATATGAATTGCTAATTTCGGTCAAATGCTGACAGTCCTAAGCCTGTACAAAGTGTGAAGGAAAAAGTGTGGGACAGGGAAACCCCTTTCTCAATCGTCTATACTTGAGGGAAAACCGCTGTATCGTCCCGCCTTTCTAGCAACTCCTGAAACCGACTGCAGAGTAGAAGGGGAAAGAAGGAACGGAGGAGTAATGGGGCCCTTTAACTTACCGCCTTCCGCAATTCGGAAAATTTTCGGTCCTCTTTTGACCGCCTTACGCAATTCGACCACGCCGAGTTTAGCCGCTAGGGGGGCACGATTTGGCTACGGACACAAGAGTCTCACCAATAGGGTTCCGTCGGTACACCGAAGGTACACGGAACCCTAAAAATATGATTCTAAGTAATTATTTAATTCGAGTAGTGCTTAAAGGTTGATTTAACCCATTTAGTCCCAAATGTCCGTATTTCTTTGTACAAGTTTGAGCTTTCCGTTCTACAAGTTACGAAGTTGGAAAAAATCGGAACATAGTTTTTTTAGATTTGAGTGTCCTCTTTTAGAATATGAAAGAAAATTTCAATTTCAATTTAATCATAAAAAGTTGTAATTGTTTAAACAAAAAAAGCAGTTTTTTAAAGTGTTTTTTGTCATTAAAATTAGATTATTTACTCGAATTCGGTTGGGAAAAATCCGGGACAAAAAAATATCGCGTTTAAAATGTTGGGACTATCACATAGGCATAATGCTGAAATTTTTTTTTCTAATTTCAAAATGGCGCCTCAAAAATGTCCGCCAAAATATTGAAATTTGGAAAAATAATTTACAAAAATATTAACATTATTTTTTTTAACTTTTATGCTTTATTTAAATAAAAAAATATTAAAACAAAAAATATATTTATCTGATATTATTTTACAATAATTTAAACATTTTTTATAAACAATTTAAAATCTGTGGGCCAAAATGGTAAACAAATTTTTATTTTTATCAATTCACATTTATAAATAATAAAAGTTAATAAATTAATTAAAACTTTTTACAATGTTTAAAAATGTTATAAACGATTTTTATAAACAATTTGCAAAACATGAAATAGAATCCTAGAAAAAAATTGTTTTTTGATTATATTACGTTCTCTTGTAATCAAAATTTATAAAAAAAATAATGTTAATATTTTTTAAAATTATTTTTCTAAATTTCAATATTTTGGCGGCCATTTTGGAGGCGCTATTTTGAAATTAGAAAAAAAAATTTTGGCATTATGTCTATTTGATAGTCCCAACATTTTGGACGTGATATTTTCTTGTCCCGGATTTTTCCCAACCGAATTCCAGTAAATAATCTAATTTTAATGACAAAAAATACTTTAAAAAACTGTTTTTTTTGTTTAAACAATTACAACTTTTTATGATTAAATTGAAATTGAAATTTTCTTTCATATTCTAAAAGAGGACACTCAAATCTAAAAAAACTATGTTCCGATTTTTTCCAACTTCGTAATTCATAAAACAGAAAGCTCAAACTTGTACAAAGAAATACGGACATTTGGGACTAAATGTGTTAAATAAATTAAAACATAAATAGATTTCATTATTTTATTTTTTTGTGATATACAAGAAAAAGACCCAAGCAATTTTCAGTATTCTAGTACATGGTTTTTTAATTGCTATAAATTAAGAAGAAGAAGAAATATAAAAAGAATTATTTTTTTTATTTTTCGAAAGTAGACAAAAAATTGGTTCGGTGAATTAAAATCGCGATTCGATTATTTCTCTTCTTAATAACGAAATTATTGATATGTTGTTTCTATACTCTAATTATATTGCTAAAGGAATTAAACGAACTCACTAGTGAAGTTTAATCATAATTATACAAATCGTTTCTTCCAAATAGCTCCTTATGTAGTACCACTGCATTACACTGTTTAGCGCCACAATTTCAAAGAATCAAATGGAAATTTACTAGTATTATATTGCGTTACCTTATACAACCTCGTCATTAGCTTTAAAGTTATAAATGATCTATTTAAACTAAACGATTTGTATAATCATAATTTAACTTCACATGTTAGTTTGTTTAATCGTTCTAATTATACTTTTTCGATTCGGCCTTCTTGATTAGTATGTAGTTACTTAAGTAAAAAGTACATGAGATGCGATTTCTGATATAATAATTAAACGTAAAATGAGTATAATATAGAAGATGGATATATTTATTATATATCAGAGTCAAAATATTGTTTAAGATGTTTATTAATTGCCATTGAACTGATTAATATAATTTCAAATATATATATATATATATATAAATATATATTTATCAAACGTACTCTTCCACGACATTTTTAATATGAATCGTTCACTTCCACGACATTTGTCCATTTCCACGCCAGTCGTGGAAGTGCCAGCTATATATCGTTTACTTCCACGACAGTCGTGGATGTTCCAGTTGGTAATTTATAAGGAAAATGTCCTTGTGTATATCATAAATTACCGCATTTGTGTACTTCCACGACATTTAATTCGTATATTGCATTTTCTCATAATATGAAATACTTATATAACACTAACTTTTAATTAGTGTCTCATTTAATTATTTTCGTTATTGAGAATTTTTTTAAATAATAGTTAATATTAGTATTATTATCACTTTTCTTTTTCAAATAATGAAAACTTTTTAAAGTTTAATACTTTTAATAAATTTATTCTAATAAGTTTTAATCGATATAAAAATATAAAAATTTTTTCTTACAATAATATTTTCAGAAAATATTTTCCATTACTCTAATATCTTAATGGGAAATTTACAACTGGCAAAGTACTACGCCAGCACTGCCAATACTGGTAGCAACACTGATAGACAGCACTGGCATAATAACGCGGAGTTTCTCTTGTGATGTACTGCCTTTCAGTGGTTCCAGACAGTACTGGGACAGTACTGGCTGATAATATGGCCGCAATAAATGCTGTACTGTTATTAGTTAATTGTAAATTAATTATTATAAATAATTAACCAACAAAATTGCAAATTGTAAATTAATTATTATAAATAATTAACCAACAAAATTGCAAATAATATTGATAAATACAGTGCCGCTCAGCAGACTTTGCCCACCCTGTCACAGTTAAATTTTATATTTTAATATCTAGTAAAGATATCGTGGTTTTCAAGGACTCATTTTAAAGCTTACGTCTTCTACATTAACAATTTAAAAAAAATTAATTAAAAACAAATTTTTTTTTACTGTTTCATTACTGTTTAGAAAAAACAAACATTTCAAAATTTTTTGCCGATTTCAAACAATTGTAGTTTTTTAACAAGTCGTCGCAAATAAATGTTATATAACGCATTCTAAAGTTTATTTTGTCACCTTTAAAATGCTTTTTTTTAAATTTTTGTACGATATTTTTTCAGAAGTTATTATCATTTGTTTGAAAAAACAGCCCTTTTTTGAATAATTATTATTTTGAAAACAGTTCATTTTTTTATACATATTTTTAATTCAAATCAACCCAAAAACATAGTAAAAAAAATTTGTTAAAAAATTTTTTTTGGGCCAAAATAAGTGAAACCGGCCACTTGGAAAATTTTTGTCTCCAATTTTTAAATTATCTATGATTTTTGGTAGATATATGAGTACACTTCTTCCCCCTGAAATATTAAAAAAAAATATTTTTGAAGTAATCAGGTGTTAAAGTTTTGGGTCATTTTATTTTTATTGCATTATTACTCTGAAACAAATAACGATAATTAAGTGAATTTTTTTTTAAATTAAAGCTTAAAGTCTATACTTCAAGGATTAAATAAAGCGATTGCTAAAAAATGAAAATTTATAATTGTTTTAACAATTACTTTAAACAATTGCAAATTGAAGAATGTTCTCAATGTTTTTAAAAGATTAAGTTACGATGTATTGATGCACAAAGCTCCAAGCATTGAAATAAAAAAAATCAGTAGCCTCCAATATTATAGACATTATGTAGATTTTTTTGACAAAATGCAGGCAAAAATCCACTTTTAATCTTAAAAATCCGCTTGAAAGCGTGAAGTTTCTAACAAAACAGAAGACGATTTTATTTATTCGTTTGCAATTTTATCTTTTTCCAGTAATTCGAGTCGAATTTCGCCTGCATTTTGTCAAAAAAATCTACATAATTTCTATAATGTTGTAGGTTACTGATTTTTCTTTTTTTTTAAATTAATTCTTGGAGCTTTGCGCATCATAACATCGTAATTTAATCTTTCAAAAACATTGAGAATATTCTTCAATTTGCAATTGTTTAAAAGAATTGTTAATAACAATTATAAATTTTCATTTTTTAGCAATCACTTTATTTAATCCTTGAAGTATAGACTTTAAGCTTTAATTTAAAAACAATTCACTTAATTATCTTTATTTGTTTCAAAGTAATAATAAAATGAAAAAAAATGACACAAAACTTTAACACCTGATTACTTCAAAAAAAAATTTTTTTTGAAAAATATTTTAGGGGCAAAAAGTGTACTCATATATCTTCCAAAAATCATAGGTAACTTGAAAATTGGAGACAAAATTTTTTCAAGTGGCCGGTTTCACTTATTTTGGCCCTTTTATATTTTTTCTTATATCTACATACAGAAATGAACATTTTTTGTCTTAAACTTTTTCTAAAAAAATGAACGGTTTTCAAAATAATAATTATTCAAAAAAGGGCTGTTTATTCAAATAAATGATATTAACTTTCTGAAAAAATATCATACAATAATTTTTAAAAAAGCATTTTAAAGGTGACAAAATAAGCTTTAAAATGCGTTATATAACATTTATTTGCGACGACTTGTTAAAAAACTATAATTGTTTGAAATCGGCAAAAAAATTTGAAATTTTTGTTTTTTCTTAACAGTAATAAAACAGTAAAAAAAAAATTTTTTAATTAATTTTACGATATCTTTACTAGTTATCAAAATATAAAACTTTTTGTGACACTCTTAACTTTGACAGGGTGGGCAAATCCTGTTGAGCTGCACTGCAATTATGATTCATAAAAAATTCCTCCTTTGGATTAAAATGTATTAAAGATGACGACCTAACAATAGATATAGTAAATAAAATAGAAAAAATTTGTTTATAACATTTAAAAATTAAATAATAGACAATTACGGTATGTGCGTATTAGATTTTGATATTTTAGTACCTAACGATTGAAATCGAGAAATATCGCAAACCTATGAAAAAAATAAAGTTTATCACGAGAGGAATCGAACCTTCGATCTACGGACAGAGACTAATGCTCTAACCACTATGCTAACGACGCGTGTGTGCAGTAGAGTCTTAATTTCTCAGTATCATTCAGACTTGTAGTTATTGGAATTAAATGTGAGAAAAAATAGAGATTAATTAGAAATAATAAATTAAAATAAATTAAAGTAAGTTTTTATTTATTAAGTTAAATAACTTTTTTTTTTAATGTTTTACCAGTGATAATTTTTAAATAATCTTTTATTCACAGTAAAAAGTATAGGGTACAGTGGGGTGAAAAAGCAACCTGATTAAATAAACGAATAATATAAGTAAATGTTTGTAGAAAAGGTGAAAACTATACTGAAAACGTATACAATGTTAATTTTTGAAAATTGAACTGAATTCAGAATTTATTTTAGCTTTTTTAAAAAATGGTCTTTGGTGTAAAAAGCCAGGGCCAAAAATCCATTGAATTTTCTGTGAAATTCATTTGTCTTTTACTTAAATTAACCATCTTATTTTACAAAATTTCTCGTGTTTATTTAATAAAATTAATTGAGCACGACGAAAAAGTAGTTCAAAGTGCATTAAAAAAATAAACAACGAATAAACGGTTATAAAGAAATTTGTTATCTGTGGTGAAACTTGAGGAGGATTTCTAAAAAAGGTACGAAAAATTGTTAGTGCAAATCGAAAACAGGTAAACTTAACATAATATTCAATTTTACTTGCTAAAAAGTCTTTGAATTTTAAGAAAATATTTTTCAAATAAGACTATTTGCCATATAAATAAAGGAAAACTATAAAGATACCAAAATGGATAACATACTTTGCTAATATCGTGAGGTGGCTTTTCCAGTACAAAAAAGCCACTTGCAGTGCTGTCGAAAAACTCTTATAACTTAGTCCTTTCATGAGGTAACTAAACATTCAATACCAATTAGAACTAAAAGAAAAAAATTCTTAATACAGATTTTATAGCATCAAATGTAAAAATGTGGCTTTTTTTATCTCACTCTACCCTACTAATATTTTATCAAGAACCAAATTATTGTTGAGATTAAAATTAAAATTTTGTTTATAATTTTAATTTGTTTACATAATTTATTATTCAAAAAATTAAACATTTGCGTAAAATTATTATTATTAAGTTTAATAAAAATGTAAAATGAATACCTGAAAAGTGAAATATTATTTTTTTTAAATAAATTTGACTTTATAAACATTCATAAACTTTTTTATTATTAACTTTGGCACTACATTTGCATTTCCCATTGGGACTATGAAAGATCAGAAAGTTCTAAGGAAGACTTTACATAGAAATATTTATTTTTCATATAAAAACATACATTATATTATTTTCAAAATATTTATAATCTTCGACGTTTTTTATAGAATAGTTAACTAAAAAGAAATACTATTTGTTTTATATCTTTGTTTTTCCAGATTTAATATTGCTTAAATACGTTTTTATCTGTTGTTTTGTTCTATTTTGCAGAATTGGATATGTGTCTATATCTTTCTGTATAATTTTAAAACTTGGAAGGGTTCTTTCTTTGATGTAGCTACTATAGAGGTACATTATTTGATTTTTCTCTTCCTCGGACCAATTTTTCCGTTTTATCGGCTGCTTAGCTGTTTCTGAAAATCAAAGATATTTCTTATTATTTCATGAAAATGTGTGTTTATGTGCTTTAGTCTTTTAAATCTCACATTAATGTAAGTCAAAAACACAATTTTTTTAAGTTATTTAAATAATGAAATGACACAATGTATTGACAATTATTATTATTTTGTTTTACTTAAGTACAGTTCTTAGAAAATGTTAGTGTACATTAAAAGACTTACGTTTTCTACTTTTATCCATAATCTTTGGTAGACACAAATCTTTGCCGCTTGGACTGGTTTTCACAATATCTTTCGGAGATGTAAAATCTGTAAATTTTTAAAATACTCATTATTTAAGAACGATTAAGAAGATTATCAATTGATTAATAAAAGTATACTTAAAATTACTTGTTCTTTTTAGTGTTAAACTATTATCTTCAATAGTAAAATCAGACAAATTGTCGATTGATAAATTTTCGATATTAAAATCAAAACTTTCATTTGGAATGTCGTCAGTAGTAGAATTGTTTACGAGGTTTAAATTTTTGTAAGCCATCGGTTCATTAACTCCTCTTTTTCTGCCTCGAGCAGCTTCCAGCACTTCAGACATTGTTAAAATTTCTTGACTTTCAATAGGTTGTCTGTAGATTTCTTTATGAATGTCTTTTCTATGCCCCATAAACTTTGCTAATTCTGACACTTTTTGCTCATCCAAGTTAAGTATTGTGCCCATAGTAGCAACGTGTTTCCTCAATTCTGTGCCTCTCAAACTAAACGGATTTTCGGCACCACATTGATTTGAAAATTCACGCATCCACTTACAAGCATCCAAGCAGTTAAATTCACCTGGTCGTGTATCTTTTGTTCCAAACACATAGGGATTTTCATCTGAAACTCCAACGGCTTTTCTATGACGTAAAACGCATTCTATGTATTTTACTTGTTCCAAATTTAATAATACTGGAACATTTCTACCCAGTTTTCCTCGAATTATTAAATGAGCATAGGTTTTGGCAATTTCCTGATGCTCTTCCGGTAGC
Organism: Leptopilina myrica (nomen nudum); assembly: GCA_032872475.1. NCBI lineage: Eukaryota > Metazoa > Arthropoda > Insecta > Hymenoptera > Figitidae > Leptopilina > Leptopilina myrica (nomen nudum). The sequence goes on from CM065461.1 coordinate 7,931,974, forward strand.
AAGGAAAAAGCTTCAGGATTTGTTTTTACGTCTATTTTTTTATAAACACGATAGTCAGAAATTTTTACTCATTGCATTTCTCCCGAACGTCGACGATTAAATACTTGAACAGAAACCAGAACAAGACTTGCTAATAGCATCCACGTTTCATAGCTAGGTGATTTTCCTAATGTAATATCTGCTAGAACTTTATCATAAACTGCTTTCATTTTTGTTTGTAGAAAATTATCCAGTCTTTTAATGTCCTCTGTTGTTGGGAGATTCACTCTTTTATTTCTTTTAATGTCTTGTAAACTTTCCATAGCTGGTTTATTGATTGCTATAGGTACATCACCTTCAAAAGAACAAGTAAAGTAATTATGTTCTTCTAATTTAAGCCTTTTTGCTTCTGCATTTGGAAAATCTGTACTTCTAATATAGTGATTTCTTAGAATCATACCGATGCATTTAATGAGTGTTCCAAATCCAAGCGCGACAGCAGGTGTTCGAAATGTTTCTGAATCTTCATCATAACCAGATACTTTTTTTATGGCTTTAATAACAGCATCACAATGTTGTGGCTGGAACGTAGATGCAAAATCGTTTATTTTTACATTTTCCTGTTTTACAGCGAACAGTAAACGTCCGACAAGTCTTAAGCGGGCCCTTATCATATTATGCTGGTGTTCCAGTGTGTATTTTAAACACCGTATGCAATAACAAGCCAATCATAACGCATTCCACGTACAATTTCATCATCACGAAGAACAGGAAATATGATTTGCCTTAATTTCTTTGAAGCTGTTGGGTGAATGTTACCAATTATCTTACGGCCCATTATAAATATATTTCTATTTTTGGCAAAACTTGTTCCAGTACATTTGGTAATATGCTTTCGTGCACTTAGCCTAGAAAGACAAATCTTGCATTTTATACAATGCACATAATCCCTTCCAAGTCTACCTTCGCCTTTTGGTCGTCTGGATGTTATCATTTTTCCTGAGTTAAAAGTTGAATCAGAGTTATGTAAAAAATTTCCCTTTAATCTGATGGCGGCAATTAATTTTTTACGAATGGGGTTCTTCTTCGTTATTGCTACGAATTCTTTTACATCTTCTTCCTCCTTATGCTTCTTCTCTAAATGTCGAGCTATCTGCGATTGAAAAGTTTTGTAATACAAGCAAAAGTTTAATTTTCCTGCACCTTTAGGTCCATTAGATTTTTCAACCTTTAATTCGCCATCATCAGGTGCACTTGTTCCAGGTAAATTGGTCGAGCTGGAAAGATTGAGATTCGGTGGTATATTCAATTCAGGTATTTCATTGCTCTCAACATCGGATTCGTCTTCGTCTGTCTCATTGGGTACATATATAGTATCTTTGATGTCTAATCCTAAAAAATAATTATATCATATTTTGTAGTACATCCCTGTGTAATGCAAGGTAATTTAGAAATTTATATGCAATCAATAAAAACAAAGTTTGGTCGTATCTGCGCATTTAACAGTTTAACTGTTTTAAACATTTAAAAGTCTTTATAAACTACATTTATTACTTACCACAATTTGAATCCTCTAGAAATTCTGAATTCTGTAATTCTGGTGGCGGAACAAGAAAACTTAAATTCATGGTCTCAACATTTAAATGCTTAAAATTTCTAACTTCTTCAATGTCATCATATTGAAATAAATCTAAATCGTCCTCAATTTGATGGTCTTTCGTATTTGCAATGTTTAAAAGTTCTGTAATTGATGATTCCGATTTCGATAATATAGATTCATCATTTAATTGGTTTTTAAACTCAATCTGAAAGTTTCCTAATAAATTATTTTCAATTTCATCCATATTTATCATAATATTATCTTTAAATTTTTGTGAAATTTGCAAATTGTGTAACTGTAATAAAAAATGCAATGATTCGTAGTCTCTAACAGCAACATATATTTAAGAATATCTGCTAGACCTCTTAAGGATAACCTAAGATATTTATTGTATGCCTTTAATATTAACATTCTGTTAGGGAAATTATTATATTGTTTACATTTTATGTAGGTAATATGAAGGAATGAATTAAATTTTGTTATTAATAATTAAAAATGTTGATATATCAACAGAAACGTTATTAAACAAAACACATAAATTTTGTACCTGGTTTCTTTCCTTATTTAAACTTGTTAAATCAATCTTCTTATTGCATCTTGAAAGACAAAGTCTTGGTAGGTCTTTACTTAATTGCTTTCCTATATTTTCTAATAGTTTTAAATTATCTGTAAAAGAAACAAAAAATTTATCATTCTTTTGTTATGTACATAAGAACTACAAAAATTAAACAAATACTTTTAAAAATAATTTGAATTTTAAAATTTATTTTATATATTATAATTTTAATAAATAAATATTAAATTTGATCACTTAATCGCTTTGACATTTCATATAATTGTATATAATTGGCGGCGCGAATTGCGTCAGATTAAAAGTTTGCACGGAAAAATTAAAAACTTCATACTACGAGAAGTAGGCCCATTAAGGGGTTTTTTGCATAGTAATAATTATGACATTTACAAGTTTATTAAAAATACTGTTTTTTTAATCACACACAAATTTGAAAAAATGCTTTTGTATACAAAAAATTGTTAATTTAAAAAAAATCACGAATAATTTTCTTGTTAACATAATTCAAAAGTAGATTAAAAAAGAAAACATTTATTGGTTTTAAACATTTTTTTGTAACTTTAATATTTTTTTATTTACGAACAATTGGAAAAGGTCTGAATTTTCAAAATCAAAATTTTGAAAATTCATAACTCAAAAACTTCGCCGTTAAAATTAACCCACCGTTTTTTCTTTTAAATTTTTATCATAAATTCTTGATAATAAGAATCACAGTTTTTATAAGTTTCAAACAAGCTTTGAATGTTTATTTTTACAAACTTTGTAACTGTCACCACGTGATTTCCAGAACAAAATAGAAGTTATGAATTTAGTTGAAGTAGATTTTTTTGTTTTTAAAAACTCACGTTAACAATTACAAAATAATTTAAATGAAATATTTCGAAAAATTCTCCTCGCTGCTAGAATCGTTTAACCCGTTTAGAACTTCACGTAAAAGAATGGATATTTAACGTAAGGGCTTCTTTGCATTTATTGATTATATCTCCAATTGAACAACATTTTTGTATTACAACTTTAAAGTTGTAAGCAATGTATAAACAGAAGTGCAATTATATTAAAAGAATTATAAATAGGTCCAAAAATTAAAAAGTACCAGTGCAGAAATTTTGACCGGGATCAGGTCGGGGCCAGAAAGGAATAAACCGGGCCCCGATCTGGCAACCCGACCTGACCCCAGCCTGGTTGAAACGCTGAAACCGACCAGGGTCATGGCACTTTGCCCGATCTGGCTGCCCTGCCGGAACCCGGTCGGAGCCATGGGATTTCCCACGATCTTTTCGGTACCATGGTAGAAATCTAATACTGACTGAATTTATTATATCACAGCTCGTTATTTGATTATCAAAGCATGATGTGTAATTTCTTTAATATTAATAATTATTATTAATATTTTTAAAGTAAATAAAATATTTTGTATCAATAAAAATGTAATTAAACCCTTAAACTTCCTTTTGAATTATTGGACCGTTATAAACAGTGTTATTGTAATAAATTAACTATATTACATTTATATAAAGAAAAATTATTATAAATTTGTTTTAAATAAATATATATAAATTAATACGTTTATCACAATAATATGGTGAAAATTATTAATTAAATTATTTATTCTCAATTATTTACAATTTAGTTCATTTGAAGAATATTTTTCCATTATGATTTAAAAATAACTTATTTAAATTGCTATAAATAATTTTATTCAACAAATAGTTAACTTATGATCCTATCCACCAAAAAATAAAATAATTTACTAAATTATTATAAACAATTATTTTTTAAATGGACATAAATTAAAATAGTCCAGTCGCCCTGTGTTTTTTCGTGCCAAAATTGATACCTGAAGTCTGATTGTGGATTCATATAGTGTGGGGTGGTAGTATGAAGATGTATATGTTTCCCACTCGAGATTTTTTATGCTGCGCGTTATAAACAATTTTGAAGGTGCCGAAAAACAGTTTTTTGATGACCGTTCTTTCCGATCAAATTATAGGGAAAAAATTGTTAATGAAAGTTATAGAGCTTGGAAATACCTTTAAAATGATGGGTCATATGTTAAAATTGGTCCATTTGTTTACTTGCAAATGAATTTAAACCACTAAAAATAGCACTTTCTTATTTGTTTAATAACTTTAACAAAAGTTAACAAATTCTTTCGACATTCCCGAAAAATATACCTCTGAAGACCCTTAAGATATGTGCCAAATTTGAATCCGATTCGATAAATTGTTTATCAGAAATTTCATTTGTTAACTAAAAACATGATTTTTTTAAATGGAATTTCTACATTTTTGGCCGGATGAAAATTAATTTTTTTTGTTGGGTTCTCTTCATGAAATGCCAATCTATCAATCACAATTTGTAGCAAATTGAATTTTTACAAAAAAACTAGTTTTTGGGGGGGTGAAATTTTTGGCTTATAAACAAATGAACTCTACATCAACAATTTGTATATTAACAATTTGGCATAAACGCCATTTGATTACTTATTCTTTCCTGCAAATTTTGCAAAAAAAATTTTTGATCTAGGTCAAAAGGGGGCGGAGATAAATTTTTTTTTCAAAAACTTCCTGAGCCTTTAATTTATAATATTTTTTATTTTTTTTATTATATTTTTTTAGTTGAATAGTCATACTAATTAAAAAAAAATTAATCTCAACATCTATGCACTTCTTGTTCGTAAAAATATTTTTCAAAAGTATGCAACGATTGAATGCAACGTTTGAGCAGCCTAGCTGCTCTACGCTGCATAGTGGGGGACATCATCAGTCGCTTGCGCTAAAGTTGAATTCAAACTTTCAAATTTGTTAACTTTTGTTAAAGTTATTAAACAAATAAGAAAGTGCTATTTTTAGTGGTTTAAAATCATTTGCAAGTAAACAAATGGACCAATTTTAACATATGACCAATCATTTTAAAGGTATTTCCAAGCTCTATAACTTTTATTAACAATTTTTTCCCCTATAATTTGATCGGAAAGAACGGTCATCAAAAAACTGTTTTTCGGCACCTTCAAAATTGTTTATAACGCGCAGCATAAAAAATCTCGAGTGGGAAACATATACATCTTCATACTACCACCCCACACTATATGAATCCACAATCAGACTTCAGGTATCAATTTTGGCAAAAAATGAACACTTTTTCACAGGGCGACTGGACTAAAAAGAAAATGTGAGAAAAAAAATTTTTAGGGGAAAGAAATCAGTGTTAAATATTTGTTAATTAAGATTGTTTATAACAATTTAAATAAGTTATTTTTTAATGAAAGACGACAAATATTCTTTAAACGGACATAAATTAAAAGGAAAATGTGAAAAAAAAATTTATAGCGGAAAGAAATTAGTGTTAACTATTTGTTAATTAATATTGTTTATAACAATTAATATAAATTTCTTTATAGTTTATCAATTGTGTGGTATAAGAAAATAAATGTTCTTTTTAAAAATCGTATTAATTTGTTAACTTTTATTGAAAATAAAAATTATCAAAAATTAAAAAAAATTAAAAATTCTTAAGAATTTATTCGCCTTTAATTTAAAATAAAGAACATTCAAACCGGTTAAGAATTGTAGTTTGTAGACAGTTTTGAACAGTAAATTGTAAAAAAAATTATATTGTGCGTTGTTTGTAGATCATTGGGCAAATCCGGCCTGGCCCTGGCCGGGGCCACTAAGTCGGAGCAAGATCAGGAAAACCCGACCGAGGCCAGGGCGGTAATCGGGAACAAAAGTGTCGATTTCTGCACGGGTATTAAAAATAACAACAATTAATTAATTAATTGAACAGAGTTAAATAATGACTATAGCAAATTTTATTTAATTTATTAATTAAGCATTAATAAATGCCAAATTTATAAAAATTTGCTTCTATTTTGTTTTTGGAATAGTTGTAAATTGTTTAAATAAATAGAAATTTATTTGTAATAATAGATTTGTACATCGACGCCCCCTGATGATAAAATGCTTATTCAAATCTCCGTGCAATAAAGTGTTTACTAAAAAATTCGTGCTATATAATTATTTTTCAAAATTTCGTGCAATATAATGTTAACTCAAGTTGCAATCAATAAAATGTCAATTCATCAATCAGTGCAATATAATATTATTTAAAATACTATTCATTTCTAGATTTTATTCTACATATAAAGTTAGCGAAAAACACAACTTTTTCACTTTTGAAAAGAAAAATACACTAATTAAATATTTTGTACATATACAGAATTTTGAAAAACAATTATGTTGCTTGAATTTTTAAGTTAATAATTTATTGCACGGAGATTTGAAAAAACATTTTATAGTGGGGGGCGTCGAAATTATTTATCTTTGGTAACGAATAATAGCTGCGCCGAGACAATTTCGTATAAAAACTTTAAAAAAATTCATTTAAGTTTATTTTAAAAAAGGTATAAATGTATCTACAACATTTTTAGATAAAATGTGTATTGAATTATTTTACACATAAATATTTTTAATTTTCAAACACTTTTCTATGAAAAGGTTTTAAATTTACATATTTTCTCAAAACTTATGTGTTTGAAGTTATTTCATACAAATATATTTTTTGAAATTTCAAACACTTTTGTGTGAAAATATTGTAAATTTACAAATTTTTCAAACACGTATAATTTAAATTATTCTATATACAAATGTTTGAAAATAAACATTTTTGTGTAAAAGTGTTGTAGACTTACAACACTTTCAAACATGCGTTTTTGAAATTATGTCATATACAATATTTGTAAATTTTTAAACACTTTTTGTATGAAAGTGTTGTAAATTTACAATCTTTTTTAACAGTGTATGTAAATCTATATATATGACCTGGTCTTTAAAAAGGGACGTTTCGTGTAAAAAATTATTTTTCACATTTTTTTATTCCAATAGAATTTGAAACGCTCCTTAAGATGGTGAAAACCGAAAAATCATAATTTGATTAGAAGTTTGTAAAAAAAATTTAAAGTCAAAAGAAACAAAAATAAAATACAAAAAAAAATGTTGCTATTAGAGAAATTAGTGCAACGAAAACGATAATTTCTTATTATTTAAAAAACCTCGGAAACATTGTTACTTTTTTCATAAAAAATAATCACTTTTTAGAGAAAATGACAACTGTCAAATTGTCAATTTAACATCATAGTCGTAAGTTAAACTATAATTGCTGTTTTCTTGAAACCTTGTTTTCGCATCTAAGGTCTCTTTTCATAGACCAGGTCACATATGTGAAATTTCACTTATTAGAAGTTATTAGTAGTCTTCTAGAATCAAGATCAATAAGTAAATAAGTGAATACACTTATGAATACACTGGAGATTTACTCCACCAATCAAATCAACTCGAAAATTATGTTTCAGAGTGGAAATAAGCGCAACTCTGCCTTTCAATTTGTTTGGACTTGGTGAAAATAATAGAATAGCTTCAGTGTAAGTGAATTTTTCACTCATTCTGAGTGAAATTTCACTTATTATAAGTGTTTATGCACTTATTGATCGTGAAGACGACTTATAACTTACAATTATGTGAATTTTCACATATTCAGATTTAGAGAGTGACTTATTTTCTTCAGAAAATGATTCTCTACAAATTCACAGTGGGATTTTTAAATAATTACACTGTTTAGAAAAAATTAAATTATTTGAAAAAAGTATTGAAGACTTTTTCAGTTTTTTTTAAACAAATAATTATATTTTCAAGACCTTGTCCAGTCTGAAAATCTCTACGTTGAACTTGTAGAGCATCGTTCTCTGAAGACAATAAATAAGCCATATTATATTTAAATTAAATCATTTTTAAAAAATGCTGTATAAGATAAATGATAATAATTTTGCATCACATGCAAAGTATTATATAAACAAATCAATTCCGTATGTTTTCAATTGTTGTTATAAAAACCGATATTTTTAATATTTAAATATTATTTAATTTCAGAAAAATTAATTTAAACTTTACTAATGTTTTAAAAATTTGGAACACATTCATATTTAATCAAAAAGTTATCTGCTTCTGAATAATTCAAATTTAAAAAATAACAATTTTCATCCTACAACATAACAAAAAAATTATCTTCTTATTTTTCAATACAGAATTGGAAAAAATTTTAATTTAATTTTCGAACTTTCTTAGATTCTATAAACTGTTATTATATAAACAATATTTTTATACACTTACCATTAAATGCAGTAATTTTGCCATTGTATATCAGTCCATCAGCTTTCACAGTACAGTTATGCAAATCACTTTCTGTAATATTAGTTTTAGGGTACACACAAAACTCACTTTTTGAAAACTTTATTAATGCATACATTTTAACAGTTTTATTTATGAAATTGTTAAAACTAACTGTAAACAACGTCACTTTAACTCTAGTACATGATAAAAAGACATACTTTCAAAGCGGAAAACTAAATTGTACTAACCACTTCTGTACCTCTTTCCACGGAAAAATGATATTTTTCTGCGCATTTGGTAGTAAAAGGGTGGAATTTTAAGTAATATAGGCGTCTTCTAATTTTTTTTCTCAAAAATGTAGCCAATGGTTAGAAAAGGTTTCTTACATATGTTGCTTTTTCTACAACTAAGATCAAGCAAAATGTACATCCTACAAATTCATGAATCTAACATTTTCAAAATTTTAAAGATCTTCGTCTTCTTTCTTTAGTATAATTTTTCAAAGTTTTATTTTAATATTTTTTATAATTTCATTCAATTCTGCATAAACACACATAGAATAATAAATATCTTAAACATTTCTTATAGTTAACTTTATACAAAATTGTTTCAAATATTACAGTATTTGAAATCATTTTCCATAAATTTGAAAGAATATGCCTGTGAGAAGGTCTAAATAAGTGTCAATAAAAATTAAGCATCGGCGTTTTAGCCAATATTGAATGAAAATATGAGCTAACCCATTAAGTACCATGAAGAACCAGCTATTGTATTGAAAAAAGCAACAACTGGATTTATAGAAAAATTGAAAAAAATGTTCATGCTTATTTTTTTTTAATTCTCAATTGTTTAACAAAATTTGTTTATACAAATTAATAAAAATTTAAAAATTATTAAAAGCTGTTAACATTAATCGATTCTTTAAGTAAAAAATGAAGAAAATTTTGTACGTAAAATTTTTTTCTAAGTCGCATTTTATTCATAAAATTGTTATAAACAATTTATGCTGGATAAATAACGTCTTCCCCAAGCATAAACAAATTAATTTTAAATAAAGTTACCATTAAAAATAAATTGTTTTCTGAAAATTGAAATTTTATATTTATTTATAAAAATATATTCGAATGACTAACAGTTTATTTGATTGCAGGAATTCACTTAAAATCTCGTAAAAACTTTCACGAAAATTAGATAAAAAGTTTAACGATATAACTAACTTGAGACATTTTAATTTTATTAATTTTTAATCAATTTTTTTATATTGTAATTATTACTTTTTAAGCTTAAGTATTAAGTTATACATAAAGTTGAAATCCATTAAATTTACAAATTACATGTATAAATAAATGTGTATTTTATGAGTTGTCTTAGGTACTTTTGTAACTCAGTTGTACTGTCTAGAATTCTATGAAATTAAATTTACAACAGTAACTGAAGATTTTTCTTTTCCTTCAAACCGCCTGTAAACGATTTAATATTATCCTTTACTTTTTTCGTTCTTCCGTTTCTTTATGGAAGGATCTTTTCGGTTTTATGGCATTTTAGTGCAAAAACAATAATTGTTAAATTTGATAAAAGTATGTTCTAAACATTATATTTGTAATCAACCAATTTTTACGATTCCAATGATATATAATTTGATATGAAAATCTGAAAATTAGCGCATATTTTAATTACATATTTAGTTTATTATTGAGATTTATTCTTCAACATATAAGTATTTTATTATCAAATTATACATAGTTAGAATCGTAAAAATTTGTTTATTTCAAATATAATACTTACAAAATAATTTTTTTTAAATTTGACGATTTCTATTTTTGCACTAAAATGCCATAAAACATAAAAGACCTTTGTACTCTAAAAGGAAGAAGTGAAAAAAGTAAAGAATAGTATTAACGTTTACAAGCGGTCTTAGGAAACGCTAGAAACATATGTTGCAACATATCCCACCATTGGCGGCTGCATTTTTGAGAAAAAAATTATTAAATGCCTATGTCACTTAAAAGTTCACACTTTTACAACTGGGTACATAGAATAATACCTCTCTTCTAGGAGAGACTATATGTAGGTAATTTTTTTTATTCGTTCTTTTTATTTTAACAAAGTTAATTCATTCACGACATCTGAAATTCCTCAAATTTTATTAAAAAATTATAAATTTATTCGAAAAATGTATGTTAAAGAAAAATAATTTTCTTTTAAATATATATAATCAAATTTTAACATTAGCAATTAAAAAAGAGATTCCTTTTTAAACAAATAACAACAACTTCCTTCAAAATTATCCTACAAAAATAAAAAAACATTTAAAAGATAGTGAAATAGACTTTCAATATTTGCACTGTAATAATAATATTATATAATTACATACACAAATCATAAAATGCCCTGTGTAAAAAAATTAATATTTTGACAATAAATTTTATATATTTAGAATCATTAAATGTCACAGATTATAAATATTTTAATTATAAATTTGCAGTTTAAATAATTCAACTTCGTAATGTAAAAAGTTAGAATCTGCGACATTTCCTAATTTTTTATATCAAAAATTTATTCAAAAAATTTTTTATTTAATTATCATTAAAACCTTATAATTGAATTAAAAAACGTTTTTTAAAATAAATTTTAGATATTTGGAACCGTAAAATATCATAGATTCTAAATTTTTGTATTAAAAATTTGAATTAGTTGAAATAGAGAAGTTTAAAGTTATAAAAATCTTCTTTAAATGACATCACAATAGATTCGAAAATCTATTATGTTAAAGAAAGGTGCGTACCAAATCGGACATTGTGACTGAATTGAGTCCCGCAGACAAAAAAGGCATATTGTTCGGAAGGTTTCGGATTGTACCAACAAAAATTTTATTACTTAAAACTTATTCAATTTAACTAATTGAAGTTTATAATTTAAAAGTTTAGAATCTATTATATTTTACAATTCTAAATATCTAAAATTTATTCTAAACAACTTTATTTTGAGTTGATGATAAGCTATCTAACAAACTATAACTGATATGTAAAAACTAATATCATTTTTAATTTTAAGCCAAAGGAGTATATGGTATACGTAAAACGGTTTTGCAAATAATCTGAGTTTATAAAAACTAAATATTATGCTGAAATTGATTTTAAACATTAAAAACGGTAATAGGTTTTCGATTTTATGATTTTATTCAAAAATAGATAATATACATAAAAAACAGTGAAAATGTAATTTAAAACACTTTTAATGTTTAAAATCTTATACCATCCGATATGTATGTAGAGTATACTATAAAATATCAAAAAATATTATCTAATTAATATTTTAAGACAGTGGTAAAAACCAGAGGCAGCACATAAGCAACACAGGATTGATATTATTAGTTTATTAGTATAGTCAGAGGTTGAAAATATGGAAATTCTGATAAGTAATTCGTAAAATGAAATTCTAAGAATCGCAAAATAGTAAAAAATGTTATATATAAAAGTTGTAGATCTCTACAAAATACAACTTTAATGTTCTATACATTTTTTTGAAAAACTGTCAAATTTTCGAGAAAAATGCAAAAAACTTAAAAATACTATGTAAATTAGGTAATTTCTAATATTTTGATATTTCGCTTATCCATATTGCATAAGTAATATCGATGTTTAAAAACATATCGTTATCAAAAATAAATATCGATATATCGTAAAAAAAAAAATTAGCACCATTAAATTCAGATTTTTCTCAAAACAATCAGCCCTTTTCAGGGCTATTAAAAACAAGATCTAGTAACAATCAGCCCTTTTCAGGGCTATTAAAAAACAAATCTAGCAACAATCAGCCCTTTTCAGGGCTATTAAAAAACAAATTTAGCAACAATCAGCCCTTTTCGTTTTTTTCCGTTGGAGGGGGGTTGGTTTCTGGGTTCGGTAGCTTCTGGTACCAACTAGAAAACCACTTTGACTCCCTTTTTGTACAAGAAATAAGCGAGTCACTAGCGAAAGCGGGCTTCGCCCGCTTTCGTGTGGTTTCTCTATGGTTTTTTTGGTAAATGAAAGCAATCGAAAAATAAATTAACTGTTTATCTTAAAAATTTGGAAAAAACGTTCTTATTAGAAATTACCCAATTTACATAGTATTTTTAAGTTTTTTGCATTTTTCTCGAAAATTTGACAGTTTTTCAAAAAAATGTATAGAACATTAAAGTTGTATTTTGTAGAGATCTACAACTTTTATATTTAACATTTTTTACTATTTTGCGATTCTTAGAAGTAAAACACAAAAAACCACAATTTTATGGTGTTTTTATGGGTTTCACCATAAAAATCAAATTTGCGCCAATTTTCACTATGATTTTCGTAATCAGCGCACAAAATTACGTAAGTATACAAAGTTTTATTAAAATCGGGCGGGGGTTGTTTTCGGAAGTACACCCAATTAATCTAAACAACAAACTACCAAAATTTGCTAATTTTATCTCATTTCTTTAAAGGGCAAGTAACAATCCTTAAGTACAACAATTTACAAAATACATATAATTGAGCAGATGGGAAGAACATGTCGAGCTCGCGGTTGCATGGGATAATATCAGTCAGGTAGCAGTGAGCTCTTTTTCTTATCCGCTCAATGAATCTATGATGTAAATATCAGCTTATATGCGTAATTTTTTACTATAAAACAAATTTTCTTAACTGTTATGTAGCAGTAACACGTTACACGTATAAGCTGACATTGATATAAAAATTGCCAATTGGTGTGCATATTATTTTGGATAATTAAATCTATTAAAGTTACTGTCAATGTTGTTACTAAATCTCAATTAGAGGAATGTCTACTAAGAAATAGTAAAATTTTATTTCTTACAATTAGTAGATTCTCATTTTTAGTAGTTTTCATGGACAAATTTTCTCTTCTTCAAATAGTAGAATACTACTGATTTTTAGTAAAATTATACTAATGTTTAAGTAGCATTTCACTAATTAAAAGTAATTTATTTCATTAAATGAATTAGTAAAACTGTTTTAAAACACTGTTAATAAAACAGTATTACTAATTACTAATAATATAATTATTATTACTAATAATTATTACTAATAATATTACTAATTGTTAGTAGAATTCTATTAACAATTAGAAAAGGATATAACTATTATTTGGTTAAGCATTTACAATATTATGTAATTTGTTATTCCTTTCTCCTTAAGGGGAAGGACCCCTGAAATTTTTGGTCACTTTTTTCAGGAATTTTTATCTTGTAAACTATTGGTCTTAGAAAGCAATGTTTTGCACAAAAATTGAAGAGTATGTATTAAATTTTAATAATATTTTATTAAAAAATAATTTTTTAAACTTTTCGACAAATTTGTTTAAACAATTATTTTTTAAAGTTGTTTTTTCATGATGGCAATAACGAAATTTCATAAAAAAGTATTTTTATTAAAGCTTGAATGTCTTTAAAAATTACCGTAATTTGTGAAGATGTGTTTTTTGATAATTTCGAAAAATTAATTTTTAAATTTTTGATTGCTCGGCTCAGGCCATACGTCTTGCCAGGCAGCGGTCGCAAGCAGTTCAAACTTCCTTCTATAAAAAAGTCAAAATTTTTTATGAAATTTGGTTATTCCCTTCTTGAAAAAAAACTTTAAAAAATAATTGATTAAACAAATTTGTCGAAAAGTTTAAATAATTATTTTTTAATAAAATATTATTAAAATTTAATACATTCTCTTCATTTTTATCTAAAACATTTCTTTCTAGGAACAATAGTTTACAAGATAAAAATGCCTAAAAAAGTGATCAAAAAGTTTAATTAAGAATATCTTGAAAAATAATTAAAATTTTGTAAAATCCTTGAGTGTACTCTAAAAGCACCCTAAACACAACAAATTGACCAAGTATAAACAAAATCTGTGATTCAAAAGTTCTTCTAGCTATGGAACAACCCATAGGAGAGGATTGTCAGTATTCTATTGTATAATATGATTCCAGGTACTGCCCTACTGAAAATCTCCGTGCAATATCTTGTACAGAAAATTGTAAAAGATCTTGTACAGGAAACTATACCATTTGTGTCAATGAACCTGTACCATTTCAGCATAAGAAATTGAAACAAGTTCTTGTACAAGATATTGTACAAAAACTTGCACAAGTAATTTTTTTCGATTTCGAACAATAAGGTTCATGTACAATTTCTTGTACTAGATTCTGTACAGGAATGTGTAATTGCACATGTAAATTTTTTCTCTTTTAAATAAAGGTCCATGTGCAATTTCTTGTACGAGATCCTGTACAAGAATGTGTACTTGTATAAGATCTTGTGCAACATCTTGTACAAGAACCTGTATATGTAAATTTTTCGCTTTTGAAGCAAGGTTCATGTACAATTTCTTGTACAAGATCTTGTAGAAGAATGTGTACATGCACAAGATCCTGTACAAGTTCTTGTGTATATAATATTTTTCTTATTTTTTAATAATTTTTTTATTTATGCAAAATATAAGAAATTTTTTAATAATGTTGTTAGAGACTTTTTGCATTTACGATTTAAAAACAACTGCGCAGCTGTAGAAGCCATAGAAAACTACTGCGCAGCCATTAAAGTTTTTAATTAATTTTAACATGTACAGGATCTCGTACAAGAAATTGTACATAAACCTTATTGTTCGAAATCGAAAAAAATTACTTGTGCAAGTTTTTGTACAATATCTTGTACAATAACTTGTTTCAATTTCTTATGCTGAAATGGAACAGGTTCATTGACACAAATGGTATAGTTTCCTGTACAAGATGTCAAGATCTTTTACATTTTTCTGTACAAGATATTGCACGGGGATTTTCAGTAGGGTGAAGAAGTGTAAAAAAATTTTGATACCTTTAAAAATGATTGTCTCATAATTTTTCTGGTACACAGAAAAAAATGCGAATGGTAAAAACAACCACATATGTGTAGTTAGAAAAAAAGTAGTTAAAACTACCATATTCAGCAGCATTTTAACTACACTTCCTCAGTTATTGGAACCAAAATTAAGTAGTTGGTTTTATGTAGTTAAAATTACTACTTCACGTAGTTGAGATAACTAATAGATGGTAGTAAATGACTCAACAATAATACTGTAGTAAAAACTACTGTTAAAAAAGTTAATTTTATTATTGTGCTAGTAAAAAAAACTATTTTGTATTAGTTGCAAACAAAATGAAACTTACTGTTTTTATATAGTAAATTCAACCTCTGAAAGTTGTTATTTTTATGATTTATGTAGTTAAAACAACTGTTTCTTATTAGTTGCAGAGAAAGAAAGAAATTTACTGTTTTCATGTAGTAAATTCAATTGTTAAAAATAGTTATTTTTACTATTTATGCAGTTGAAAAAATCATTTTTTTCTACAGAGAAAAAACGTGAGTGGTAAAAACATCCACATATGTGCAGTTATAAAAATGTAGTTAAAACTACCATATTCAGCAGCATTTTAACTAAACTTTGAAAGTTAGTGGAACTAAAATTATATAGTTGGTTTTATGTAGTTTAAATTACTACTAAACGTTATGATTGTGAATAACTCAACAATAGTGCAGTACTTAAAAGTACTGCTAAAAATAGTTATTTTCGGAATTTCTGTAAAAATAAATAAATATCCATTTCTTGCTATTTGCAAATTAAATTAAAACTTACTGTTCCAAAGAGTAAAAACAACCGCTGGAATTTGTTATTTTTACGTTTAATGTAGTTAAAACTAAAAGAACCAATTCTTACTAGCTTTTGATCATTTATTTCTATGGTGGTGAGAAACATTTATTTTTATAACAACAAAAGTCATAAAAGTAACAATTTTTATGTTATTTTTACTATATGAAAATAGTAAGTTTAAATTTTTTATAACTAGTAAAAAATGGATAATTTTACTACAGAAATTCTGAAAATAACTATTTTCAACAGTACTTTTAACTACTGATCCATTGTTGAGTCACTTAAAATCATATACTGGCTATATTTCAATTAAGTCCTTGAGCTTCAAAAATTAGTTACTGCAACTAAACAGAGTAGTTACTATAACTGAATATAAGAAGAATGTCCTCAAGTTTAAATGCGAGTCATCGTAGCGTGCGAGCGTGGTTAGGTGGTTAGGTTATCGGTTTGCGAATGTTAGGGTCGTGCGTTCAATCCCCGGCGTTTGAGGATTTTTGTTTGTTAGGTATATAATAATTTAATGTATAAATTATATATGAACAAAAATAGGTAAGAGAAAATATAAAAAAATGGAACTCAATAATAATAAAAAACAAATAAATAATTTCATTTTACTACTTTAAATAGTTAATTTAATTATTTTTTACAGTTGTTACAACTATAATTTGTTACGGGCGCCTATAGGAACTACAAAAATTTAATTACTGCAACTAAATGAAGCAGTTGGTATAACTAACAACAAATAGTTAAGATAACTGTTTTAGTAGTTAAATTTACTATAAAAATGGTATTTATTACTACATTTTACAGTTGGACTAACTATTCTGTCATAGTTCATTTTACTAAATAATGTTACGGGCGCCTATAGGAACTACAGGAAATAGTAAAAAAAGTAGTTAAATTTACCATATTTTTTTTGTGTGTATATAGATAATTCTTAAAAAATTCAACTACTTACACATTTTTTATTGTTTTTTGTTACCAAAATGGTTGTAGTTTTTTCTTACGATTCTAAATAATCAGTGGTATGGATTTAAAAAATTATAATTTTTTAAAAAAATAAAATTTTCAAAATGTAGACAACGTAATTATCGAAGGGTTGAATATAAATAAATAATTGCAAATTAAAACAATTATTTTTATATACATTGACAAAATTAACTACATTATGTAGAAAGAAAAAATTTCTTTTAGGTTACAACCATATAAGAGATGTGTCGTGGAAGTGCACGATTATTATATTATATTATATTATATATTATATATTATAGTGCACTATTATACGAAAGCATAAAGTTTCGAATCTTACCATATATTACCGATGTCGTGGAAGTTCCCATATCATACTTTTTAATTTATATTTTTGCAATTTTCTATACTATGTTATTAATTATGATTAGAATTACTAACGAGTACATATATACACGTGAATATTTGATAAAAAGTTGAGAAAACATACAATTTTCTTATATACAACCGAAAAAGGGATCGGTCGTGGAACTTCTCTATTGATACTTTTTTGCAAATTAAAAATAGAATAATTATAATATTTTAAAAAATGATCCGTATATATGTTCCTAATCACTATTTTCATCATATATAGCATTAAAAATTAGATGTCGTGGAAGTGACCAATAGGTATATATATATATATATATAAGATTAGATTAGATATTTATATATATATATTAGACCTGTATTAGACCCTACGAAGGATTACCACAAACAATCATATATAGCATTAAAAATTAGATGTCGTGGAAGTGACCAATAGGTATATATATATATATATATATATATATATATATATAAATCATACGGTATTAAAGCGGGATTAATTAAAAAAAATAAAATAAATAAAAAAAATTTTTTTGTTAAATAGTAATATATATGTATGGATATGACTGGTATGTGTGCCTCTTATATTACATACACTGATTTTATAGGAATATTATGATCACACTTTTCTTATAAATTCAAAATTCAATAGTTTTATTATTTTATACAATTAAATGCAATTAAATAAATAAATAATTCATAAAAATAATTGCGATATTTAACATTATAGCATTATTAAAACGACACATTACTATTATTCTTAAAGGATGTTTCAAAAGGTTAAAATTTATTAGATATAATCTTGTATTTTATTTTTTAACACTAAGCAAATTGTATGATTAATATATCGCTCACCGATCGATCATCGGCCAATATCTTGCCGATTACATCCATTGTAACGTTGTAACATCAAAAAAAAGAATTCAAGAAGCGCCACACCCACTTGACTGTACGTGCACATTTTATTAACTTTGTCAAACCGACGCGTGTCTAAACTATACTAATAAGATTAATGCGATTACGATCAAGTGCAACCGAATTGAAGCATCCCCACCGCGAAGGTGCGAATGAGTGTATTGCATTGGTATGTGTGAACGAATAATAGGAAGAAAGAAAAATTTATGCGGTTTTCCGGTTTGTAACACGAAGAAGAAAATGCATAATTAGTTCACATACGCGAACATTGGTTATGAATAATCATTTTTTCGAAAGAATTAGAAAATTTTTGAAAGCAAAAACTGTGTAAAGTGTTATATTTTTGACAGGCAATTCATTTTTGTTAGAAATATTTTGTAAATATTTGTTGTGATTTACTTTCCGAATAAGTTATCGAATTTTTTATTTATAATTAGCTTCGTTTTGTAAAATTGTTGAGATTTTTGCTTTTTAAAAGTTGAAAAATCACAGATTTTTAATTGGCAGGAGAGAAATTATAGAAAATTATTTCAGAATTTATGTTTCAGTTGGTCCTGTAAATATTATAATTTTGGTAGTTTAAACTTTCATATGCGTTGATTAGATTTTTTATCAAAAATGCATTTTAAGTAGAGATATTTTGTAAAATTGCTTCAATTTTTATTTTTAAATTAGGTTATGAATCCAGATATATTAAATTATCTTAGGAGAATATGTGAAATTATTGCGAGATTATTTTCTTTTAAATAAATTATTTCTTTTATTTAATAAAAATTCTCATTAAAATTTAAAGTAGAAAATTATTTAGGAATTTGTAATTCAGTTAGTACCGGAAAAATTAGAAATTTAAAATAGCGAACATTTGTGTCCGCTATTTATTGGATTTTAGTGCATAAAATTGTTAATAATTTATTTTTACTGTGTAAATTTACAAGTTAGCAATGCAGAAGCAAAAAACTATTTTGAGTGTTATTTTTTGAACAGATAATTTATTTCTGAAAGACATATTTTGTAAATTTATCGCGATTTTGTTCCCCAAAAAGTTTATGAATCCAGAAATTTTTAATTACTTTTAGAGAATATGAGACAATATTGCTAGTTTTTTTCATATAAATATACCAATTTGATTTCTTTTTTAATAGAAAATTTTTATGATAATTTTAAGCAGAAAATTATTTTACAATTTCTATTTCAGTTAGTATCAGAGAAATTAGAAATTTTGAGGCACGAACTTTTATGTCTGATATGTATTGGAATTTAGAGCATGACAGTTTATAACATTTATTTTTACTGTGTAAATTTAAAAGTTAGCAATTCAGAAGCAAAAACTATGTAAAGTGTTAAATTTTTGACAGAGAATTCATTTTTGTTAGAAATATTTTGTAAATATTTGTTGTGATTTACTTTCCGAATAAGGTATCGAATTTTTTATTTATAATTAGCTCTGTTTTGTAAAATTGTTGAGATTTTTGCTTTTGAAAAGTTGAAACATCACAGATTTTTAATTGGTACGAGAGAATTTGCAGAATATTATTTAAGAATTTGTATTTTAGTTAGTACCGGAAAAATTAGAAATTTGGTAGCAGGAACTTTTATGTGCGTTATGTTTTTGGAGAGGAAATACAGTTTGAATAATGATATTTTGGAAATTTGTATATTATTTTTCTAAAAATGTTTGTCTATTAGAGATTTCTAATTGTCTTTACATTAATCTTTCAACGTTCTTCCGGCAGGACCAAAAAGACTCAGGTGAGTCCGTCCGAAATCGCTAAATAAATAAAACTAACACGGAATGAGATAAAAAAAATATATATGTGTATCGTTGGAAAGGTGTTGAATCAAGCTTTTATCTCGTGTAAACCTAGAGCTTGTCAGTTTTAACCGAAGAGCAGGGTACCTTGAAGAAGTTAAATTATTAAAAAATTTACATAAGTTTTAGTTACAGAATGACGCAGTTCGGTCCTGTCTGCAGGACGCTTTTTTTGCTTTGTTTAAGAGACTGCGCCTTGACAAGTTTCATAATTTTAAAGAGTCAAATATAACATCATTTGAAATGTTGTTTCATTACCTTTCTATTGTAAAGCAATTTGGAAGAGATTCACGGCGGATATTTTTGTGGCCGCAATTTTGCTGAAGAATATTAAAAATGATGTTTTTAAAAATTAAATAATTGTAGCAGGGTGGCCACAAGTTTCAGTTTATCAATTTCCCTGACAATTTACTGACATTAAAATTACTTTCCCTCACAAAATTCTTTTTAAAGGAAAATATGAATGTTTACGGAAAATGGGTAAAATTTATGAATTTGAATAATTTCTAAAAATTACAATTATAACCCTTCCTGAATTCAATTATTTTTTACAATTTTCAACTAAACTTTATCTCTGAATCAATTAATTTAAATAATTTCCCAAAATTTTTTCTAGAATTCAATTATTTAAATACAAAAATTAAATTTTTTATAATAATTGTAATTATATAAATATAATAGTTTTTCAATTTTGAATAAATTCCAAACAATTAAAATTTGGTTAAATCTTTTAAAAATAATTGAACTTTTGAAAAATATAAATAAAAATTATCAAATTGTTGAAGAATTTTAATTATAAACAGGACCATGATTTCTCAAAAATTTTGATAACTCCAAAAAGTAAATTTTATTTACATTGTTCGAAGATAAATGAATTTTAAAAAAAGATTTTAAAACAATTCTAATAATTAGTTTTTAAAAATATTTAAATGTAATTTTTTGAAAATAATTGAATTCCTTAAAAAAATTTTGTATAATTTAAAAAGCTAATTAATTTTTTTTTAATTTTAATTAAAAATTTTGAACTTGATTATATTCTCCAAAATGTTAAATAGAATTCGAAAATGTTATTATTTTTGTATGTATGTATTTGAATTTTTTGAATTATGTAATTGAAAATACTGAAAACATTGAATTATAAAAAATTAGAAGTTAATTTTCATTAATTTTTATTTTTAAATTTACCTGTAAAGATTTTTCATTAAAATTTTTGATATTTCAATTATTTTCAAAATTTGAAATTTTTTAATTTCAAATTTGATTTTTAAAAATTGAGCTGCTGGATCGTAGAAGGGCACGTAAATTTTTTTTTACCGAAATCAAAGCTCTCCTAAACACTCATAATTCAACTTTTGAGTTTAAATATTTTGAATGCATATCCTTAAAGGAAAAAACATTACGCATATAAAATATTTAAAGTTAAAAGTAAAGTTTTGAGTAACCTGAAGGATTTTGATTTTAGTGACAAAAAATTTACGTGCCCTTCTACGATCCAGCGGCTCAAAAAAGTCGAAATTTTTGAAAATAAGTCGAAAAAATTCTCAATTTTCTTAATTTCCCTGACAAAAATTTTTTTCTGACATTTCCCTGACTTTACTGACAAAAATTTTTTTTCCTGACATTTCCCTGACTTTACTGACAAAAATTTTGTTTCACTGACATTTCCCTGACTTTACTGACTTTACTGACATGTGGCCACCCTGTTGTAGGTTTAGAATAACTTTTATTTTTAAGAGAAATAAAATTATATATTTCTACCTGTAGAATTAAATTTAAAATATAGAATGTATAATTTAACAGAATTCAATTTATAAAGTGTGCTGAGAAATTGCATTTCTTTATATGTTAGAAAAACTCAAATTATAAAAGGTTCGACTAGCGGAATTCCATTTAGAAAGGGAAAAGAGTCGTAACTGAAAAAACTGAGTCTCAAAATGAGTTTCATACGCTACTCATTTTGAGTTGCAATAAAAATGAGACTGGGTTTTTTGTGTGATGGTACTGTTAAAAAACTTTTGATTATCAAGGGACCCAAAATTTATTCACTTTATCAAAGGTTTTTGAAGGGTCCCGAACATCGTTTCAATTAACCGAGAAATTCAATTTATCGAATGTTTAATTAGCAAGTATCGACTTAATACACACAAAAAATCCGGTCTCATTTTGAGACTAGGTTTTTTCAGTGTATGGGTTCTCCTTTCTCTGAAAAATATTCATTAATGTATCATTGAATTTTTTCGTTTACGAAAAATAGAAAATAATATTTTACAATTGAATTAATATTATTTTTTTAATATTTAAAAATATTATTGCCTCTTAAGTTTACATTGTTTAACAAAAAGATTATTTAAAAAAATAATACTTTAAATTATGCTTGCTGAATTTGCAACTTTCAAATAAGCCAAAACTATATTAATAATTTTTAAATATTATACCGTTCTTAATTATTTTAATTTAACTTACTCTAATGTTTAAACAAATATTTCTCAATAAAAAAGAATTAATAAGAGAAATTTCAATATTTGACGTCTTTTGAAGCTAATGCAAGAAATTCTCCACGTGGAGAATAGCTGGCGCGCCATCCGTGCTTTCTTAAAACTTTGATATTTTCCCATTTTTAGGAATTGTAGGGGGATGAAATTTTTTTTACATCTTCCTGGCATCGAATACAACCCATTTGTGAAATAAAATGTTTACATTTCGTTTTTTTTTATATTTTTAAGAAATTTTTTTTATTTTTTTAAAACAATTTTACCCCATAAACGGAGGGAAGCGAAGGGGGTAGGGGGATGAAAAATGTTTTACATCTTCCTGGCATCGAATACAACCCATTTGTGAAATAAAATTTTTACATTTCGCTTTTTCCTATTTTAAGGAATTTTTTTTTGATTTTTGAGACATTTTACCCCATAAACGAAGGGAAGCGATAAGGGGTAGGGGGATGAAAATTTTTTAACATCTTCCTGGCATCGAATACAACCCATTTGTGAAATAAAATGTTTACATTTCGTTTTTTTATATTTTTAAGAAATTTTTTTTATTTTTTGAAACCATTTTACCCCATAAACGGAGGGAAGCGAAGGGGGTAGGGGGATGAAATTTTTTTTACATCTTTCTGGCATCGAATACATCCCATTCGTGAAATAAAATTTTTACATTTCGCCTTTTCCTATTTTTAAGAATTTTTTTTTGATTTTTGAGACATTTTACCCCATAAACGAAGGGAAGCGAAGGGTGTAGGGTGACCAAACTTCGTTTTTAGGTTTGTCTTATTGTTTAAATCGAACTCACGTTGAAAAATGTTTCCTTTTTTTATTTTTAGTTTTCATAAACGTTTCGAACTTTAGCCTCATGTTATCTTCTTTTTTGTTTCGTCTCGATTAGTTTCAGGCCCAAATTTTTCAATAGTTGAATGTTTTGAGGTGTTAGCCTCTTCGTTGTAGTTTCGTAACTGACTCTTTTTACACATTCTGGCTTTTTATAACCGTAACCTAATCTTTGATTAAAGTCAATACCCATTTATTTAGATTTCATATGCAATCTAATAGAAATTGTTTCACTTTGAAAATTAACGAGATTTCCGTTCTGATCAACAATTCTTAATTGAATTTGATCAATGCTCTTGACTGCGATAGGCAAGTAAATGACAGGAGAAGGTACTTCCACTATTTTATATCCTGGTGGAACAGTTGGAAAAAATTCATGAATTGTGTGAATCTTCTGATTATTTATATATGCACCGGTTGTAATATTACATTCAACACATAATGCATTAACTTTTATAATAGACACTGGTAAATTAGATTTGACAAATTTATCAGCTTCAAGAATTTGAGGTTCAAATCCTAATAAGTAGGCTATTTAATCACTTTTTTGAAAATTAATTTCACGATTGCACATAATCTCACTGCGTAAGGTATTGTTATTTGGTTTAATATAAATTTCAATTTCTTTGGGTTATAAAACACTTTGTAAATAGAGCTGTATATCACCAATTTCATAGCTACCAGTTGGTATAGTTATTTCTTCTTGATCAACATAAAACTTATTGTGTCGAATATCTATATTTGGAATTGAATTAAATGTAAGAAATTCAACAAGACCAAGTACATAATTTTTTTGAGACCACAATTCAATTGGTGGAACATATTGTGTCTCCTACCTGACAAGGTAAATGTTAATGAATCGTTCATATTGCTAGTTTAATTTATACTAAACTCAATGTTTCCATGTCGTTACTTTTAAAGAGTAAACAAACTTTTATCCTTGCGTTTATTTAAAAGAAATTTTAAACATAAATGCCCACACACAAAGGTATTGAAATTTTGATAACTTTTGTGATTGTATTTAACCATTTTAACACGGAAATAATTCACAAGATCCGTAGGTGGTTGAAGATTACCAAAACTATCAAAATATACAATATTATTGTTCATTTTTCTATAAGATACCCAATGTGTACCAGCATTATATTTACTATCTAAATTTACTACAGCTGACTCAAATTTATAAGGCCCTGAATTTGGTAATTTATCACGCATAAAAACACCACGAAAATGTGGAATTTTTACGATTTTAGCGTATTTCAGTATATCGTAATTAGTTAACGCTCGTTTTGGTAATTTTACAATTTTTTGAGCTTTTTTTCCTTTTTTCAATAGCACATGCTTATCCTAATCCTTGTTTATATGGCTTAAGATAGAGACCTTTTCCTACAGCTAGAGATTCCATGGCTCTGTTATGACGTTGACTTTCTTCCAGTTGATTTTTAGCTGCTCTTGCATCATTAACTGCTTTTGCTATTCCAGCTGTTCCACCAGATAGAGCACCTATTGCACTAAGGCTAGCAAAGAGTGGTATAAGAAATGGTAAAAAACCACCAACTTTTTTTGGCATAGGTAAAATTCGAGGTTGTTTCACTTTTCATTTTCCACCTGCTACTTTCACAGCTATACGTGCACCTTTTAGAGCTGACTTTATAGCAGAAAAAGTATCATTGCTAGGTAATATAACTTTTTTGCCGCTAAAACAATATTTCTTAATGGCAATGTAGCCTTTTTATTTTTTTCTTTTCCATTTTCGATTTAAGACCCATTCCTAATTTAGTTTTTATTTTCATTGCGTTAGTAACTGCCCAAGCTGTAGCCTTTTCACCAAGTTTTGCGTTACTTGCACGTACACGATTCCAAGCTTTTTCCGTAAGTATCTTATCTGCAACGTGTCTATTTTCAAAATTATCTTTATTTTGAGAATACGCAATATCGTGTTCTCTACAAGCTTGATCAAGAGGATTAATACCAGGATCACCACGTGCCAATCGTTTTGCTAAGTTTGTTCCAGGTCCACAGTATTGATATCCCGAAATGTGTAATTCAACCGGTAACTTATTGATAATTTGATTTAAGAGACCTCTACCACGTTTGATAGATTTTTTAGAACTTATTGATTTTTTATTGACAAGCATACTTTTATATTTCTATACAAAGTATCTTTTTAAGACTGATGTAAAAATGTATAAAAGCCGTGTATTTTTACTTTCTTGACCAGTTTACTCTAAATATTTAACCTTTCTGAATTGCACAAAATTCTATAAATAAACAGAACTAAAAAATAATCTAAAAAAGTATTATATTTATACATTTCAACCTCAGTGTAAATTAAAAGATGGAGTTCAATAAACAATCAACAGAATTACCTGTGTTAGATTTTGATACAGTAACACAACAAAAATCTGATAAAAAACGTCATGGAAATTTGTTACTTAATACGGTAAGAGCAATTTTTTGTGGTCCATCCAACTGTGGCAAAACAAATGCCTTACTTGCTCTACTAATACATCCAAATGGACTACGTTTTGAAAATGTCTACATTTTCTCAAAATCATTAAGTCAACCAAAATATAAATTTTTGGAGAAATCTCTTGACTTAGTGGAAGGTATTGAATATTTTCCATTTCAAGAGCATGAAGAGGTTATTGAACCAAATAAAGCAGAACCAAATTCTACAATTGTCTTTGATGATGTAGCCTGCGATAAGCAAAATAGGATTCAAGAATTTTTTTCAATGGGTCGTCGTAGACTTATTGATTGTTTTTATTTATGTCAAACGTATACACGGATTCCAAAGCATTTAATTCAAGATAATGTAAATTTTTTGATAATTTTCAGACAGCATGACTTAAACCTTAAACACATATATAACGATCATGTTAATACAGATATGATATATTCAAAATTTAAAGAATTATGTTCTTCCTGTTGGAATAGTGACAAATACGGTTTCGTTGTTCTTGACAAAGATAGTGACCTTAATCATGGTAGATACAGAAAAGGGTTTGATTGTTTTATAAAAGTTTCTGAAGTTTAAAATGATTTCCACTAAGCTTCTAAGCTTAGTTATGGTTTATACTTGATTCAATTAAGATGGCATCTTCAAGAACTGAACCAATTCAAAAACAAAAAGATATTGCGTTGAATTTGGCAAAAGCCAGTGATGCAATTCGACGAAAACATAAGATTTTGAAGTTAGATAAAGAGAACTTTGAACAAACGTTAGGTAATACTTTCCAACCTATTATTAATTCTTTGGAAAAACTTGTTAGTGATTTTCAAATACTTAAAAAAGATGGTAATAAAAAAGAGAATGTTAAAACTAATAAATTGGAAAAATTGAAGACTTATGATGATATAAATGATGATAATGATAATAATAATAATAATAATGCTGATGATGACAATATAAATGAAGAATCCTAGTAGTGAAGGACTACTTGAACTGCTCTTTAAAAAAATTCCAGATGAATTTTTGATCTATGCTAAAGATCTGGAAAATTAAAAAAAAATACTTGTTATGACAAACGCACATAAAAAAATATAAAGCTAATAGTGACATTCGTCAAAGTAAATCGTTTAAATTTAAACGATTTATATGCAAATTATTTTTACCTACAATAAACAACGATCATAAAAAAGAATGGCATTTTAACCCCTTGAGTGTGGAGGTACGTCTATAGACGTACATTCTAAAGTGGGCTTCCAGTGTGAGGTACGTCTATAGACGTACATTTAAAAATATTGATAAAAGGCACAAAAAATAAGTAAATTTACTTCACAAGTACTTTACTTATGGTACTTTCGTCGCTGAATTCGATTTTAAAGTCAGATTTTGAAAATTCAAAAACCAAAATCCAATATGGCTGCTCAAAAGTAGACTATTTTGAAGGATACTTTTATTATATTAAATTTCAGGTCGCATACATTATCTTATCAAACTACTATCTCACACAATTATATAAAAGTGTTTTCGTGGTCCCTAATTGCGAATATGAAGTCAGATTTTCGAAATTCAAAATGGCGGATTCAATATGGCGGACGTATTTTTTTGAACTCATCGGATTCGCTTGAAACTTGTTACTCGGGGGTTTTCGGGGTCGCTGATTACGAATCTGATATTAGTTTTCAAAAATCCAAAATGGCGGATCCAATATGGCGGACGAGATTTTAAAAAAGTAATCGGACTCGCTTGAGACCTATTACTTAGGGGTTTTCAGGGTCGCTAATTACGAATCTGATATTAGTTTTAAAAATTCAAAATCGCGGATCCAATATGGCGGATATATTTTTTTGAACTCATTGGATTCGCTTGAAACTTGTTATTCGGGGGTTTTCGGGGTCGCTGATTACGAATCTGATAATAGTTTTCAAAAATTCAAAATGGCGGGTCCAATATGGCGAAAAAAATGATATTCTACCCCCGCAGTTTGCTAGTAAATTATTTAAAAGTTATTTACAACCCCAGAGTGCACCACGTGGAGGTTAGCGGTAGGATTTTACACTCCTTTTTTTATTTTTGTTTTTTTTGGTTTTTTGTTTTTTTTTTGTTTTTTTTTTGTTTTTTAATTTTTTTGTTTTACTTTTTTAATTTTAAAATTTTTTTGTTTTTTTTAATTTTATAAAAATTTAAAGAAATTAAAATAATTTTTTGAACTTATAATTTATAAATGTCGTCTTCAGCATTTATAGCAGTTTGATTTCTTAGTTGTGGAACTCTTTGAAGCAGGGAAAAGCACACAGAGGCACATTGCATTTTTCGCAAATGACTGGTGTTTCTTTTCTAATTTTTTTTCGTCGACACATGATGCATGGTTGAAATTTTTGTCTGCCATTTTCGTACTTACCTTTACCTGCTGGAAAATGATTGTAAGAATTTGTTAGTCTTTTATCTAAACCTGGTACTTGTTTTTTTTGGAGCGTTTTGTAATTTACGATGTACTTTGAGCAAATCTTCTACTATAAGAATTTTAAAATCTAAGAAGGTCATTTTAGTTTCAGAATGAAGAGCTTTGAAAATGACAAAAGAATTGTACAATGAGACATTGAGCAAATAGAAATAGACTTTTTGGTACCATTTTATTGTTTTTCGGGTAGTAGGATAAGCTGAAGTACTCTGATCCAATAAGTCAACTCCACCCATGTAGCTATTATATGCCATAACAATGTTTGGTTTCATTACTGGTTCTCCAGTTCTTGGGTTTTTTTTTCCTGTGTCTATCAATTCTGGCGCATGTTTTGTAGTCAGCATAGACACAATTTTTTTATCATGCCAAGCTATTAGACAGAGTTTTGGAGTATGAAAAACTTTCATTTCTCCCTTCTTGATGCATTTCGTGTTGATCTTTGGTAGGTACCTTCGATTTAATCTCACCGTCCCACAGACGTTAGTTTTTTCATTGAGAAGTTGGTAAAATAAAGAAGGCGAGGAATACCAATTGTCA
Organism: Leptopilina myrica (nomen nudum); assembly: GCA_032872475.1. Classification (NCBI taxonomy): domain Eukaryota; kingdom Metazoa; phylum Arthropoda; class Insecta; order Hymenoptera; family Figitidae; genus Leptopilina; species Leptopilina myrica (nomen nudum). The sequence continues at coordinate 7,960,785 of CM065461.1, forward strand.
ATATATAATGTACGTCCTTGTCCACCAAGATCTAAGAGCATGTCTTTCACTACTTGTCCAGAAATACCAATACGTTTATCAATATAAGAGTCATTTCCTTTTTTTCCGATGTACACTTTTATATTATAAGAATACCCAGTTTTTGACTCACACGTTTGATACAATTTAATTCCAAATCTGGCTCGTTTGTTTCTATTAAATTGCTTGAAACTCAGGCGACCTTTCCATAGCAATAAGGATTCATCTATAGCAATATTTTCTCCTGGGCGATAAGTAGCCTGAAATTTTTCTAGCAAGTACTCTAAAACGGGACGAATTTTTACTAAAGCATCATTATTGTCAACATCAAAATCAGATTGAAAATGCAACATACTTAGAATTAATCGAAATCTATCGTATGCCATGCAATTTTTAAAAACTGGAGTTTGTAGAGTAGGAGTCGTTGTCCAGTACATAGATAGTTGTGGTTTTTTTATTATACCCATCAATATTACAAGGGCGTGAAAGGCATACATTTCGTCAATTTCTACAGGAGAAAATTTCAATATACGAGAGTTTTTCTTCAATTTCCCTTTCTCCATAAGGTTATTTTTTTTACTCTCTGCGAAACTGTTTGTCTGTGCGCAAATTATATCGACAAGATTTTCGTCCCAAATTGTTTTAAAAATTTCAACTGGAGAACTTCTAGAGGTTAATCCAGAAGATGGTTGCACTCCATGATTGTCGTCCTTGAAGGGATGTATGATAGGATTAAATACATCTTGATCAGTCCATTTAAAATCTGATTTTAATTTTGACTGACGAGTACTTAAAGGTACGTCAGATTCTTCACATGATTCATCTGACTCTTTATCTGTGAGTAAATTTGAATTTTCTAAATCATTATCATTATTTATACTTTCATCTTCACAACCCGATTCACTTATCAAGAAATCATCGCTCTCGTCGTTACTGCTAATATCTATCTCTGAATCTGAATCTGAAATTTTTCGTTTCTTCCACCCTCTTGACATTTCAAATTAATACTAGAAAGACTTTGTAAAATATAATTAGTGATAAAAAATGAAAGTAGATTGATGCAGGTATCTAACACGCGTAATAAAAAAGTAAACTGTAAGCACTTAGAAGTCGGAATTAATACTTATTGTTTCTCGAATCAATTTGAGAAAATGAAATTCTATATTTGCTATAAATGTAGAAGTGTCCAAAATTAGACTAAGACTAGTATACGATAATAAAATTATTTTATTATGGAAAAGTTAATTAATTTAAAATATCAAAACAAAAGACGAGCGAAGAAGACAATTTAAAATATCAAAACAAAAGACGAGCGAAAAAGACAATTTAAAATATTACAACAAAAGACGAGCGAAGAAGACAATTTAAAATATCAAAACAAAAGACGAGCGAAGAAGACTCAGTTACAACAGTTTCTCGTTTTAATTCGTCTAAAATGATGTTCAATGAATATGGTGCATAATTTAGTGCCCAAAATTTATAAAAGTGTAATATATTGTAATTATAATATTTAACCTGAAAATGTGAATCAATGTGAAACGTCGAAACGTAAAACAGCGAAACAAAAGACTAACGCGCTTGGGAGATGCAGTTATATACGTTCTTCTTATAATGATTGTGCAAATCACGTTCCTTGAATAGGGAGTGTTCCAAAATCGTGTGCCTATTTCGGGTAGTGTTGCATTTGTCTTACACACATAGTGTTCCAAACATAAAAAATGTAATGTATGATAGTTTATTAAATTAACTATAAATGTAAATATATTATCGGAACTCAGGACATGAAATGTTAAATAACCTTATTTTTGAAACAATTTTAACATGTAACAGGTTTCAACAGAATCAAGGGAATTCCAAAAAAAATATGTTCGCCATATTGGATCCGCTATTTTGAATTTTTAAGCATGGACTTCATATTCGTAATTAGCGACCCTGAAAACCCCTAAGTAATAGGTCTCAAGCGAGTCCGATTACTTTTTTAAAATCTCGTCCGCCATATTGGATCCGCCATTTTGAATTTTTGAAAACTAATATCAGATTCGTAACCAGCGACCCCGAAAACCCCCGAGTAACAAGTTTCAAGCGAATCCAATGAGTTCAAAAAAATACATCCGCCATATTGGATCCGCCATTTTGAATTTTTGAAAACTAATATCAGATTCGTAATCAGCGACCCTGAAAACCCCTGAGTAATAAGTTTCAAGCGAATCTGATTACTTTTTTAAAATCTCGTCCGCCATATTGGATCCGCCATTTTGAATTTTTGAAAACTAATATCAGATTCGTAACCAGCGACCCCGAAAACCCCCGAGTAACAAGTTTCAAGCGAATCCAATGAGTTCAAAAAAAATACATACGCCATATTGGATCCGCCATTTTGAATTTTTGAAAACTAATATCAGATTCGTAATCAGCGACCCCGAAAACCCAAATGTACCCAATGTTACAAATTTTGGTAGCCTAAAAAATTCTTATCATTTTTGACCCACATTATAGATTTTTCTCCTCACAGCGAAGGGGTTAATGTTAAAAATAAAAAATTGTGTAATGTTGCAGAAGCTTTAAATGGAGGTGATGCAACTAACTTGAGCCTTGTGAAAAAAATTGTAAACACTGAAGTCAAAGATTTTTATGAGATATTAGGATCAATGAGATCTGATATACTTAATAATAATATAAAAATAACAAAGCTAGAAGACTCTGTAAACAAATATTTACAGAATCTAAAAATTAGTATTGAGAGAAATATAGAGTGGTTGCGCTTAATAAAGAGATCCTTACTCAGTTAGACAAACGACTAAGTGCACTTGAATAAAACAAAAAATTTTTTGAATATAAAATATAAATGAAGAAAAGCAAGCTCTAGTTAGAGAATTGCATAAACAAGCTGGAAAAGATTATGCTAGGCGAAAAGTTGATGTACGAGCAATCGATGACACTTGGCAAGCCGACCTCGTGGATATGCTAACATATGCAAAAAAAATAGAAACTACAAATACATCTTAACGATCATTGATAATTTTTCTAAATTCGCCTGGGCTGTTCCTGTAAAGAATAAATCTGGTGAAGATATTTCAACTGCAATGAAATCAGTGCTGGACGAAGGTCGTGTGCCGAAAAACCTACATGTGGATCAAGGAAAAGAAATCTACAATATTAATTTCAAAAATCTCATGAAACAGTATAAAATAAATATGTATTCTACATTTAGTAATTTAAAAGCCTCGATTTGTGAACGCTTTAATCGTACCTTAAAAAACAAAATGTGGATGCAATTTAGTTTACAAGGCAGTTACAAATGGTTAGATATTTTGCAAGGTTTACTTTTCTCGTACAATAACACTAAGCATCAAACCATTAAAATGAAACCAAAAGATGTAAACAAAAATAATGAAAAGGCAATTTTATTTAATGTATATAAAACATTCGTTGTAAAATCTAAGCTTAAAAATCCAGATATTTATTGGATAAACTTTGTGAAATCTACTGGACAAAATTGTTCTGAAACATATAACAGATGTAAATTAAGTATATTATACATTAAGAAAATTTATACACAATAAGAAAACTAAGGAAATACTTACTTTCTAATTTTTATGATATTTTGTTTGCATATTTCTGAATGTAAATTAAAACATCATTACAAATTTCCTTTGAATGAAAAGTCATAATCTCAGAAAATAGCTTTTCTATATTTACAGGAGTTGGACATTCATTATTTAATAATACTTTTTCTAAGATTTTAAAATAATTTTTCTCAATAAATTTTTCCAAAGCCGTTAATTGATGCAGTTCAAATTGCTGATACATAATTTCTTCAATTGTTTTAATAACACTTAATTTAATATATTGCAAAGGTAAAAATTTTATTTCCCTTGCACATTCTTTTACACAGCAATTTAGTTGTTTCAAAGCTTTAAAAGTTTCAAATTTCAGAGAAAATAAATGTATTAAATCTAATTCTGCTTCTTGTGAATTTCTAATTAACCCTTTCACGCCCATGGGACATATACGTCCCACCTACATAAACCTCAATATCTTTAAAGAAACTTAATATTTTTAAGTCTAATTTAGTGAGTTCTCTTCAGGAAGGATAGAGCTTTAAAAATATGTAACCTACATTATGTTAAAAAATTCCTATTGTTTAAAAAAATTCATAAATTATTGTTAAAAATCACGATTTTTAAAAATATTTTAATACCGCCTAAAAATTGTTACTCGGGGGTTTTCGGGGTCGCTGATTACGAATCCGGTGCTAGTTTTTCAAAATTCAAAATGGCGGATCCAATATGGCGGACGACAAATGTAAAAATTAATCGGATTGGCATGAAACTTGTTACTCGGGGGTTTTTAGGGTCGCTGATTACGAATATAGTATTAGTTTTTAAAAATTCAAAATGGCGGATCCAAGATGGCGGATTATTTTTTTTTTAATTTTAATTTCACCTGAAAATTGTTACTCGGGGGTTTTCGGGGTCACTGATTACGAATCTGAAGTCATATTCAAAAAATTCAAAATGGCTTATCCAATATGGCGGACGACAAATATAAAAATTAATAGAATTGGCATGAAACTTGTTACTCGGGTGTTTTTAAGGTGGCTAATTACGAATATAGTATTAGTTTTTTAAAATTCAAAATGGCGGATCCAAGATGGCGGATGATTTAAAAAAAATTTAATTTCACCTGAAAATTGTTACTCGGAGGTTTTCGGGGTCGCTGATTACGAATCCGGTGCCAGTTTTTCAAAATTCAAAATGGTAAATCTAATATGGTGGACGACAAATGTAAACAAGTTGTTCATTTCATGACCATTAAGCTTCCTCTAATCAAGAGGAATCCTCTTAATCGAAGAGTATTTTCCTCTTATTTTAAGAAGAATATTGTTATGTGGAGAATAATCCTCTTAAAAATCTAACGCGCTACATACGGAACCTCTAAGGTAGTGTGGAAGTCCGTTATTAGACATCCGCACTTCACATGCACATGAAATTCGTATTCAGCGACCCCAAAAACCCCCGAGTACCAAGTTTCAAGCAAATCGCTTTAGATTTTAAAAAAGTCGTCCGCCATTTTGGATCCGCCATCTTGAATTTTGAAAAACTAACATCAGATTCGTAATCAGCGACCCCAAAAACCGCCGAGTACCAAGTTTCAAGCAAATCGCTTTAGATTTTAAAAAAGTCGTCCGCAATATTGGATCCGCCATCTTGAATTTTGAGAAACTAACATCAGATTCGTAATCAGCAACCCCAAAAACCCCCGAGTACCAAGTTTCAAGCAAATCGCTTTATATTTTAAAAAAGTCGTCCGCCATATTGGATCCGCCATCTTGAATTTTAAAAAACTAACATCAGATTCGTAATCAGCGACCCCAAAAACCCCTAAGAATGTGTAAGATTTTAAAAAAAATTTCCTGCCTTTTCCGGGGGCGTTAAAGGGTTAACACAAAGCGATGATTTAAATAGCTGACAAAATTCAGATGAAATGTATCACAGTTGATTTCATGAGGTTCAGATTTATTATTAAAAAACACCTTCATTTCTAAATAAAAAGTGGTGAAAAATTTCCATTCTAGTACTGAGAATGAAACTGATATTTGTGGGTGGCTGTTTATTAACTTAATTTTTATGGATAAATTGCTCTTTAATTCAGCTCCAATAATTATTTGTTTTGTAAACGATGAATTTAAGATATATGTGGTTCATAGAAGTAGTTGATTACGAGGAAGATATATCATTTTTTTATTCTGTTTTAGACACAAATTCAAAGTTATTATATTTTCCACCTAAAAATTTTAATTGTAATTCTCCTTTTTCTGCTGCTTGTTGTAAGTGAGTCAAGGATTCATCATCACTTTCCAGAACCTTCACTATTCTTTGTGGTAAAAATACAACGTATTCGCTATTGATTTCAGCCACAATTTTCAAGCCAAATTTTGTTAACGTTTGCTTAATATCTGTAATATTATAATATTCATTAAGATTTAATTCACTCAATCTTTTGATAGGTAAAAAACTAGCAGCTCGGTTTAATTTCTTTAATTTTCCATCCATTTTCTTCACTTTCTTATCAACCACACTGTATTATTTAAAGCTGTTTTTCTTACACTGATAACAGTTTATAGATTTTTTAACACAAACACACAGTTACAACTTCTCAGTACAAGTCAACTACCGAAGACTTTATAGAAACTGGTAGTTAACTCTCACATTTTATACTCTTAAGCTTCATTCCCTATCTTCTTAAAATAATACATTTCTTCCTTCTTTAATTATATAGATAACTTTGCAAAATTAAAAATAGATTTCTTAATAACTATATATACACCTATCTTTGTCTACCTTGAGGAATGATGAAGACACTAAATGACACATGTTCCTTTATTTGTACACTTATGAATAATATAATGTGCTGACATGTATCATGTTACACTTCAGATGACTCCTCTCTGGAATGTACTTGACTATTTTTATCATCTATGCAATAATTACTCATAACAAAATGCAATTTTATAAGCAATTGGATCAATATGCGTAATCAATCTCAGCTGTAAAATTCCTTTTATTCAATATCTATTGTTCTTTGATCCTTTACTTGATAAGAAATATATTATCAAAACGTGGTCTTCTTGTATCTCTTGGAAATTTTAATAGCGTTAAAAGTTTTGTTACAATGACTTTTTTTCTTATTTTTTATTTTGATTTAAAATTGATTTTTTCATAAATGGTAAATGGAGTTTTAACAATTATATTATAGGTTATGTAACTATCAAAATCTTAATAACTAGAAATATATAAAATTCAAATATTAGTATAAATAATTAATTATTAGTAGAAAATAAGTAATTTAAAAATCAAATTTGACTAATTATTTGTAAGAAATGTTACTTGCCACATCCGCTGCATTTTTTAAAACGAATCAGTAGATACTATCAATGATAGTTCAATGATTAACGAATTGGAAAATCCTGATGGATTAAAAAAAAGAAGAAGGAGGCCAAGAAAGATAGATAGAAATATAGCAGAAGATAAAAAGAAAGAAGGAGAGGATACAAGGAAAGAAGAAGAAGATTCCGTCAAATCTTTTTTGTAACGCGATCCGTCGCAGGTAAGAGAAATTCTCACCCAAATTATTTTATTGTTCATTAGAATTGCTACACAACATATTGGCAGTAAAATTAACTTATATTTTCTTTTAATTTTTTAAATAAAAAATTAATGACAAAGGAAATCTAGTATTATACGCGGTCAGTCGCTTGGTGACAAGTTTCAAATTCAATAACAAAAAAAATAAAAATATAAAAAATTTCAAAAATTGTTTTTAAAACAGCTTCATCTATTTCGTTTCCATTTAAAGTGTTCGGTGTGCTTTCAATGTTTTTTTTATTCTTTATGCTTATTTCGATACTTTTCGAGTTCGACTTTTTTCAATTCGGACATTCCACGCAATGTTACGTTTAGAAAGGAAAGGAGACATTCAAATAATATAAATATTCTAATATTAAATTGGAAGTTAAATATTAGAAGAATAAATAATTTTATTTAAATAGGGGAGACCGGGGCTAAACTGGACACGGGGCTAAACCGGACAAGTCAAATTTTTCCGAAACCGTGAAGAATTTCAAATCGTGTAAATAACCTATGAACGCGCAATTTCGTGATGCATATGCTGCATGAGGTTTTAGGGACGTGTCATTTTTCTTGTAATAATAGTTGCCGTTAATATGTAAAAATGTCATTTCTTGAGGTAAAAGTAAAAAAAAATTTTCTTCATTTTTTTGGGTTTTTATCGTTAAAATTAAAGTGCAAATATCATACGGCTATTTTTCTTTTAGCGCAAGGTGTACTGAGTTTAGTAGAAAAAAAGTTTAATGGAAAACATTAAGAAGAAAAAATATATTGCAGGTTAATTATTAGATGACGGTGTGGGGCTGAATCGGACATCGTGATTAAAAAGAACCAAATCTTTGAATTCTTTAATTTATTTTATATTAATTAACTATTTTATATTATATTCTTTGCTTAGAACCACTTTATAAAGAAATAAATAAAGACTTTATTTTAAAACTCGAATTCGCAAGCGAGTTGCTACAAACAGACAAGCCTGAAAACTGTAATTCATTTTATATTATAATTATTACCGATTTTACATATTATATTATATTCTTTGTATAGAACTATCTACAAATAAATAAAAGAAGAATTGATTTGGCTTATTTACCCAAAAAAAAAGAAAATTTGTATCTCATTCTTTAATTAATTGGCCGTGTCCGATTTAGCCCCATGGGGTGTCCCAAAGTATCTTCCGCATGTATATGACACGTCCCTATATTTCTTACATCCATGGGTTTCCTATGCTTTAGCAACACTCTGTATACTTACGAATCAGAGTAAATCGTGAGGTGATAAAATTACTCCAGAATGGATTAAAATCTGCAACAGAGAACTGTTGCCTAGAATGATTAATACACCCAGAAAAAAAGTTAGCAATTTCAGCTAATTTTTAGCTACCTAAGTTAACCTTAATTGCTATTATATGGATAGCAATTATTGTTAGCTAATGCAGCTAATAATTAGCTGAAATAACTAACTTGTTTTGCTAAAACAGCTAATTATTAACTGCTGTAACTAAAAATTAACAGTTTATATAATAGCAAACTCATTTTTCTCCGTATATCCCCTATCCCAGGTGCGAATTTCGGTCGGCCGCCAAAGTTGGAACTTCGGGCCAACTGTGGCAGCCGAAGTTTCAGCGCCCAAAGATGTCGCGACTTCGGTTGAAAGTTTCTCCCAAAGTTAGGCCAACCGTGAATACCACCGTGACAAACGCGAATATTTGATCGTCGGCTCAACTGTCAGCCACAGTTGGGCCAACGGTCGGGTGAACTTTGGGCGCCAAAGTTAAAACACCGTTTTGTTGATGGTCGGCCCGACCGTTACCCACAGTTAGGCTAACGGTCGGGTACGGTTGTAGTTAATAAATTTTTCACGCTCCTTCTTCAGACATGTAAGCGTAGCATAGTGGCTACCACTATGCTATTTAACGATCCTCGCGAGCGTTAAATGTTTTAATATGTTAATAATAACTAATAACCGTTGTTACCAAAGGATGCCCGACCATTCGATCCCACGATCGGCACAACTTTGGTGCCAACGGTTGGTCCAACTGTGTCAACCACTGGAAGGCTAGCGTGATCAATCCGTGGTCGGGTGCCCGACTATTGGCTGACCAAATTGGGCCGACCATGCACACGGTTTGCCAGACTATGGGCCGATCGACAATTCGCACCTGCGTAGGATTAAATTCATCAATTTTAGTGTTATTTTACATTAGATACTGATTTGAGCCGCCGGATCACGCATAAAATTTTGATGGCCATTTTAGTTGGCCTTTGTCACGAACAAACAAACTTAAAACATTTTTTTTATTTTTAGTTACATTATATTAAGTTTCTATAAGAAAGTAATTCAAGAAAAAAAATTTAAAGTGTATTTGTGCATTTTTTAAGTCAACTAAAATGACCATTAAAATGTTATACGTTGTTATACTATCCGGCGGCTCATTTGAGTTAGTAAGTAAGTAAACATGTAAGCAAAAAGGAATAACCATACAAGTAAACTAGTAGGAAATAAAGAAGCAAGTGAGTTGGCGAGTAAGCAAAAAAAACAAGTAAGTAATTATGCATGTGAGTAAGCTAGTATGCAAGTAGGAAATAAATTAGTAAGCTAGCAAGGAGAAAATAAGTTGCATACTTTTATCCTTTTTTAAAAAGAAAATAAGCATACAAATAAGCAAGAGGGAAAAAAGAAGTAAGCCAGTAAGAAAACGAGGAGGAAATAACTTGCTTACTGTTATACTTTTTTTAAAAAGAGAATAAGCTAATAAGCATACAAGTAAGCAAAAAAGAAATAAAAAAGTAAGCCAGCAAGAAAGCAAGGAGGAAATAACTTGCACATAGGAAGAGAAAAATCAAGCGTTTGTAATATGGAGACTTTCTATGGTAATTTTGTATAAACGTCCTGCTAAAGAGGCGTGTCCTAATACCTCAGTTGCATAAAACATATATTAAAAAGCATGGATCTCTTGCAATCATTGTATACTGACGTCCCATACGTTAAAAATAGAAATTTTATGCTGATAACGTAGAAATTGATACAAATACAACACAAATTTTACGCCTATTGCGCATGTGCATTCTTTTACAAAATAAGGTTAATTGTCCATACTACAAACGCAAGATTTTTCTTTCTGTGCACTTTTATACTATATTTAAAAAAAAATAAACAAATAAGCATACAAGTAAGCAAGAAGGAATTTTTTTAACAATATATCATAGTTTTATCCTAAAAAGTTTATTACCGCTGTATCAGATACACGTTTCTAATACTTTACCAGTAATTTACTAAAATTTGTTTAGTATACTTTATAAAATTTTTACTCCTGTTTTAATAACCTAACTCTTCAAAATTACAAAATATTGTCTCAATATTTCATTTAAGTGTTATTTTAATTACAGCAAATATTGTATATATCGCTTCATAGTATTAACAATTTTGTTTTTGAAAAATTGTAAAGCATTTTTCATATTTACAATTCACGTGTTATCAAAAATATTGCAACATAACTGGAATTATGTACTAGTAACATTTGTACAAGTACACCTTTGTTTATGTTGCTTTAAATTGAATATCAATTTTGTTTTAGCAAAAAGCTCCTCCCTCTTCCGCCCTCTTATCTTAGAATCTGCGTTTTGCATAGTTTATAAAAATCTCAGCTATTCTCTTTTTATGCATATTTTTTAAAAGTGTAAAGCATTTTTCATATTTACAATTCACGTGTTGTTAAAAATATTGCAACATAACCGGAATTATGTACTTGTAACATTTCTACAAGTACACCGTCGTTTGTATATTGCTTCAAAATTAATAACAATTTTGTTTTAGTAGAAAGCTCCTCCCTCTTCCGCCCTTTTGCATTCTTATCTTAGAATACGCGTTTTGCATAATTTATAAAATTCTCATCTATTCTCTTTTTATGCATATTTTTTAAAAGTGTAATGCATTTTTTACATTTACAATTCACGTGTTGTTAAAAATATTGCAACATAACCGAAATTATGAACTTGTAACATTTGTACAAGTACAACGTCGTATGTATATCGCTTCAAAGTTAATAACAAATTTGTTTTAGCAGAAAGCTCCTCCCTCTTCCGCCCTTTTGCTTTCTTATCTTAGAATCTGCGTTTTGCATAGTTTATAAAATTTTCACCTATTCAATTTTTATGCATATTTTTTTAAAGTGTACATCATTTTTCATATTTACAATTCACGTGCCTTTAAAATTATTGCAACATAACTGGAATTATGTTGGTCGTCAACATCAGCTGCTTCGGCTTCTTCGTCAATCTTAACTGATTCAGATTGGCCATTGACATCAAATGATTGTTGCTGCTTATCATCTAAAAATTTTTCCTTGCATCTCTTACATTTATATAAAAAAAGAATTTTATATTTACCGCTGAATACCTATTATAAATAATGAAGAATTATTAATTAAATGAAACATTTGTTCTAAAATACATAGAAAAAATTAATCTCTAAATAAAAGATTTAATATGACATCTTGGTACAAAAATGATAAAAATTGAAATAAAAAAGTCAAAAATAGCTAAAAATTAAAAACAAAATGATCTCTAGAAAGTGAAAGATATCACTTAAACAAATTTTTCAACCCTTTTTCCATGCGGACAATACATAATGCATTTTTATTTTAGAAATGTCTAAAATCAATTAAAATTTTTTGCTCGGAGGTTTATGAGGTCGCTGTCTACAAAACTAATGTCACAAAATAAAAAGTAAATCTTGTTTTAAGAAATATATAAAATTGAAGAGCTGCATAAAATAAGGTAACGAACGATAATACCAGTCAGGTAGCAATAAAAATCTGACAGCTTTTTACTGCTCTCCATAAAACAAAAATAGCGAAAAGTAGACATCTAATTCAAATTAACGTATATTAGGGGCCACGGTGGTCTTGAAGCAAAATAAAGTTTTTCTACGTCGCCAAAAAAAATCATTTGTACAATCTTTTAAAGCGTTATCTCAAGATTCAAAATCAATAAATATTGAAATCCCAGCTGCTCGTCCTAGCGTTTTTAAAAAAAATATCATTTTCATTTAAAAAAATTTTTTAGTTTCTAAAATTATTTTCTTTACGTATTAGTAAATTAATAAATCAATCTAATTAAAGTTAGATTTTATAATTTGTTATATAAAAAAATTAAAAAATTAGCAATAGTGAGTGCATATAAATGTTAATAAAGAACAACTGGTCGCAAATAAGAGTAGTATTTTGTTAATAAAATAGTTATAAATTTATATGATTGATATAAATCAATCTGCGAATCGTAAATAATAGTTGAAAAGCGAAACAATTTTTTTTTGAAGTTTTAATATTGTTTTTTAAGGTGCAAAAACAGTTTTTAATCTTTTAAATATTATGACTGCGAAAAAACATAAAAGAGGGGTCAATTTTTTGCGTTCGCAAACGCAAGTACACCTCAAGTCAAAATAGTATTGGTTGAAAAAAAGCTAGACGAGCAGCTAGGATTTCAATATTTATTGATTTTGAATCTTCAGATGACGCTTTAAAAGTTTGTACAAATAATTTATTTTGGCGACGTAGAAAAACTTTATTTTGTTTCAAGACCACCGTGGGGCAGTGTCCAAGATAGTCATGTGAGGGGAAGCAGCTTATCCCCACCATGCGGCACACCAAGTCGAAACTGAGTCCCGAGCGACCCTCGTAGCGGGGGCTCTTGGACCCTCGACCCTCATTAAGGAAAACTCTTAATGACTTTTTATACAAAAATATAAATTTTGTAAATATTAACATTTTTAATTTTTGATTAACATATTCAAATTCCTTATTTTCTCACAATTTCAAACATATGTTATAATACAAAAAAATGTTAAAATTTAACAAATTACTGCCAGTCTTAAGCCTGGAAAAAATGTGAAGGGAAAACTTTTATAAAAAAGATTTTTTTTTAATGTTGTAAGGGGGTTGGTTATGGGTTGGGTACCTTCTAGTACCAAATAGGAAGTAAATTTGACTCCCATTATATATTAAAAAATAGCATTAAATTGATAAAAATAATATAAAAAAGATTTTTTTTAAATGTTGTAGGGGGGGTTGGTTATGGGTTGGGTACCTTCTAGTACCAACTAGGAAGTAAATTTGACTCCCATTCTATATTAAAAAATAGCATTCAATTGAAAATAAGCATTTTGAAAGAAAATTGCTTTGACCCAAAAAAATGAAAATTAAAAATAAATTTTAATTTTTAGGAGGGAAAGGAACGACTTTTAAAAACAAAAGCTGAGGTTTTTTCCTAAAAGGATATTATATAAAAAAGTGGGACTAGAATGTTTAAACATTAGAAAAATGAATTTTTCCTAAACAGAGCTAAAAACCGGGTTTAGAGCGCTCCGGTGATTAGAAACCTTTTTTTAAATGTTTAAACATTCTAGTCCCACTTTTTCATATATAGGTGAATCTTCTGAAAGTGACATTTTTGATGTCTCGATTAATTTTACAAAATCTACTCTTTAATAACACAGGCCTACAAATTTCAGACCCAGAATCGGGATAAGACATTTCCAATGTAATGTATCCCCCTGAATTCAAAATGGCGGATGTAATATGGCGACATATTTTTAAAAAATTTAACGGATTCGCTTGAAAGTACTTTCCAATTATTCTATTTTTCCTTTTCTCAGTTTTTAGATCGTGTAATCGAAACTTTAAATTGTTGTACCATAGTGAAAAAAGTCGGATCGGATTGGGTGTAAAATATTTTGAAAGGTGATTAATTGTACTTTCTTCTAAAATTTGTTCTAATGATAAAAAAAACTTTTTTGTAGATTTTATGGAGAGTCGAATGTTGCCAAAAATGGCCTTTTTCACTCTTTTAGGTTAGAATATCTCAGAATCCTGACGTGATAGAGCAATTTGGCTGTCAGTTTTGGATTCAGGGTGATAAATTACATCGGAAATAACTTATCCCGATTCTGGGTCTGACAAAATTCTAAATTTTGTAGGCCTGTGTAATTATTATCAATTTCCATAGTAAAAATTTAGGACTTATTTATCATTTTAAAAAGAAAATTAAAGAATTTTATTCAAATTAATTTACGTAATAACTAAATTACTTTCATCTCCGAAGCCTTTTCACATCCTAAAAAAGTAATCTTATAGTTAAAGGAAAAATCCTCTTCTAATACCCTCTCACGTTTTCCTCTCAAAACAAAAGTATTAAACTTGAATGTATATTATTTTTATTCTCTAGTGGTTAATAATAAAACAAAACAATTTTTTAAGGTTCAAAGGTAAAAACATTGAATTTAAATGAAATAAACAAGGGGAGAAATACATAAATTAATGTAAGTAATTAACCTGTAATGTTAAGCATAATTTTAAATTCAAATTTATTTCGCGTCAAATTCATTCATTTCAAATTCTATACGTTTAATATATATCTATATATATTGCTATGTTCACTGCCTTGCTGGCGAGAGAGAATTACCTATGGCGCACTCACTGCCGCGCATGACGTGGGTCGCTCTTACCTCTCGTGATACCTGAGGAGAGCCAGCGATCTATAATACTTGGTTGCACATTCTTTTTCATCAGTCTGCCTACGACCGGACTCGGGGCTTGCTCCGAGGCCGATCGACATCAGCTCACTTTCCTTTTTCACCCTCGATCTATTCTCTGGCCAGAGAGGCGATAATCCTAGCTAGGGGATGATCTTCCTCGCTTGAGAAGGTGAACATGAGGAGATAATCTGTTCACCAGCTCTTGCATTTCCTAGAAGAAGTTGTACAAGGACTTTGAGCGCTAACGAGTCCTGGTAACACCTTTCGATATCGTTTTTATAATTTTTACCTGGTGCAGAGAAGACCGTGTGGAGCTCCACCGTGTAGTCTCTGTACCCTTTCCACCATAGCCTCAACTGAACGTTGGGCGCTAACCCAGGACGATGAGACATCCATGTTATTTTTACCATCCTCTTTTACACACATACTTACAAATTTTGCCCTGTTGAACTGAGGAGCTAATCGTTCAACAGATATAACACATTACACCTTGACAACTTGGCCTTGAGGAGCTAATCAGGTCAGGATGTCCAGAACATACATGAATCTTACACTATCTTCGTGACGGGCATAAATATCGGCCGTAGATCGATATCTAGTTCTTTTCAGTTATTTCATAATTTCCGACTTAGCGTGCACGACCCTAGTTTCCGTCCGCGTGCGTAGTTGGGGGTTTAATTCTAGAATCAACCCAGTAACTTTCGGTGTCATAGACTTTGTAATTTTTTTATAAAATAACAGGAGAAAATTTTATTACAGTCCAAACGAGAACGAGAACGGCGAGGATGAATCGGGTGTGAAGGAGTGAAATAGCAGACGCGCCAAATTTTTATTTTTTTATTGTTAAATTTTTATTTGTTTAAATATTTTATTTTTAATAGTTTTTATTTAATTTTCAAATTTTAGTTTATTAATTAAATTATTTAATTCTTTCTTTATTAATTTTTCTTTGCATTGTATCGAGTCAGTTTTATTTTTTTATATTTTTATTGTAATTTTATGGCTTAAATTTAATTTGTCAATTATTAATTTTGTTATTATTTCTATTTTATTTTGTTGACTATATTTACTTTCGAAGGTTTAAATTATGCTTTATTATTTTGATTTTACCTTCTCACAAATTTCTCTTAAATTAAGTATTTGTAATAGATGGCGCTTGCGTCACTGTAAACCCACATTGGTTTTCAAAACAACAAAATAAATTTATGTACTTCTCTTTCAAAATTTTAAAAACAACATCATAATTACTTTATCACCCCCTGTGTTTTTAAATTGAAAAAACCACCCCGTAATATGTAAAAATTCAAAATGTATAATTAAAAAAATGAAAAATCACATTGTTTTTCAAAAAATAACAATAAATTTATGTACTTCTCTTTTAACAACTTAAAAGCAATGTCAAAATTACTCCATCCCCCTCTGTTTTTTTTAAATTGAAAAAACCTCCCCTGATATGTAAAAATTCAAAATGTATAATAAAAAAAATGAAAAACCACATTGTTTTTCAAAAAAGAACTATAAATTTATGTACTTCTCTTTCGACAACTCAAAAGCAATGTCAAAATTGCTTCATCACCCACTGCTTTTTTTTGTTTAAAAAACCAACTCTTAAATTTACAAAATAACAGTTTAAAGTAAAAAAAATTAAAAACCACATTGTTTTTCAAAATAGAACAATAAATTTAGGTACTTCTTTTTTAACAACTCAAAAGCATTATCAAAATTGCTGCATCACCCTTTGTTTTTTCAAATTGAAACAACTACCACTAATATGTACACTGAGAAAAAATGTATATTAAATTTTGTAAAAGTATTTTATAATTTGGGGAAAAAGTGCAACAAACCGAAATTTTGATATAAAAAATACTAAACTTTAAAAAAATTAATGTATAATTTAGTAAAGTACATAAATTTATTGTTATTTTTTGAAAAACAATGTGATTTTTCATTTTTTTAATTATACATTTTGAATTTTTACATATTACGGGGTGGTTTTTTCAATTTAAAAACACAGGGGGTGATAAAGTAATTTTGATGTTGTTTTTAAAATTTTGAAAGAGAAGTACATAAATTTATTTTGTTGTTTTGAAAACCAATGTGGGCTTTTATATTATAATTTTGAATTTTTACACTTTAGGGGTAGTTTTTTCGATTTAATGAAAAACAAAGGGTGTTTAAGCAATGTTGACATTGTTTCTGAGTTGTTGTAGCAGAAGCAGATAAATTTATTGTTTTGTTTTAAAGAGAAATCTGTTATTCAATTTTTTACATTCAAATTTAAATTTAAGGGTAGTTTTGTCGATTAAAAAAAACTGAGGGTGATGGAGCAATTCTGACTTCAGATTCGTTTTCAGCGGGCAAAAATACTATAAGATATGTATGTCTGGTTCAAAAAATAGACAACTTTTTTTTGTGTGCCTGTGTAATGAATACTGCAACATCCCTCCATGCATACCTCATGCTACCTACATTTATGGTATTTAAACCTATGCATCAAGCCAGATGTATATACAACAACTTGACAATAGTTAACTATTTTGTTGTAAACATTTCTGTTACAACAAAATGCCGGAGGACATTAGGTTGCATGTATATGTGTATATGTATTACTCGATATGTAAAATGCATATACAAGCACCTTATAAAATGTAGGAATAATATAATGACAGTAAATAAATTATATTTACCACTATAACTAGGACGAATAATAATTTTATTAATTAAATATTATATAATTATTATTTATTTCTTAGTTATTTTTTAAAAATAATGTTTCGAAAAGTATCATGTTAACGACCGTTTTCGTTCTCACGGATCTACTGTGAGATCCAAAACGTCAGGAAAAATGCATACACCAATGGGCCCTCGATTTTCTCCTACTCCTTACTCTTACTACCTAAAATTTTCCGTCCTCCCCACTTTTTGCACTAAAGGTAAGGGTTGGAGGCTTTCGCGAAATTTTAATCATCGCAGTACGAATTCTCGCTTTTTCTCTAAGACACCTCTCCTAGG
Source organism: Leptopilina myrica (nomen nudum) (assembly GCA_032872475.1). Lineage (NCBI taxonomy): Eukaryota > Metazoa > Arthropoda > Insecta > Hymenoptera > Figitidae > Leptopilina > Leptopilina myrica (nomen nudum). The sequence continues at coordinate 7,978,478 of CM065461.1, forward strand.
TCTAACCTGGCAAGTGTTTTGAGACAGAGAAATTTCGCAAAAAGGCCCGTCCGCGACCCGGAACCAGTTTTCCTAGAAATAGATCCACAAGTGAGTTTACACAAAGGAGGAACGGCCGGTTGCATTGATATTGCCCGCGACCGTTCAATCACAAGTGCAATCTCGCGAATGAAGAAAGCAAATCACTTGCTCGTAATTCAACTTCAATAATTTTCTATTAATTGAAAGGAATATGAAAGACTGTAAGACAACGTAAATTTTGCCCGACGGAGGTTCAATTTTGTGATACCAAAAGGAGCAACCCCCGCCGGTAGCTGTAAGTAAATTGTATCGTTTCAATTATATGTAAACTACATTAACACTAAAACTACTTTTCCACACTTTCTATTTCTGTATGGGTATTAAATTGGGGAAATAAACATAACATTGAATTAAACTACATCCAAAATTTTCTTACTTACCTGTCTAAATTACATCCTTGTTTTCTGAAATTAAATACTAAACAAAGCAGAACGGCAACTTTTAAAACAGTGGGAATAACGATCCCGCAGTAATAAACAGAGTTCTACTCTGGCAGCTTGGAGCCTCTCCAAATCGACTAATTAAGGGCCATTTCAAAAGCCCAATTCAAACTTAATTTACCGGTTTGTAACAAGCTGATGGTGGCAGCGGTGGGATTTTCCTACGCGTTACCGCCCTTCTTCGTTACATGGTAACACTGTTGCCAGTGGCATCAATTTAACATTTCTATCTTTTTGAACTTTTCGTAAATATTAGTTTATCAAACGTTCTTACCTGTCTCTGCTAATCTTCTTTTCATTGGATACATTTATAATGATTTATATTATTTTCTGTCTATTACAAAGGTTTACAAATTAAAAACTTTTTTTTGCCAATCGAACAAAACATTTTTTTCTCGAATAGTAGATGTTTTTTGAGTAGGAAAATCATAGTTTTAATTTTTTTCCCTCGTGCAGTTTTTCTGTAGCCACGGTGGTCTTGAATCAACTTTGAATGAAATGTCTTAGCACATCTTTTTTTTTGCTGATTTGGGTTATTTGCACTCTAAATAATGTGTAAAAAATTTATAGCCCATAACTTATCGAGCCGTTTTTATATTTATTATATGTAAACTTTTCGTTAATTTTTTTTACAGTAACTGGTATAATTTCCGTAAATTGGCAAAAATATGTGCCTTAACATGTATTGTAATATTTAAACAAAACTGACTTATTGTGTCAGAAATAATATTATATTATATTATATTATATTATATTATATTATATTATATTATATTATATTATTATATTATATTATATTATATTATATTATATTATATTATATTATATTATATTATATTATATTATATTATATTATATTATATTATATTATATTATATTATATTATATTATATTATATTATATTATATTATATTATTAAAAATTAAAGAAAAGTATTAGGGTCAGTTGGGGTAAATCCGGACAGAGGGCAAATACGGACAAAAGGTGTTGGATCTTAATTTACAAATAAAAATTCAGTTCGACGTCAATATTTTAAGCTCAGATCCTTTAAAAGAGATTCTGACTACTTCCATGATTTTATCTCGACAATTGTCAACAGGATAATTTGAAAACTTAGGGTAAATCTGGACAGAGCTTCTATTACATTTTAAAAAGTGGTGTAAGTAGTGTAATTCGATTAATCTTTAAAAAAGTCCGGCATATTGGATCCGGCATTTTGAATTTTCAAAATCTGACTTTGTATTCGTATTCAATGATCCCAAAAACTTTTCTTTATCAAGTTTTATTAAAATCCATTAAAATTTGTTAAAGCTATATATGTTTTTGATTATTACTTTTTGAATCGTTAATTGATTAACTTTTATGATACTACGACACTTAACTGATTCAACTTTTGTACATCTAGTATGAATTTTTTTCAAAGTTGTTCTATCCCTTAATAGAGTAGTATACTTAAGATAACTTTATTTAAAACCTTTCTTAGAAACTAAGCTGTCCGGATTTACCCCGAATTTAAAAAAATTTTCTAAATCTTGGGGTAAATCCAAACAATAAAATGTAAATAATTAAATATAAAATTTTAGAAAAAATAAAAAATTAATCTAGGGAATCGATTAAATTCGTTACTCGGGGGTTTTCGGGATCGCTGATTACGAATCCGATGTCAGATTTCAAAAATTAAAAATAGCGGATGCAATAGGTGCGAATTTGATGGTTTTAAAAAAATTCGTTCATTATTATGAATCCGCCATTTTTAATTTTTGAAATCTGACTTCGGATTCGTAATCAGTGATCGCGAAAACCCCCGAGTAACGGGGGTTTTCGTCAAAATTTTCTAGTGTTCTTTTAAGAGTTGCAATCTCATTTTTAATTTTCTATACACAACTGTTCACACTCATTCATACTTTCTGTACTAATGCAAAATGGTAAGTAAAATTTTAGTTATTTATTTTATTAAATAATTTAAATTTTCTCCCAACACAATTCTCACAGGACTCCGTCGGATAAGAGAATTCAATTTCTTAATTTTCGTCCGCCTTTCGCGTTGTACTTCAAAAGTTTTACGCGGGGGTCCGACTCGCGGACAAGCTAAGTCGCAGCGTTCTTGAATCTCGCAACACTTACTAGGTCAAGTCCAGGAGAGGTGTTGCTTGAGAGATGCAAGAAGTAGTACTGCATAAGTTTTAGGATTTTGACTAGCCTCTAGTAGTCATTGCTTCGAACCAAGGTGGGATAATTCTAATGATAGGAGGTGAAAAAAATCGGGAGTAGGGAAAAATTCGCGGCCCATTGGACATTGCATTTCTGCTGATTTTTTTAATTACTACGTCAGCTCCGTGAGAACGGAAACAAAATAAATTTGATCCTTTTCGGGAATAATATTCAATGAATATTTAATAATTATTATTAATAATTAGTTATTATCATGTTGTCGTAGACAACATAATTGTAATTCACCTTGTTATGGCGGTTAATATTTTTGAAAAGCGAGTTAATATTTTTTATTTTATTTGAATATATTCGGAGTAATATCCATTAATATTCAAATTTGTTTAAAATAAGCACCTGTGTTGCATTAAATATCCCGTCTTATTCTTGTCAAACGCAAGTGCGTTTGTTATGATTCTGCAAGCCAATCTTGTGGGCCCGGAAGGGAAGGGGAGGTTTCTTTGGGTAAGGAAGCATTGAGTAGAGGCTAGCATAGATATGCATGTGTTGGTGCATTAGCACTGGACTTCGTTTAGTCGCGTAAGTCTCGTAGCGGAGGAAGACCTGTAAGAGCGCTGGCGCCCATACACTGCAGCCGAGTGCTCGCGTGTGTTGCCGTCCAAGCGCACGTGCACTAAAATGCAATGAACGCTTTATGTTTTCCGTTTTCGTTTAGTTTTTCTCCTCTCTTTTATGTATAGATATATTTTATTTTTATTATTTTTTTTATAAACTTGTCGCAATGTTGGTTTTCGCTGTTGGCTTCGCAACATTGCCACAATATTTCTATTTTAAATTGGTATATTTTGTCGTGCTTAGGCGAATAAAATTTAATTAAAATTAACATTCGTTCTTTCATAGTCTCTTTATGTTTAGAGCCGAGAGCATGCGACGCTGACAAAGCTATGCTTATCAGGGTGTCGGGTGTCCGGCATCAAGGCCTCGCTACACTGTAGCAAATCTCTGATGCCGAAGAATTTTTTCAAAATAATTATAAGGCAGCGTTATCACAATTCCTCCTTTTGAATTTAATACATTACAATCCACCGTGAAAATTCCCAATTTTGTCCCCAAAATTAAATGCTCTCAGCTCTTTTACATGCTTTAAGAATGATCGGGGCTTACGAGTTCATTTTAAATTTAATGCCGTACGAATTAACAATTTAACGTTGTCCTAAATATCTATAGATAGTAATTCCCAAAACATTTTAGTAACAGTTACAGAAAGAACAAAAAACATTTTTTTTATCTGTAAGATGATTGGTTCTGAAAAATTATTTTATTTGTGGGAATAATTTCTTGTGAGGAACCTCGTTCAAAATTTTCATTTTATGTGAGTGAATTTGTTTCATACAATTATTATTACGGTTTTCTTTTAAAAATAACTAATTTAGAAGATTCCCACATATAAAACCATTCTTTTGATTGAATTTATTCATAGAGATTCATCGTTAAAATTTCACGATTAATAATTCCATAGTAGTTCTTCAAAATCAAGTTATCTGATAATTAAAATTCTTTTTTTTTGCAAATTACTTACTGTCCATTTTTTCTAAACCTTAATAAATCCTTCGAGAAAATTTAATTATTTTAAAAATATCAAAACTCTTTGACACAATTAAATTATCTTTAATCAAATTTAATTAAAATGATATGATAAAGTTTACTTATTTTCAAAATTTCTATAAATGCAATTTTGACAAGAAATTAAGACTCTCCAAATTAATTCAATTATCCTTAAAGCATTAAAATATTTCTTATATAAAATTAAATAACTTTCAATGCAGTTTTTTAAAAAATATATTTTCAAAAATACAAAAGAATTCAACCACTTTCAAAGAAAACAATAAAATCCTGTGATGAACTTGATGCCTTTAAATATTCACAACTTCAATAAATTCAAAGAAATTCTTCAAAAGGACCCATTTAGGATTTTTTTTAAAGAGACTTCTTTTCCTTGTTCCTTGTAAGAATTCAGTGATTTTCAATATTCAATTTGAAAATTAAAATATTTGAGAAGGACAAATTATAAAAGTTAGTACTAATGCAATTTATTTGCATTATTTTTATTTCTAAGTCAAAACATATATATATATATATATATATATATATATATATATTTTTAATTTCGCTAAAACAGTAGATATTGAAAATCATAGAAATTATAGGGAATGCATTTTGTTTGCAACAAGATTTAAATTAAAAGCTCTCAGACTCCAGTAATTTTAATATTGCTAATTTTATTAAGGAAAAGGCAGCGAGAAATTAGCCGCGCGCTTTAGCGCTCGAATTGTTGCCTGTAATAATTTAATTGTTTTCCTTAAGAGAAAGAAAAGGTTTCCAGTCTAAACATTGAGTGTTAGCAAAGTTGCTTGTAAGAAACTAAATAGTTATTGGCAGTGTTGCGGGATTTATATTTTGTTTTCTATCATTTTTACCAAAAAAAAACACTTGATACTTACACTGAAAATTGGAGTATAGTTATTAATAAGTCTCTTTTCTTTCACGATTTTTAGAGAGAAGGAAAGCGCTTTATTCAAAAGAGTTTCCTTATACTAGCGAGAGTACTGGTTCGTGGGGGGTTTAATTTCTCTATTCTCTCTTTTTTTTACAAGGCTGTGTGTCTTATAATAGAATATATATATATATATATATATATAAAGATCCAATCATCCAGCTTAACCAAATCATAACAAGAGCACATATGCAAGAACTGACACTATCATGACCACCATTCAAAATTCTGATTTTCAGTTGCCAATGTAGAACACTAAATATTTTTAATTTTATTAATCCGGGAAACGGGACACTCGTCAAAAGGTGTCGAAAGTCCTGAAAAGTAAAATTCCTCTTTCTTTTTCATTATTGATTTAAAAAAATATTTATTATCTTTTTTTTGAAAAACTGGAAAGAAAACAATTTGTTTATGGTATAGGGTAAAATAAATTTACGAAGATATAAATTTGAAAGAATTAAAAGTTTCGAGCATGATAGCAAACTAACAATTTGCATTTTCCATAGTTCCAGTCATTATAATTATCCTGCTTAATATATGTACACCAAGTTGAATCAGAACATTTCAATGAAACAAAAGCCCTATGTGCTACAGTGTGGTGACAAGTGAGTCACACTTACACTAGGCCTGTGGTCCATTGCTCATGGCAGTGTAGCTGTAGCTTAGTAGTATCAGCGATTACCACGAGGGCTGTTGGGCATTAGCGAACGGAGGTGCTACATTGCAGACTATTTAAGGAGTACTTTTGTCTAGTGATTTCCCCTTTTTTATTTCTTTGGTGTTTTTAAAATGAGTGGAATTAAATCTCCTTCTTTATTAGAAAATGTTGTGCGCGAGGAAACGGTGATGGGGCCTGAGCGGGTAATTATACTCAATCCTCGGTTGAAAAAACTGTGGGAGCGGCTGAGGGTGGATTCAGAAAAAATCAAAAGAGGAATTACTGAATCGCGAGAGAGGTTTAAAGTGAATCGGAAACCGACACTCTTAGAGTGGATTCAGCAAGGCCGGCTCGAGTCAACCTTAGAGGAGGTCACCAAACTCCGCCAGGAGCATGAAGAAAAAGGGTAAGTGCTTTTTATTACCGTAATTCCGAATTCCAGGAAACACTTAATAGCCTGTAAAATAATATAGTTACGCAAAGGAGGTTCGTATTGACACGTTTCAAGAATCACTTGTTGTTAAAGATAGAGTGATAAAATCAGTATCAAATTTAATTATTATTTCTAAGAATTTCTAAACTAAAATTCTTCTTTTTTTAAATCGATTGTTTTTAATAATTTTAGAAGAATTTATTTGACAGTTTTTAAATTCATTTCTCTACAATATTCAACTTTACGAATTTAAATTATGCAAATTATTCAATTAAAAATATGAATTAGAAAATAAATACTAATACTTTTAATATGCAATTATAATCTAAAATCTTAACTAAAATCCATTTTTAAATCATTTTTTATGAGAAATTTTTTTTGAGAATTTCATTATTTAATTGCAATAAAACAATTTTTTGAAAATTCATTGAATAATTACATTTTTCTTAAAATTGAATTCTTTTAAAGAACTGTATCAATCAAATTTCAAACAATTTGAATTCTTTTTCAAAATTTTATTAAAATAGTAGATATTAAAAATAATTAAATTATTAAAATTTTTGAAAATAATTGAAATTTTGCAAATAAATTTATTAAAATTTTTGAAAGTAATTTAATATTAGAGAAGAATTTTATTATTTATAAAGATGATTGATAATTTTAGTAAGAAATTGCATTAAAAGTTTTGAATGGAATAATTTTTTTTTCTTTAAAGAAATTTAATTAAAAATTTTATAAAATAATATTTAAATTTTAATAAATAAATTGTAGCAAAGGTTATTAAAATAATTATATTTCTTTGATAAATTTTAATAATTTTTTTTTAATATTACATTTTTCGAGGAATTCGATTAAAATTGTATTAAAATAATTGAAATGCTGCAGTTAGCTTTATTATTTATAATTGAATTCCTAACAAGAATTTTATTATTTGACAAAAAGTTAAATACCTGTAAAATTTTTATTATTTATGAGAATAATTGAATATTGCGAAGAAATTTATTTTAAAAAATATTTGTAAATAATGAAATTCCTGTGTAATAAACGAATTAAATGATTATTTTAATCGATACAATAAAAATGATTTTAAGGAATGTTACACGGAAACTTGCCGAAACCTTAAACCACAATGGTAGTGGATCCCCCTCCTTCCAGACTATTCGTTCAGCCTGTGGGTTGAGAATCCCTATTTTTAAAGCGAAATGTTAATTTGGGAAAAATAAAGGTTGTCAATTATAAATAATACTCGAGTTTGACTTTGAATAAGTGAACATATATTTATTAAAGTAATTTTTAGAGAATAAATGAACAAGCAATGTAAGCGCAAAATAAGACTTTCGTGTTTTGTGTAATGTAATGTTTCTTGTAACTCAATATTTCACTCACCAACCAATCTGATTCTCCTGGTTGCTTTTTCCAAAATGAAACGCTCCGTTTTTCCTTTGAATTCTACACTTAATTTGTTTCTGCCTTCACAACTATTATCACCTGGATTCGTAACACAACTTCTCAATTGAAGTACAAATTAAACAGTTAAACTTTGCTAGATTTAACCCTGACGACCTATTTGTTTCAGGTCTCAAACACAAGACAAACCTTTCAAAAAATTACTTTCCACTACGGAAGTCTAATTCCAACTCCCCGATCTCCAATTTTTTATCGATTTCGTACACCAAAAATCGAGTGGGGGAGATCTTTGTTATTTTGCAACGCTTGGTCGTTGACCAGTGTATTTTGCATAGTTGTAGTTTTTTTGCAGTGGCGTGATCCTAGTTTATTGAACTCGGACACGTCTGTTCTTGGTACTTTTATTGAGAATTGTGAAATACAAATTCCACATTGGTTGTGAAAACTTACTTAGATTTATTCTTTATTTTGTTTTATAATGAGCAACCAGGGTTGTTTTCAATTTGGTTGTTTGGTTTTACATTAAAAGAAAGATGAATTTACATTTGTATATATGTGTGTTGTATTGTATTTTGTGTTCCTTTAAATTAAATTAAATGTGACGGAGTCGATTCGTCACAAATGCCCCCTTTCTAATTAGCTGACGTCCCTTGTCAGCTGTGACAGGTGTTGTTGAAGATTTAATAACTCTTTCGAGTTTTACAAAAATCCTTATTCATGTTATTATTCTTTTACAAAAGTTGCTCCCGACAAATAATTAATTTTGACTTTTATCCACAGTGAGGTGGTAAAATTAAATACATTTTCGTTTATGGAACATGTTAACAAAAAATGAATTTCACATACAGTATGCCTAAGTTCGTTATTTCCTTATTGGAATGTTTTTGTTTTATCGTTGGCAAAGATATCTAAGTGGGTTGTTTCGTTTTTTAGTTTGATGATATAATTCTAACAGAGTTCTATTTTATTTTATATTAATTGCTGACAACGTCTTTCCCTTGTATTGCATGAGTAACGTAATTATGACTGCGTCAATTGTATCATATGTGATTGTTACAATGAAAGAGTTATCCTAATTTTAGCTTTGTTTTTGAAAAGGGGAACAACAGATATGATGACAATTATGTTGTTGTGTCCCCCTTCTTTTACTAGAACATATGCATTTGTCGTGACATAGAATAGTTGTTTTAGTGTGAACTAAATTGACCTACTTATGTGTAACAAGAAGGCGGTGTTGAAATTGGTTTTTAAAGGCTGACGTTGTTGTTTCGTTTTTATAAACATTGGCTAGCCGGCGATTGTTTACATCAAGTTGTATTTGCATAAGTATTGTGTTTTTTACAGTTCTTTTGTGTTAACGATAGTGTGAAAATTTTCGTCGAGTGGGACATATTTTTATTTTCGTGTTGCTGTGTGAGTCGAAGGAATTGACATAGTAAGTACACGTGTTTTTATTTTGCCATTACATAACATTGATAATGCCTCCAGGTGAGTTATATAGAGCTATTCGCTGTGTTGTTTCTTAACCGCTGACAGTGTGTTTTTCCATTTGATATTACATGTCTTATATTAGTATTGTGTAATGGAATTACATAAGAGGTATGCAGTTATGTTTGTATACGTGTGTGTATGTATGTAAATTAAAACATGATTAAGTTATATATAAAATATGGAGACAATTTCGTTGTCTCTGCCCCCCTTTCAACCGGGCTGACGTCCCTTGTCAGCTACTTCTAATCGTTTTTTTTACAAATTTTTACTTATTTTCGTGTCGTAAGGGTTTGTTATAAATAGAGGTAACTTGTTGTTGTGTGTTATATCTTAGTTTCGAGTACAGTTTACGATAGTAGTACAAACAAACCTTTATTTTATTGGTTGGTTTACAATTTTATCATTGTGTGTCGCATGGTTGTTTTTGTTATTTGTATTTTTTTTAAACTAGGCAATTGTCGACTTTAAGGTATGTAATCATTTGGAGAAAAAAAAATTTTTACATGTTTTTTTATTTGAGTGACAACGTTTATTATTTTGAGTAATTTTAATTGACTCTTATTTTTTATATAATTTGAAAATTATGTATCCTATAGTTAATTTTAGTGTACACATTTTTAAATGTTGTAAATTTTGAACGAAGAATATATAAAAGGTGTCTATTATTGGTCTTTAAAAACACTGATGTTATAGTATAGAAACTCGAATTTGTTGTAACTAATTGCTCTTGTTAGAACTCTATAGTTATAAAAATTTTTCCTTTTTTTTCTAAACGAAAATTGATATATCGTAGTAAACGAATTTTATATAAAAGAATGATGTATGTATGTATGTGCAGAAATGTTTCATTTTTTTATTAACGTAAAAACTCTACCTTTTTCTATCAAGGAAAAATTTTCTCTTTTTCTTAAAAAAATTGCTTATGTTTCAGTTCTTGTGAAGAGTGTTTGGAAGATGAGAAAGAAAAAAAATTTTTTTTTTTTAGAACTGTCTACATAAGCACTTTGTAATTTAAGAAGTAATATCCCTTTTTTTTATACTTTAACTAGAAGTTTCTCACGGTGTTCCTATTGGTGTTCATATTAATGCTTCTTCGGTGGTTTTATTTTATGTATTCTTTTTTGTTCATTCGTCAGTTCGTGTTTGTTCGTTGTCTCATCATCTCGTTAAGTGAAAATGTCGGTTAATGTATTTGATTTTAAAGCTTTAAAGTTGGCTTTGGAATATACGGCTAGTGGTCAATTTAGTTTGGAGTTATTTTTGTTGCGTAAGAGGGAAGAGTTGGTTCTTTCTCAGGGTGTAAGACATCGTTATGGTCTTCGAGGGTGAGTTTTATTTTGTGTAAATTGTGTTGTTTGAGTGGGGAGTAGTGATTATGTGTATTTGTATATAAATGCATATGTATCTTATATTGTGATTTGTTTTTGTAGCATCTTAGTTGAGTTTCCTGTTTGGAGGGTGGCTTCAACTCGTTCTTTGGCTTGTACTAAAGAAATTGGGGATTTTAATGTTGCGTCCTCTGTGTGTAACACCTGGGTACAAGAGTACCGTTGGCGTTGGGAGGAACGCGTGTACGAGTGCCGTGGATTTTGGGCTTTTGAAGGTTTTTCTCATCCTGCAAAGGTTGAGATACCTGAGGATGAGCCTGTCGAGCAGATTCGGGGATGTTTAGGTGTGAATGTATATAAGTTGTGAGTATTTTAAAGTGATATTGTGACATTCTGTACGCTTTATTTTAAGGTAGTTTTTTTAAATGTTGTTTTCGTACATATTCCCTTTTTCTTTTTTTTTAGCCCTAGAAGTGAAGTTCCTGTTGTGCCGCCTGTTGAAGGCTTGCGGATGGAGAATCGCGCAATTGACTTGGTTTTGGTACGGCGATTCCAGTCTCAGTGGGATGAGGTGGAATGTGTCTGTTCGTCATGGGGAAATGTAAGTAATCTCTAGGAATTTATGTTTCCATAGTATTATTTTGTATGTTTCCGAAATTTGTGTTCTTACATTATTTGTTCTTCTTTTTTTAGCGTTGGCGAGTTGATTTAAAACATTATTGGTTCGAGTGTTAGATTGTAGTTTAGTGTCAAGAAAAATGTACGTTTTTGTTTTAAAAGAATGTCAAATAAATTTATTTAGATCAAAATAAAATTTTGGTTAGTGTTTTTTTTGTATTTTTGTATATATTTTTCTTGTATTTCGTTTGGTGACAAAACTAGTTGTGTATAATTTTTGTTGGTTTTATGGTATTTTGTGTAGATTTCTGAGTTTCTTAATAAAAATTAATTTTTATTGAAAACACTTCTCTTAGCAAAATATATTAATAAAACATTTTTTTTTAAATACATAAAAAAAATATTCAAGATTTGATGGTTAAAAAAAATTGGTTGCAAAAATATTTGAGTAAAAAGAGTTTATTAACTGAAGGGTATATTTTTGTTGGAAGAGTAAATTTTGCAGGTTGGAAGACATTTCTTTTGTAGAATGAGGTAAGTTATTTTTATAATTATATGATGCTTATTTTCTTTGAACTATGAGTTACCCTTGGAATAAACAGTTGTGAGTTTTTTTTAAATTTAATTACTGGAAAAATTTTAACAAATGTGTTTTTTCTTTTTTTTTAATTTAGATTAATCAAAAAAAATGTTTAGGCGATATTTGCGTATTTTATAATTATGAATTTTATTTGTTTTAAGTGTAGTATGATATCTCATGTTTTGTTAAGTAAGAGGAACGCTTAAAATAAAAAATGAAAATAACTTATTGGAACGGGAAAATTATTCTTTTAAATTTGCGCAGTATGAGAACATAATTTTCTTGTACTTATATTTTTTGGAGAAAAGGGAATTATAACGAATTTTGTACTTAATTTGTTTTTAAATAATAGAATTATTGTAGTTTGTATTTTCTTGTGTGTTCTGTTTGTTAATTATAATAAGAAACAAATCTTATGACTTTAATCTGATTTTCATTAAATTTTTGTTTTTAAAGTTGTATTGGAGTTTGTTTTCTTTGGATGAATGATAATGTGTTGTGTCGCTATTTTTACATGGGTTGAATTTAGATTTGGTGATCAAAATTAATAAGAATACAGATTGTAATTTTTAGTTCTGTTTACAATGTTTTTATTTTTTTTTTAATCCTGTTTTGGTTATTGATAGGTGAAGTAAAAATTAATTTGTGATCGCGTCTGATTGCATAATTATGATTTCAGTGTATAATTTTGTATTGCATAATTTAACACTATTTGTATAATTCTCGTGTAATTGTGAATTTCTGTATAAATATGTGGTATGGTGTTTTTGGTTTGAATCATTTTTTACAAAGAAAACTTCTCGACAAATTGGGTAATAAAAAAAATTAACTATATTAAAGTCTGTGGGTTTTCGTTTATTCTGTTCGCAGTGTGAAGTTAGTTTTTGTATATGCTTTCGTTTTTTCTTTTTCAAAACACTTTGGCTTTTCGATTTGTCAATATCAATTTTTATTGTTTATTTAGAGAAAAGGTTAATAGATATTGGTTTTATAAAATAAGGTAAGAAATTTTCCTAGTTTTAATTTATAAATTTTATGATTATTTTTGTTTATATTTTAAAGATTATTATTTTCTTATGAAATAAAAAGTTACGAGATTTTTGTTTTCAATTACAATTTTTAACCATAATGTTTTTTCTATTTTAAATTAATAACAAAAAAAAATGTGTAGGAAGAATTTGTGAATTTAATAATTACAATTTTTGTTTTTTTTATGTATATAAAGATATTTTATATTTTACTAGCTAAGAAAATGCTTGTGCACTTTCTCATATAATAATCATGTCTATTCACAATTCGCTTTTTTATCAAAGAACGAAATATCTAATTTCATTTGAAGAATTACATTAATAAGATTTAATTTTTTTAACTTTCTATAAATCAATTTATTTTATGTTTAATCTAGAAATTAATGAAAAACTTTGCTTAATTTCTTTTCCTGTATTTAAAAACGAAAAAAAAAATAAAGTCATTTAAACTATTTATATTTCTCCATCAGCATTTTTTTAAAAACTTCAATTTTGTAATTGATTTTGACAATCATATTGTTTTTGTAAAATTTGTAGTACTTTTTTGCATAATTTCTATTTATTATCTCAAAAAATTTTTTTAAACAAAATCAAAATATTATATTTTTAATCATTATTGATTAATAGGCAATAAAAATTAATTATTTAGTATTTCTGATAATAAATTAATTTTAGAAATAGAATTTTTAAAGTTAAGTATCTTTGTGGAACTGAAACTTGCATCCAGTTACCAGTCCTACTCAATGTTTGAAAATTCGATATTAGATTTAGAACAAAAAATATTTAGCATTTAAATTTAATTTCCAAAGTTAAGCAGGTGCTGGTAGCGAATCGAAATCATGAAAGTTTCTTTCATTCTTTTCTATTAAATTAAACACTATAAAGTGTTGTCAAAAACTTTTTGTCGAACAAATCGAATTTCTATAATTTCTTTTATTTATTTGGCTTAATTAACTTTTTGTAATTTCTTTTTTAGATTTAATACTGTAAATAATTAAGAATAAAAATTGTATATCTTTAATTAACCATCAATTGTATTCTTTTAATAGTTGACAAAGGTTATTGATTAATTTATAATGAATGAGAATATAAATTGTAATTTTAATTCGTAATCATAATTGTTATAGTTGCTGTTTGATTTTTTGTTTCTTAACTTTTTATAATTTTTCTTTTCCAATATTTAAAATTTTTTAATTAATGTATTGAAAATCATCGAATTATTGCAAAAAAAAATTTATCAAAAATTTTATAATAATAGAAATCCTTCACAAAATTCCACTGTTTCGGAAAATAACTTAAATCTCGCGGAGAATATTGTTTGAATTTTTTTAAAATTCTAATTGGATTCTTTTTTTTTAGAATTTCTTTGATTTTTTTTTAAATAATGGAGTTCCTTTAATAATTTTAATTAAATATTTTAAAAATAATTGAAATTTTATGAAGAAGAATTTTTTAGAATTGTATTAAAAATAATTGAATTCTTGCGAAAAATTTTACTATTCAAAATAATTTAATTATTTTTACTTAGAAAGATTTGTTAAAATTTTGGGAAATATTGAAATTCTTTCGCGAAATTTCAATAAAATTTTTGACAATATGAACAGTAATAAATGATTTTGCACTTTATTTATTTGTGGTTTTTTTAAATTTCGTCGTTTAATTTGTGCTTTTGACGCGTGGTGACAGCATCTCTCGTAGGCGCGCTCTTTGTTTTTTCTTTGTCTGCGGGTTAAGATGGTAAGATGTGGGAGGTACCTTTGATTAGTGTGGATTGTGCCGTCGGCGTAACGTTGTCGTTCGTTTTCTTTTCTTAATTATTTTGTTAATTTTGTTGTTGTAGTTATTGGTGATTGTTTTTTTTTAATTGTATCGTGGTGTTTGGTGTTTCCTGGTTTGGACTTGCATTTTGGATTATTTTTGTTACCAAGGAATTTAGGTAGTGTTATTTTCTTTATTTACACTGTTAATTTTTGTTTGTTTTCTTTTTGTTTTAAGTTGTTTTTAGGTATTCTTGACTTTATTTTTTTTATTCAAATTGTTGTTTTTGATGTGGACTTTAAACATTTTTGTAATTGTTATTGCGGAAATTTTGGATTGTTTTTATTTTTAAGATCTATTTTGGAGGATTGTTCTATAATTTATGTATTTATTTTTTTTATGAAGATAAATAGTTAATAAATATATTCTTCGTAAATACAGAACTCTGCTAATTATTTTTTTTAGAAAAACATTTTTCTTTTTTTTAATATTTTAAGTTGGACAAAGGGATTACTTATCTGAATTAGGAATGTGTAATCCGATATTTTGCTTCCTCTTGAGATGCTGATTCGAGTGCTTTTGTTGGTCATAGTGTTCTTTTCTGTTCATATTTCTTTTTGTGTTGGAATATTTAATAGAGTTTTTATATTTATGTTTTATACAGAATAAATCTGGGTTACTGTCCACTCTTGAAGTTATAGTTATTTCTTTGTTTTTTATGTGTTTTAATAGAAAAGAATTTTAGAGAAGAATATTTGAGAAAAAAAATAATTATTTCTTTAGGCAAATTTTGTTATTAAAATTGAAAATTGAATTAAAATGTTCAAATATATTAAGATTATACATAGAGAATTAAATTCCTTTAAACAATTTTATTAAAGAATTTGTAAATAATTATACCTATTGCTTTTAAAACATTCTTTAATTTTGTAGAAATGATGAATTTTTTATTAAATAATTTTAATTATTAGGAGTTTTGAAAATAATTGGAAAAAAGAATCACAATGAATTTTATTAAAAAAAACTGTTAAGAACAGTTGAATAATTGAATTACTTACAAAAAAAATAATTATGATTTTGGGAAAAAAAATTTAGTGTTATTACGGTTTCAGTATTTCAAAATTCCCTAACATTTCCAGGTTTTCCAGGTCATTTTTTTTATTCCCTGACCATTTTAGTTACTTGTTGTTTGCTTTTTCTTTGTTTTTTAAACATTTTTTTTACATTTCTTTCTTTTTTAAATATTTTCAATTTTGAAATTACTGTGTTGGACATAATTCAATTTTTAAAACTATTCTATCAAAAGGAATTTCAGAATAATTCAATTTCTTCCAAGAATTTTAATGTTTATGCAAATAATGTGATTCTTGCATAGAATTTTATTGAAATTATTGATAATCTTACAATTAGATTCTTTGAAGAATTTGTTTTAAAAATTTTTAAATAGAGTTTCTATAATAATTTTTAATGTCTAATTAATAATGTTCAAAATCATTGAATTTCATCAACAATTTATTTAAAGTCTCTGACAAAAAAAATCCTGTTTCTTAATAATTGAAATTAAACATTTAATAATTAGATTTTATTAAAACTTATAAAAATTATTGATTATGTCAAATTTTTAGATATAATTGTAATTAATAATTGTATTCTAAACATTATTTGTAAAACAAAATTTTTAAATGAATAATTAATTTTCCACAAAGAAAAAAAATTTTTAATTTCTTTGAATAGAATACAATTATTTAAAAAAAATTTCATTACAATTTTTGAGAATTGATCAATTTTGTCATCAAAATTGGATTTAAAATGTGTTTTTTTTAGAATTGTATTTCTGACAGTAATTTTGTTAAAATTTTTGAAAACAATTAAATTCTTGGCAAAAATTTTAGAAATACAATTGAAAATAATTGAATTTCTGTGAAGAGTTTAGCTAAAACTTTTTCCAAATAATTAAATTTAGGCGAAGAATTTTATTGAAATTCTTTCAAAATAATTAAATTCTTGGGAAGAATTTTTTTAGAATTCAAAAGAGTAAATTAATTATTTAAAACAAAAAAAATTTATTTATAATTGTAATTAAAATAATTTATTTCCTTCGAATAATTTTTTATTTAAATATTTGAGAATAATTAAAAATAATTGAATTCCTGTGTAAAATTTGAATAATTTTCTAGATATATTTATAAAAAATAGTTTAATTATTGCGATGAATTTTATTATGTATACTTAAAAGAATAATTGAAACGTTCCAAAGAATTTATTAAAATAGTCTTCTTTCGTGAAAAAAAAATTTATAAAATTTTATTGAAAGTAGTTTATTTCTTCTCATTTGTTAAAAAAAATGAATTTTTCTGAAAGTAATTTTACTTGGAAAAATTTTTTTTAAAACAATTCAAATTTACAAGGAATTTTTTTTGAACATTTAAGAACCATTAATTTGTTTGGGAAAATTTTATTCTAATTATCTTCAGTGTAATTGAATGTTGATTTAGATATTTTTATTGTATTAAAATATTTGAAATCTTGGCAAGAATTGTACAATTTATAAAAATAATTGAATTGTTTCTAAGAATTTTTTTTTATCAGAAATAATAATAATTAAAATAATAATTGAATTTAAATAATATCTTTAATTATAATTGTATTCTTTCGAGAATCTCTATTAAAATTGTATTGAAAATAATTGAATTTTTTTTTGAATATTTTATATTTTGCAAAAAGAATTTTTAATGATTTTAAATTTCATAAATTGATTGAATTCTTGTAAAAATTTTATAAATTTTGAGATGGATTGAAAAAAAAAATTTTTTTTTTAGAATTATATTTTTATAGGATTTTGTGATTTTTGGAAATAATTGAATTTTTTTAGAAATTTTATTAATAATTGTTGAAGAAAAGGAAATTTTAATTACTTTTGAAGAATCTTTTTTTTTCATTTATAAGAATAATTCAATTTGTCAAAGGATTTTATTGTGTTTGAAAATAATTTAATTCGTCAAAGAATTTCATTGTGTAGAAAAATGATTTAACGTTTTATTTAAAAAAAAAATTTACTAATTAGGTAAATGATTGGATTCTTTTGGCGAATAAAATAAATTAGTGAAAATCATTGAAATGTAAAAAAGGAAAATTAGAAAATTTTGAAGGGTTCTATTAAAATTTTGTTAATATGAATATGTTATTATGAATGTTGTTTTAAGTAATGAAATTTTTAGATGTTATGAAAATTTTATTGGTTTAAATGATTAGTATTTCCTTTAAAATTACTTGAATTTAAAAAAAACTCGGAATTGTTTACAGTAAGCAGTGTAGCATCATTTGTAAAAAAATGTTATGTAGAAATTTCGGAAGATTTTTGTTTAGTTATTTCTATGTGAAGAGTCAGAAATAATTTATGTCTATTTTATGACTTTTTGACCCTTTTTTTACAAATTTTGTGCCAAAATACAATATTTTGGACATAAAATTCGGTTTATTTCGATTTTTGTGCCGTGTAAAGTATAAATTATTATAGGTTAAATTTTTTGAGTTTTTGTTGTTGTTTTTTTTTAAATTTTTTCTTTATATTCAATTTTTAAAGTCTTGAAATTAACAGGATATTGAATAATTTAAATTCCTTAAAATTCAATTGAATTAAACCATTCTTTCGAGAGTTTTATTTTCTAATCGTTGAAAATTAACTTTTAATGAATTTTAATCGAAATTTTTTGGAATAATATTGAATTATTAAAATTCATGATAGAGTAGTTTGGATAAAGTAAAATAACAAAAAAAGATTTTAAAAATTTTTACTTTAGGATTATTCGGTAATAATTTATTTATAATTACAATTTTTTTAGAAGATTTGATTTTTGTATATTCAATGAATTGTTAAAATACTATTTCTTTATTAAGTTTAGAAAAAAAATTTTGTTATCTTGACTAGTACCTTTAAATAGGGAAAATGTAAGGTTTAAATTGTTATATATAATTAGATTTTTATACGCTGTTGTTTTATGTTCTTTTAGGAATAATTTGATTTTTAGTTGCAAATTCAAAAAAAAAATTTCGTATACTTTCAATAAAAAACTCAATTATTTCTGTTAAGATTTTGACCGATTTTAAATTGTTTTGTAGATGTTTTGTTGAATTTCAATTAGTTTTGTAGGGATTTGGTTAAATAATATTTTTTTGGCAATTTCTCTCTTTTGATTATATTGGATTGTAAAACTTTTGGACATAGTAGTCGGTGTTTAATTATGATTCTTAGTCGAGAAATAAGAAAAAAAATTTCCGAGAGAAAGGAATTAAAAGGTATATTTATTTTTTATTGGAAATGGATTAATGACGTTTTCCATAATGTTTATGTGCAGATAGGGTTTTTGATAAGTCGGAAAAAGGTTTTCAAGTTCAGGTCAAGTATTTTTCAAGCTTTAGGTTTATGCTTTTAAAGAAAAATTGATGAGTAAGTGGAATTGAGAAAAGTTAATTTTTCAAATCGATTAGTGGTTAGTTATATTTTACAATTTTTTATTTAAGTTTTTGGGAGGTAGATAGTTAGTTGTTTGTTGTTTATGTTTATGTGGTTGTATATGTTGTTTCTGTTGTTTTATTATTATTTTTTTTATTTGTTTATTTAGATTTTGATGAAAATGGGTGATCGTTTTCAATACTTCGGAAATCCCTATTTTGCTATGGTGGATGAGCCTAGATTTACGGGTGAGTTTTCTTTCTCATTATTTCGTTTACAAGAAAATAAGGGTGATGTTAATTTTATGCATTTTTTTAGCTCATTATTCCACGACCAATGGGGTTTTTAGGCCCTTACCTATTTTTCTACCCACACGTTTCGTGATAAGTGAGTTCTCTTTTATAAATGTAATTTTGGTGGTTGGTTAATTTTGTTATTATTTGATTTCCTTTTCTTTCTTTTTCTTTTTTTTTTTTTAGGCCCTCCTGTTGCTACCGAACGCGTGATTCTGAGTTTGGTGGAGCAGCGATTCGTGTCGGCCAACGGTGATGTCACCTATGGGTATCGGTGGATACGAGGAGGGGAGGTATCTGGGTCTAACTAAGGTTGTATTTGTGTTTTGTGTAAGAATTAGTGTATTTGTTAATTTTTTGAACATGTATTAATTTTGCCTTTTTTTAGGTACCTTTTACCTCTGTTTCCCCTCCTCTGTGTATTTTTATTAACTGCTCAATATTTTTGCATTTTTATATATAATTTTATTTTGCAATAAATTGTTTATTTTTTATACTATTTTAAAAAAAATGTCTTTATCTTTTATAGTGAAAATCTCTTATTGAAAATGGATCTTTTTTGGAAGCTGTGGTATGTTACGCCTATGAGGCGAGCTTAGCTAATGGAGTTTTTCGGTATCTTTGTGAGAGATTTTTACTTTTCCAGTCACCAGAGGTTGTGGGTCCTTCTTCTTCGTGTTGATTCCGTATTTCGTTTCTAGTTTCTGCATTTCCTTTTGTTTGTATTTCTTCGTATTCTAGGCCTTTCATCTGTATTTCGTGGGAGTTGTTGGCTTCCTTCATTTCTATTTGATTTTCTGGTGGTTTTTGTTTGTTGCAGCAATTTATATTGCATTTCACCTTTTTAATGTATTTTACTACTAGGAAGATTATTATTATTATTATTACTATTGTTGTGATGGTTATAGTTGAATTTGTGTATATTCGATTTTCCTTTATGCCGATTTTATGTTGGCTTTGGGACATTAGTTCTTTTTCTATTTCTTGTAATTTTTCATCCACTTCCATTTTTCTCCAAGTTGTATATACCTCACTTGTTGTAATTTGGTCAAAATGTAGTTCCTTTTTTTTAATATGGGGGACACTTCTTCTATCCTGAGTTCTATTTTAGGGTTGTAGTGGTATTCGTGTACGTTTTCTGTTATTTGTAATGTCGGTAAGTTAATTGTATCAGTTCTTATTGCGCAGTTTTTGGTTGTGCTAATTATTCCTATTCCTTTGAATTGGTAGGTTTCTGTCATTTGTTTTGGGCAGATGAGATATGCTGTTTCTTCCTTTATCAATGAGTAGAGCCATCCCCCTGTTGTAGTGATGGGTTCCCATAAGGGTTGCTGGTTGCGTGTGATTCTAATGTCACATGTCCTTAATGTAGCGTTATTTGGTTGCCTAAGTAGTTCCGATTCACAGCTGGGTGCCAGGGTGATATCGTAAATACCTTGGGTAGGGTAACAGATATATTTTCCTTCTAGGGTATGACAGTGATTCAATTTTTCTTCCTCCAGGTAGAAATAGTGTCTGCCATCTACGCTGGTGGCGATGTATTTTGTGTGAGGACTTATGTAGGCTCTGCTCTTAATTTTTCCTGTTTCTTGTATTACCGGTAATTCGTGCATTTTATAAAGTAAGTAGTTTTCTTTTTCTAGTAACGGTATGTCTAATGTCATGATCAGTCTGTCTTCTTGTAGTAGGGCGCGTACCTTTGATATTTGTTTAATTTTAGCTGCGCTCATCCTTGTTGAAGTTCGTCAGTTATTGTGTGAAGTAAAGTTTTAGTCTTTTCCGTTTCGTTATGTTGGTGTGTGGCTAAGTCATAGAGGTTTTGTAGTTCTGCTCGGACTATGTGAGTTTGTTCTCCTACAAGGTGTGAGATATTCCTTTGTGCTTCTCCTAATTCGGACAGAATTTGCTCGTATCTCTCGCCGTCGTCATAAGTAAGAACTCCTATGATTGGTCCTGCTAATTTGCCTATAACGCCTACAAGCGGGGTGCTTCGTTTATTGATTTTTCTATACTCGTACTGTTTATTATCCTCATCTTGTTGTTTCAATTCGTACATTATCTCCTCTAATTGTTCCCAAAGTAATTTAGTTGTAAAAATCTTCCTATTTAGAGTTTGGTAATTCATAAAATCTTCACATCTTATTGCTAAAACCGTTTCGCAAGGGGTTTTTAAATTTTTGAATTGCTGTTCGATATAGGGTAATTGTTTTTTGAACTCTTCTGTGTCTAACAAAATGATTGTCCTCCATACTCCTGCTATTCTTTTTAGATTTGGCATTAATTCGTAATATATTCCCGTGCTTTTCTTAATAGGCTCTATTTTAATTAGTGGATTTTTATTTTCTAAGTTTTCGCCCATGCACACCCAGCACGTGAGTAGTAATATCCCCCTTAACCCGAACATTTCTGCAACAATAGATAAATGTTTTTTTTTATTATTTTTTTTATTCCCTTTGATATATATATTTATATATATATATATATTTTATATATTTGTACGTATTGTGTTTCCTTTTATTCTATAGCTAACTTGGCCAATTTATCCGCTTCTTCATTGCCTAAAATTCCGCAGTGGCCCGGTTCGTGTATTAATTCTATATCTAAGTTTTTCGAACGTGTCTTTATCCTTATAAAGTCCTTTTTGCTAATAACTGTTTTTTTCTATTAGTTTTCCACCCATTTTCTTCCCATTTGGGTACCTAGTTATTTATTCCTTCGATTGCAAATTTCGAATCCGTGTGGATTCGAATTTTTTTATATCCTAGGGATTTTAATAGATTTATCGCCCTTACAATTGCTTCAATTTCTGCGCTGTTGTTAGTTTGTCTTTTCAGTGCCCTAGCGCTGATATTTAAAGGGTGGTTTGGACTAAACCATATCCCTATCCCTGCTTCTGCCTGAGGTTTGCCGTTTGCTTTGCAAGCCCCGTCTGTGTAGACGTGAACATACTCTTCCTCGTCTACTTGTAGATTTCTTTTGTCCTTTCGTCATGAATACGCTCTTTTGACTTGATCCTTGTGTTTCCGAAATCTTCTCTTTTCTGCGTCTGCTAAGATCAGGTTATTTTTCTCAGTTATTTCCACAACTTCGTACGGGCCGTGGTAGTATGGTGAGAATTTTCCAGCTCTAACTTCTTCCTTTACGTCTACAATGTCACCGATTTTTATTTCCAAGGGTCCGATGTATTGTACGCAAACATGGCGTACGGTAAAAGTCTGTCCCAATCATCAAATGCTAAGGTATAGTGCCTTATAAATTCGGATAATACTGCGTGGCTGCGCTCTAGCCCTCCATTCGTTTGTGGTCTGTAAGTCGTAGTATTAATTTGGGAAATTTTGAAAATTTTCGCTAGATGTCTGAGCAAATTGCTCATAAAAGATTTTCCTTGGTCTGTAAGAATGCATTTTGGGGCTCCGAAAACAGATATGAGATTGGTGGCTAGTGCATGAGCTATGGTTATAGAACTTATGTCAGGTATAGCTACGCATATGCAATACTTGCTGAGCTGGTCTTGCATAGTTAATATGTGACTATTTCCGTTAGCAGTTGTTGGTAATTTTCCGACCGTATCGAGTGATACCCTGTCCCATGCGTCTAACGGTGTATCTGTAAGGAGCATAGCTTCTTTGTTCTTGGTCCTAATTATTTTGTTTTGTGCACAAGTTCTGCATCTTCTTATGTACTCTGTGATGTCTTGTCTCAACCCTGGCCATGTATATTTCTCTTTTATTCTATGATAGGTTTTGCTGACACCTTTATGACCCGCAATTAGGCTATCGTGGTATGCGGCTATAATTCCTGATCTATCTTTTTGCGGGGGTATGTTAACCTTTCCATAACATAGTGTGAGCTTGATTCCCGTGTTGTGGAAAATTTTTATCATTTCTTCTAGCCATTGCGGTGTTGCTTTTTCCAGTATTTCTATGTCCCGAGAGAGTCTGACTTGCATAACTTTTTATCTTTGAAGTGCCTTTTTGAGTTTTGTGAAAATCATTATCATTTCTTCTTGTTGAATATTCTCGTGATACTTGTAAGTGGCGATGACAGTGAAAATTTTATGTTTTCCGAATTTTGTAATTAATATTTGTCCAGGTTTTGGTTTCTTAGATTTCATTTCTGGAAGGTCTATCGCTCCTATTGAAAGCATTAGCTTGGTTGTGTTGTCGACGGGTTCTAGATCGGCAGATACGAAATGTACATAGTTGTCCTTTACATCTGTTATTGCTTCTTTACTATATTGTGCTACTTCTAGTCTGCCGAGATGTGGATTTCTCTTGTGTTCTATGGTGTTTAAGCTTACAGGTTTATTGGTTTCGAGGAAGGGCATTGTTTTTCCTGAATACAATTCAGCATCTGGTGTTTCTTTTTCGCTACTAATTCGTTGTACTTCTTCTTCTTTTTCCATCAATTTTCTTGGTCTTGGTCGTTCTTTACAGCTTCCTTCTCCAGTTTCTAATTCTGTTTCTTCTAGGATTATGTTTCTCGTAAAAGGGGTTGATTGTGCCCTTGGTGGATCTCGATACAGTGGTGTATCGAAAGTGACGTATTTTCTGTTTTTCTGTACTTGATCTATTTTTGGGGTTTCTATTTCTTTTGAGTCGTTTACTTCTGTAATTGTGTGTTCTGGTATGTTTTCAGCTATATCTCTTAGTTCCTCTATGATTTCGTCTATGTTTCGGTGTGTTCTGGGGGTTTCTTCATTTTCTAATTCATTTTCTTCTTCACTGTTGTTTTCTATGTCCGTAAAGTTTCTTCTTTCCTCTTCTTCTACTTCTCCTTCAAACATTTCATTATCCCAAAAATACGTTTGGTGTTCCGCTATCGAGTTGTCGAATCTTCTTATTGATTCTAGTACTCCCTTGTACGTTTCCTGATTTAATCCTTCAAGGTTTTCTTCTGCTTCATTATTTGTTGACCTTTCTTTTTCTGTGGAACACCTTTCCTGTGTCTGTTCTTCTTTTTCTGTATGGTCGCTGTAGATTTGTTCCTCACTCTCTGAACTTTCTACTGGAGGCGCCACATATATTATGCTTTCGTCGTGTCTAGGTTTCTTTTGTGTTTCATCGTATTCTTCGTTTTCTTCCTCGCTTTCACTTGCATTTTCGTCCCTACGAAGGGTCTTTGGGAACAAAGAAGGTAGGGCGCTGTGGTCTCGACGAAGTATTGGGGCCGGTTGTGTTTCTGCTTCTGATTCTGGCTCAAATGTTGTTTCTTCTTCTGATTCTTCTGTAGGTTTTTTTGTTTCTGGCTTCTGTATAGTGACCCTAGGTCTGAGTCTTGATGCAATGGGGCGGTTGTCCAAGTCAGGTTCTAGGGGCTTTTTGATAACTTTCCCGGGAGGTCTACCTCTATTCCTCTTTTCCGGTTTAAACTCGTTTTCTACATTTGTTTTGACGGAAGATTCTGATTTTGTTCTATTGCGTAATTGTGATTTCTTAGTTGGTTCTTCTTTGTCTCTGTTTTTTTTAATTATTTGGTACAATTTTTCACTTGCTTTTGGTTTTTTTACTCCTGCAGCACTACTTATAGGAAAGGCTCTTTTGCCCTTGTTTTTGCCTCTCTCTTCTTCGCTTTCTCTTTCCTCGTCGCTCTCCGTGTCGCTGTTGTTTTCTGTTGTGCTGGTGTCACTTTTAGTAGCACTTTCTTCGTTTTCAGCTGGGTTTTTCGATAATGCGGGTAACCATCTGTTTAATTTTCCGGGTTTGCATTCAAAATCGTATTGATAGTCTTGTAACCTCAGTAACCATTTAGTCATACGTAAAGTGGGTTTGGCTGCGCTGTTTATGATTTTTAAAGGTTCGTGATCGCATGATAAAATGAATTTCGTACCATATAAAAATGGTCTGAAGTGTTCTAATGCCTGTATAACCGCAAGGCATTCTTATTCTGTAGTTTCGTAATTTAGTTCTGCCCCAACCAATGTTTTTGAGAAATATGCTACTGGAAGATCGATTCCATCTTTTTTTTGGGTCAAAACTGCACTTACTGCATACTCGGCTGCATCGGTCGTTACTCTGAATGTTTTATCAAAATCTGGGTGTTGTAGAATTGGATCTTTGTATAATGCTCTCTTTAATTTTTTGAAGCTTAGATTTTCTTCTTTATCCCATTTGAAAATTTGTTCCTTTTTTAACAATTTGTACAGGGGTTTAGCAATCTTCGCGTAATCTTTAATAAATCTTCTGTAATAACCAGTTACTCCTAAGAACTCCTTCACAGATCTTGCTTTTTTTGGTATTGGAAAATTTTTTATAGCTTCTATTTTCTTCGGGTCAGCTTTTATTCCGTTATTACCTACTATGTGTCCTAAGTACGCTACTTCTTTGCGTAGGAATTCACACTTCTCAGGTTGTAGTGCTAGTTTCGCTTTCCTGAGTCTTTCGAAGAGTCTTTTGATTGTTTTGTCGTGCTCTTCGAGAGTATTTGAGAACACAATTATGTCGTCTAGATAAACGAATAGTTCTGCTCCTTGCAATCCCGATAATACGCTGTCCATGAGCCTTTGAAACGTGGCCGTCGCATTCTTTATTCCCATGGGCATTCTCTTGTACTGGTAATGTCCTCTGCCTGAAGAGAATGCTGTTTTGTGTTGATGTTCTTCGGCCGTTTCTATCTGATGATACCCCATTGCCAAGTCGAATACAGAGAAGTATTGCGCTCCGCCGAGTCTTTCTAAAATGGAATTTATCAGGGGTATAGGATAAACTTCCCCCATTATCTTCTCGTTCAATGCTCTAAAATATATGACTAACCTCCATTTTTTGTTACCTTGAGCATCTGCTTTTTTGGGTACTATTAATACTGGAGAGTTATAATTCGATTTCGAATCCACGATTAAATCGTCTACGTACATTTTTTTTATTAAAACTTTTCCTGCTTCATCATATTCCGGGGGTTGTCTGTATTGTCTGCATTTTACAGGTTCCTCGTCAGTGGTAGGGATGTAGTGTTTTACCAAAGGGGTAACTGGTAATGGATCTCCTGGTAGTAGAAATCTATCTTGTCCCATTCTGACCCATTTTTCTGCATATTTCTTTTCTTCTGGATTCAAATAATCGACGTTTATTTTTTCCAAAACTAATTTTGTCCTGTTCTTTATTTTCTCGGCATCCACTTCGTTTTCTGGAGTTTCTACGTAATCGAAAGGAAGTAATTCTTGTGGTTGTATCGTCAACGTCACGTCCCTTTCAGTTGTGTTGATTGCCATAATTTTACACATTCCTTTTTCCTTTTTTACTAATGCTTCTCCTAGAAATACTCCTCTTTTGGTTATTATCCTGGGTAAAAAACCTTCATCCAAATCATTTTCTTGTACAGGAATTTCCACTACTTGACGAGATCTCGCTTTTATTCGTAGCAGCTTAGGAACGATTTTTGCTTCGGCTTTAGTTTTATTTGCTTCAAGGGATTCAGCATCTATAAATGGTATTACTTCTATAGGCTTATTCCGGGTCGGCAGATGGTTAAGTGAGAAGCTGAGTATAGTTTTTTCTTCTCTGAGGAATGGCCGTCCTATTATTCCTTCTACTTCTATGGGGAAATGTTCGTCTACGACATGAAAAAGATGTTTCTTGCTTAAAATGAACATTTCTATAGTACCCACAGTATAAACTTTTTCTCTCGTTATTCCCGTCAGGAAAATTGAATCATCCGTTTTTACCGGAGCATCCGCTTTTAAGGCGTATGCTTTTATAATATTAAGATCGGCTCCTGTGTCTACCAGGAAATTTGCACTGCCTTCAAATAGGTACTCTCCTTCAAGGTTTGAAACAGGGGATTCGGTAGGCACTTTGTCTACTTTATATAGCTTGAGTTCTTTCACAATAGTAGAAGGTTGTGACGCATTTAATTGCCAGAACTCGTCATCGCGTCCGTTTGACGAGCTTGTGCCCAGTTTAAATTAGTGTCTCTTGTGTTAGTAAAATTGTTTCCTGCATTTCTGGGTGTGAAGTTTGTGTTCATTCTGTTATTTAAGAATTGTCCTCTATTGTTTGAATGATATCCTCTTCCCTGCCCCTGGAAATTGTTGCTAGTATTGTGTTCGTAGTTTCGAAAATTCGGGTATCTGTTTTGGGTATTGTATCGGTTGAACCCATTATCTCTGTTGTTATATCTTGGTCCATAAGCGAAATTTTGAGAATTATTTCCCCATCTGTTAGTCTGGGCAAAGTTATTTTGTCTACCATTTCTTTGATAATTATTCTGTTGATTACTGAATTGGTGCGATGTCTGGTAAGAGGTATAACCTCTTTGTTCCAAATCTCCGGTTTCTTCCATTACATCCCTTGCATTAATGAAAACGTCTTCTAAGGTTCTAGGATTTTGTGCTCTCACAATAGTTTGTACGTCGCTTGGAAGGGCTGCGCTAAACTTTCTTTTTGCTACTCCTTGCAAATAACTCATAGTTCCATTGGTTGTAACAGCATCATTTTTTGAACTTATAGCTGCTCTTGCTCCACTGAGATACTTCTTTACTCTGTCGTAGAAATCCTTGATATTTTCTCCTCGAAGCATCCGTAAGTTTAGTAATTCTGCTATGTAGTGCTCAGATGATAATCCTGGAGCAAACCTTTCTTTTAAAAAATCCAATAGGTCGGTGAATCTTTTGAATTGTTGTTCTTCAACACAAGCTCTTGCCTTTCCTCGTAGTTTTCCTAACATCGCACCTATAAAGGGTGCTTCACAAGATGGGGCGATATATGCAGATGCGTGTATCACATCTTGTATGAAATCTTTAACTGGCATATTTTCTCCAGTGTAGACTGGTACTGCTTGTACTGCCTGTGAGATTGTCAAGGTGTGTGCTAGGGCTCTATTCACTGAAAGAGATCCATCTTCCTCCGCATCTACTGGTATTGGTGGTAAATTGGGTTGAGTTGGTGTGAATCCTAGGTCTATTCTGGTATTATACATCGCAAATAATGAGGTTGCGTTTGGATCGAATTCTTGTCGTTGGTTTCTTCGATTCTCTTGATTTCGCCCATTTCCCCCAGCCTGTGGTACGCCATTCCCGGGTTGATTTTCTCCGTCCATCTTAATATTTTTTTCCTTTTCAATTTGGCCTAATTTATATGATTTTTAGAGAAAAATTTTTTTTCACTGAACTTCCCTTCTATTTTCTAAAGTTTAATCTATTTGTACACCTTCGGGGTGTGTTACCCAACCGAATTCGACACCTGTTTTCCAGCCTATTATCGCTGTTGGATAATTTCCTACAGAGGGATTGGTTTGTTCTATGACCTGAAAATAGATTTCTGTTCCTAGGGCTTCTATTTTTATTCCCCCTATTACTGTAAATGACTTTCCTAGTAAATAAACTACGATCGGACTGCAGGGCATAAAATCTATATTTAAGTTTTCTATAGAAATGTAATTGTGTTTAATTTCTGAGGTGACAAGGAAATTCACTTGTCCTTCTATTAAATCTGGACTAACTATGATTCTATTTGACTCTTCTCGTAATTCTGTTCGGGTCATTTGTTCTCAGAAATGACAAAGTATTGTCTTAACCTGAACCTGCCTGAATTAGTTCTGATAATTCAGTTTCACTGTAAGTCAAAATTTATAAAATTTTAATAGAACAGTCATTCATATTTTTAAAAAATTCGGGAGTATATCAGTTTTCAGTCCAGGAAATTCGGAATTTTGAAAATCATAATTCGCTAGATACCCTCATTATAATTCATAAAAGTGACAATCCGTCTAATAGATTTTTTGCAAAGGCGTATTCATAAAAGTGACTGTTTGTGATGATAACAACTAAAATACATTTCATTTTTTAAGAATGATAAAAGAGAATTGAATTTTTTATAAGAGGTCTTGTATTATTGTATTAATATTATTATTGTATTATTGCTTCCTCATAAAGGAAGCCTTATAGTGATGTTGATTTCCGAATTTTTTAGAATCAATTATTTTTACAAATTTTCAAGTGTAGTATATATAATTCGTCGAGAGGAACAAATGTCCGAATGTATGTGTGTATGTATGTATGTGTGTATGTCACCGATTCTTGTGGACAAATTTTCTCTTACACATCTTGATGGATTTTGATAAGATTTTATAGGTGTATTACGGTCATGAATACCAAAAATCAGACAGAAGGATTTTTAAAAATATATAAACAAAAAAATTTTCAACAATTTTTTAATTTTTGAAAAAAATAATTTTTGGATTTTTTGAAATATCTTTTTTCTATATTAAAATTTTTCTTAATTCTTGTCAAAATTGCATTCCTGACATAAAAACGAATCGATTCATGTATATAAAGTATATATTTTATCAAAATTTATAGAATTAAAAAATATTTTAATTTTTCACAAAAAATAAAAATTTCGTATTTTTGACATTTCATCAAAACACTTTAAAATAATTATTCTATAATAAAAAAATTATATATAATAATATATTTTGAGGAAGCTAAATGGTTATGAAATGAACAACTTGTTATTTCTTGTATTTAAAAAACTATTATAAGTATAACTAACTATTATAAGGTTGCTGTTTTAGAAAATGTGCTTTGTACAAACAGTTACGCAATTATGATTCAAATTTATTTAATGAAATATTTTAAACAAGACTTTCTTTCTTCAAAATGTTATAAATAATTGTGAAATGTAATTATTTGTTTGTGTATTTGAATTTTCGGAAATATGTGATTAAAAGTACTGGAAATAGTAAATCAAATTTTTGTTTTAATATCTTTTTGTAAAGATTTTTTATAATAATTTTTAATAATTCAAATGTTCTGAAAATTTGCAATTACAATTCTTCAAAAGATGATTTTTAAAAACTCTAAGGAAATATTTCCGCATTGTAAAACTCGAAATGAAAATTACATTTATACTAAAGAATACAATATTATTTGGAAGAAAAGTCAAAAATTTTTAAGAATAAAGTCGAAAAAATCCCAACGTTCCTGACAAAAAACTTTTTGCCTGACATTTCCTTAGACTTTATTACCAAAAATGTTGTTTACTGACATGTGGCCACCGTTTTTAGAAAATTTTACCTTACTTTAATACCATCTTTTTTATCGACAATTTTGAATGCTTTTAAAAACTATCAAATTTGATTTCGAGAACGAAAAACCATTTAAAAGATGAAAGGAAAAATTTATAACTATATTAATCAATATACAATTATTACTAATGCAATTATTTATTTCCTACAATTCAAGTTTTACTGTAAAAATTTAAAATAAGCATAACTCTGTTACAAAAATTGTTAAATGCATAAAAGATTGTTGGTTAAGGAGAAGCTATTAATTGAAAAAGTATATTTCAAAATTGTAAAATGATTAATAGAGTACTAGTAATTTATTTATTATACATAAAAATGTTGTAAATATTATACTTTAAAATGAATAATAATTTGCTCCCCTATTGTAACGCAATGAACCACGTCGTGAAATGCGAGGACCCCAAACTACCATGAGCATATGCATTACCACCCCATGAGCTGATATGGCCCCGATTGCCACTTCCTCCAGGACCACGACCACGCTGAGAACTATTGGGGAAAATGACACGTTGGTGAAAGCTACCCCGATGAATTCCACCGCGATAATGGGCACTATGTCCGCCGTTGCCACGATTTCTCCCACCCCGTATCGCATGCTTGGACATAGCTGCAGCAACAGCAGCCTCCACAACTGTGTAAATTTCCTAAAAGACATTAAAAATGTTAATTTATACACAGCAATTCTATCATATTAGTAATTTTATTGGTTGTGAAGTAGTCTCGAATACTGGTTTAGTGGACTTTTTTGTGTAGAAAAGAACGAAAAGACACGACCATGGTGGTCACAATATTCGATTTATCAGCTTCCCTGACAAAATCTTTTTCTCAAGGAAAAAGCTCAATCTGAGGTTTTTTCCTAAAAGGGCATATAAATGATAAAGTGGGACTAAAATGTTTAATCATTGAAAAAAAGAATTTTCTCTTAAACGGAGCTAAAAACCGGATTTTTAGCGCTCCGGCGAGTAGAAAACTCTTTTTTTCAATGTTTAAACATTCTAGTCCCACTTTATCATTTATATGTCCTTTCAGGAAAAACCTCAGCTTTCGTTAAAAAAAAATATATATATCGTACCTCTCTCCCCCAAAAATTGAAATTTATTTTTAATTTTGATTTTTTTGGGTAAAAATTTTTTTTTTCAAAATGCTTATTTACAATCAAAAGAGCATGAAAAAACGTTTCCAAAATGTACTTTGTCAAATTTGTATGTATATTTGTTTGAGAGTAAAAAATTATTGAAATAAACATTACACGAAAAGACGCCTTGATCACTTGACGTGAAATCGCTCATATATTTAATTATTTATAATTTAGGGGAGAGTAGGCTACATTGAACCAGCGTCAACAGTGAACCACTTTAATTTTCTAAGAAATGACTGAGTGGAATTTTGTCTTGTTTAATATATAAATTAGTATTACCGAAAGCGACTACGTCCAAAAATTTCGAGCACGTAGGTTTATTATTTACAAAGAAAAACGATAAAAACTGTTTTTCACGTACAAAACAAAAAATTTTGTGGAAATATAATGAATTTTTTTTATTCAAATAGGAAGTTTTAAAAATTAGTAAACTTGTGATTTATGTCGC
The DNA here is from genome assembly GCA_032872475.1 of Leptopilina myrica (nomen nudum). Taxonomy (NCBI): domain Eukaryota; kingdom Metazoa; phylum Arthropoda; class Insecta; order Hymenoptera; family Figitidae; genus Leptopilina; species Leptopilina myrica (nomen nudum). Next base: position 8,010,377 of record CM065461.1, read on the forward strand.
TTAGGGCCGATTTCACCACCTGTAATTAGTGTAATAATTCGTGATTAAAGTATCTTAACCATCAGAATGCGTTCCACCATAATCGAAATGATGATTAATGGAAAGTAATCACCGATTAACCTAATTATCCAAATTTGACTCGTTTAAGAACTTAAACAGCGATTTAACAGAAAAAATATTATTTTAACGCCATATATGGCGTTATTTCTCAAACGTCCCAGTCCAAAATTATAAGTCTTTGGATTGTGTTGGTATTTTGGGAAATTGTTGCCCTATATGAAAGTAATAAATCTGTAAAATATTAGCTCTTTAAAAAAAAATTGTAGAAAGTGATGGGGGTTAAAGTTTTGACATTTTAAGTAACACTGCCATTTTCAAAACCATGTAACTTTTATAAAACTTTATCGATTTTAATTTGTTTATAATGGATTTAAAGCATTTTTCATCTACTTTCTAAAAATTTTTAAAAAAATTTTTAAACAATTTTATTTCAAAAATTAAGTTTATTTTTTAATTTTGACCTTGATGGGTATTTAAAAAAAAATTTTTATTTTTATTGGAAAGCTGACATTTTTCCGGAAAAAACCATATAAGTTTCATAGTGGGATGACCAGAAGTTTAGAAGATATTTGAAAGCAAAGTAAGCGGTGCGCTCGGGTTACTGTACGTTACGCCGGCGCTGCGCCGTTAAACGACATAAAAATCACTCTTTTATCTTCATCTGCTTCAGTAAAAGCTCTGCATTTAAACAGGGTTGATACTTCCTATGAATCTTTTTCAATAGTAGCTCTCTGCATTTAACAGGGTTGAGACTGTCATTATAATAATGCCTGCATTACTTTTACCGAAAAAAATTTAAATATATAATTATAATTATTATCAATTAAAATGAGTAATTTTGAAAAAGAAAGATTAAAGTTTTAAAGGAACAATAATTATCATCAATTAAAATAATTAATTTTGAAAAAAATATTGATGTTTCGTAAGTTAAAATTATTGTTATTGGCAATTGGAAAATTTAATTTTGAGAAACAGAAATTTAAGTTGAATAGAAATTGAATATTTTAATAAGATTAATTTTTTAAAATTTAATGTTAAATAGTCATGAGATTCAATTTTTTTATTAATTTAGGTCATTTGTTTTAATAATAATAATATGCAGTGAGTGCGGCATCATTGAACCACCCGAAAAAGCAAAGAATTTTCAATTTTAAGAGTGGTAAAGTTGTCTGCTCTACTAATTAGTAAGAAAAATACTAGAAGACATGCTTTCATCACAATTGTGAACGAGATAAACTCAAACTGTCACTTTACCTACCTAACCTGTCATCAAAATATATTAATCTCCTATATTACCAAATAATAACTCTTTAACAACAATTTTATATTTTTTTGAGTTAAGAATAATGTTTTTTACAATGTGTAAGTGGAAATATTATTTTTGAAGTAAATTGTAGTGTTTTATTAAAGGTGGTTCAATGTAGACACAGATTCTTCAAAATAAGAAAAGTGTAACTTGTTAAAAAAATTAAATTTAATTATTTAATCATAATAATTTGTGTTTGTAACGTGTATATTAACTAAAAGAGTACTTCAGCTTAATGTTGATACAAAAACCTGATCAAAATTTGTAAAATTTAATTAGTTCTTGGACTTTAGAAAATACCCGGTTCAATGTAGCCTACCCTCCCCTATTTATAATATTATTATCTACAATTTTCAACTGAACTTCATCTCCAAATTAATTGATTTTAATAATTTTTCAAAAGTTCTTCGAGAATTCAATTATTTAAATACAAAAACTAAATTGTTATTAGGTAATATTGTAACTCTCTAGCTTTTTTTTAAAAATAATTTTTTAAAGGCTATAGTTTTTCAAATTTGAATTTCTAAGTAATTGAAATTCGGTAAAATCTTGTAAAAATAATTGAATTTTTTTAAAAATATTAAAAACAATTATGATATATATTTGTAACATTTTATTATGGTAAAAAATGATTCTAAAACATTTTTTCAAAGATTTATTAACTGTTATTTTTGTATTATAAAATGAAAATAAGTTTAAATTTTTTACTAAAAATTGATATATTTTGTTACAACCCCCACAGCACCGAAACTTTCCTAAAAATTTAGTAAATATTTACTTGCAATATTCGGAATATCTAATTGCAATGTTTAGTAAAAATTATGTAAAGATTTATATGTACCGATTAAATAATGCTATGATGGTGTGAATGAGGCTTAATGTTAGGAAAGTGAATTGTGGATTTTTCAATTACGTCTTAAGGGAGAACTGAGTTTCTCTCAAACAACACGCATTTTTTACTACGAAGGAATTCTTAAAAAAACAATGGAATCTTTTGAAGAAAAAAAACCACCTGCCAAGCAGATCAAAAATTATGAATCCAGGATTAAGGAGAGGTATAGAAAGCGGAAATCTGGAAAATACCAAACGTCAGGAAAAAGGTTGTCCATGAAGAAAGGTGCTCAAGCTAGGTTAGTATAAATTTATATTTATTATTTACACATTTTCCTCTTCTTTAAAAACAAATTAGATATAAAATAGTTGCAAATTCTAATATTTTAATTTAGAATTTGAATAAATTATGTAATTATGAAAAATTTTTAATTGTATTTTCTAAAAATATTCTCGAATGGCAAATATAGTGTAGCTCAGGAGTCTTTCTTCTTATATTTTTTTCGACTTTTCTATTTTCATTTCACATACTTTTTTGTTGCGCCAATTGTTTTTAGCCCGATTTTGCCCGTAAATTATGCTACACTATAAATAAATAATTATTATTATTATTGAAAAATAAAATATAAAAATTCAAAGTGAAAGTCAAATAATTGAGTCGTTCTATTATATTTTTACATAAAGCCGTTGCGGCCTATTTCTTTAAAAAATCTCATAATTTGTAAAAATGATGCTTAATATCCGTAGATTTCATTTATGAGAATTATTTTATACAATGTTTTGAATTAAGCTTAGAATTTTAATTTTTAAGTTGAGTTTTACAGAAATTAGGTTAGATTGACAGAAAGAAAATTTAATAAAGAAAAATGGAAATAATGTAGATAATACAAATTTCTTGATTGATATAAGTTAAAAGTAGGCAACTTTACTTGCAGAAATAGATTATAATGCAAGCATACCCAAAATAATAGATAAAAAATGAATTTTAAAATTTACGTATGAAAAGTCAAAAGTCACTGCATGTTAATTACATTTTTCTAAAAAGTTTATAAATATTTAAAGAATGTATGAATACACAATGTAAAGTACTATAAATGTACTTTCATATTACCGTAAAAGAGGAAGTAGTATAGCTAGGGGGGTTCTAGGACAGGTCGATAAGGCAGATTCCTACATGTTGGAAGGGGTGTTCTTCTTTACCGACTGAGCTTTTAGTACCGATTTGTACCGCTAGATGGCGCCACCAGCGAATTCTAACCTGCTTGGAGGGAGATTTAAAATTTATTTTTAAACTTGTAAGTGTGTTGGAAGGGGCGTTCTTCTTTACCGACCGAGTTTATAGTTCCAGTTGCCACCGCTAGATGGCGCCACTATCTAATTCTAACCTGCTTGGCGGGAGATTTGAATTTTTTATTTTGAAACTTTCAAGTGACTTAGGAGGGGTTCTCTGTTTTACCGACCGAGTTTTTAGTTCTGGCTACCGCCGCCAGATGGCTTGGCGGGAAATTTAAAATCTTTTTTAACAATTTAAATTATATTAGTCAGAATAATGACATCTTGTTTTACCGACAGAGATTAACTACTAATTGTCTGTAAAAGATTTATTACTGATATTAAATGTTTTACATTATTGAGTTCATCAATAGCTCAATAGATGGCGCTATTAAATGTTATTACAATATATTTTACTTAACCTAACCTTAAATCTAAAGTATGGCTAAGGTTGTAGTCAATAATAAGAACATTAGGTTATTGGTTTGATACATTTATTTCAACAATATTATCAAACAATATACAATATTTACACTTGTTTTATTTTAAATTCAATATGGTTGTATGGGCCACCAATATACTTCAGCCGTAGTTGTCCAGAACTAATAGCTTCTTGCATCTGATACAAGCATATCGAGTCATCAGTAAACATTGGTACAAATCTTGACGGTAGGAATGTATTGAATTTTTTATCCACCTCAACGACGACCTTGACTCCATACCTGGTGTTGACGACCTGGATCTTTGTTATAGGATACTTATGTCCAGGAGTCAGCTCGGAAAGCGGCTTCGTAGGTAGGAAAGCATCCATGCGACCAATGACGTTGATTTTAGTTAGATCCAACTTTTCTTAGAGATAATACTTTGTGAAGTCACAAAACAGAATGATTAAATCGACTCAAGATGCCTTTATTTATACGGAAAAATTACTGCTTCTACGCATGCGCAGTACCCCCACTATTATTTCTACGCATGCGCATTATCCTCTAGCCACACCCACTTATTGACGTCAGAAGACATGTCTAAACTAGTTTTAACATGTTTTACGCATGCGTAATAATGATATTAGGATTGGGAAGGGTTAATTAATGTAAACATTAATAGACATTTAATACATTTATTCATTAAATAGGAAATTTTCACAATCATTATAAAAATCTTTCAATGTACAATCGTTGTCAACTTCATCAATATTTTCTATATTATTTCGAAGTACATTTGACGGTTGTATCAACCAATTTCGTAGATTACATACATTTGTAACAGCGCAATTGCTAAAACTACGTGTGTGATTTGTACATGTAGATGAACTATCTGCACTTAAAGTTTTTAGCGACGGACATTTAAAATCATCTAAATTAAATACATTTAATGTGTATTTTTCTAACCATTTTTTTTTCTAAACCTTTTACATAAACAGTAGGTGTACCTATTAATACTTCTTTTATTATTGGATGTAATTCTTCATAAGATACGTCACCAGCAGCCCAATCGATACCATGATAATTATTTGTAAGCCATCGATTCTCACATTTGTATCTTGCAGGTAATCGACTCCAGGCATATGGTGGCTCGAAGAGGTAGACCAATGGATGAGCATCTTGTTGAAGTGGTAGAATCGCCAATTCTTTGATGACGAACTCGTTGTAAGGTCTTTTGAAGCACTGGATATCTACGACGTACGACATTGTATTTGAAACAGAATAATGGCTTAAGGCTTAGAGAGATGCTCTCTTTATAGCCTTTCCCCCACCACTGATGTCGTCTGTGATTGGTCACTGTTTCCACCAATCACGTTACTTTTTTAACAACGCCGCTGATTGGTGTATACTGTATAATGCGGTCGTGAATTATGAGGCAATATGCAGCTGTATTGGCTGGAAAATTTTCACTTGCTTCGAATTCCAATCGCACATCTACAGATGCTTGTTTGAGAAATTCATTTTGTTTTGAGCAAACAATAACAGCCAATGGTGCATAATCTTTACAGTTATTTCTAGTTAATAAAGGTTCAGGTTCTTTTCCATAGTAGGAGGTTTGAAAATTACAATACATTTCATAGAGTGTGGAAAATTTGTTTTGATTAAAGTTTAAATTTAAATTTCCATAAGGATAGCATTGTGAGTTTAAGAAAAGCTTCACATTAATAAGATTACAGGTATCAAATAAATTTGCATACCTTCCTTGATCTTCTTTTCGATTAATTTGAAAACCGAGAATAACATATCGAGGTTTTTCAACTTGTGTTGAAGTTGTTACAGTCCACACATGCTTTTGAGTGGCAGGAATCATAGGATACTCATACAAATCCCATGATCTAAAACTCATTGTTATAAGCGAGTCTTTTTCAATGAATTTCAACAATTCAATTTTTTGTCGATCATTTACCATTAAGTATGGAATCAACCATTCAACTTTATTAATAATAATTCTAAATTCTTCACGGTCAGCTCCTTCAATGTTTACTACAGCATTTAGATCAGTACGAGATCTTGTTAAAATAAGTTCATGTTTTGCATTTACAACAATCTTTGGATAGTCTTCAGCAAAACCAATAATCATACTTAGTGGAATATTTACATCAAAGTATCCAGTATCATTTGTAACTCTACTATCAGGATCAAAAGGTAGATAACCAGAATTTTCAGAGTAAATCATTTGATTAGGTGTTTGAGAAATTACATTTTTCATTGTAGTTGTAATGCCAACATTTTTAGAGCGATCAATTTCAACACCATTTAATTCATAACAAATCTCATTAAACATGTAGGAAATACCATTGCTAATTAACTTTGTATTAGTTACAAGCGCGTTGTTAGGTCTGACTAATCTTCCAGTGACGTGTAAAGTACTTTTAGAAGGTAAAATGTACAGGTCTTGATGTTGAACTGCAATTCGAATCTCATCACTATTATTAAATGCTGATGACACGTATGGTTGATGTGCATGAACCTCATAGTGTGCCACAGAATTATCAAATTTAACTGGACTTAGAATGTTTAAAATTTCTTCCATTTTTATTACAACAACAAATAAAAAGTATGTGAATAATTAATTTTTTCCTTTGTTTTCCTGAAAAATTCTTAGGCCGAGCTGCTTCAGAAATAGTATGTTCTGAGATGTTAGTCTCTTGCGAAGTGATTGAGGAATGAATGTCTTCTGACATGGCAACTCTTTTATATAGCTTCCACCAGTTTTTCTATGAAATACAATTCCCATTACGTTGATTTAACGTGTAATCGTATTGTTATAGTTTCACCTCTGAAATTTATTAAATCTCCGTCTTGATCAACGATTCTTACTTGAATATTATGTATTGTCTTCACGCTGATTAGAAGGTAAATGACGTGAGATGGAACTTCCACAATCTTATATCCAGCTGGAACGATTGGAAAAAATTCATGAATGGTGTGTACTTTTTTATTATTTATGTATGCACCAGTAGTAATGTTACATTCAATTCTGATAGCATTTACCTTAAGAATAGCTACTGGTACGTCTGACGTATAAGGCTTATTGGCTGTCAATATTCGTGGAGTAAATCCTAATAATTTACCAATTGAATCATTTTGTTCAAAACTCACTTCAAGGCTGCTTCTAATTTCACTACGTAAAGTATTATTGTCCCTCCCTAGGGGTTTCAAGACCTTGCCGTTGGTGGGAGGCGCTTGAGGGGCTTTTACCCAGTGGGAGGCTACTTCTTGATATCTCTCGTGGGGACTGAGGGGGCGAACCCTTCAAAATGGGTCGGCCGCTACAGAAACCAAATCTTCTGTGTTTCGCTGGGCAGTGTCTCAGGGCACGGGGATTTAGAGGGATATCGAGAGAGACGGAATGGACAGAGGCTTAACCGCGGGTCCATTCTGAAGACTTCCTACTGGCGGAAGTCTGACCAAGAAGAAACCCTTCCATGGCTACGTTGGCGGTGCCATGGCGATTGAGGCGCGAGTCTCTGCCACCCAATCCGTGATGAACTCGTGTCCATGGATGAATGATACTAGGGTTAACAAATCCGTCGGGTTCTTCCGTGGTGGGGGGGTTGGACGGGGGACGACCATCGCTGGGCATTACTTAGCTCTCGTAAAGTTCGGGAACGGTGGTGCTACGGGGGGGGGGCCCGTCCTCTGGACGACCCGTCGCCGTGGGGGATCCCGAATGGAGGTATCTTAAACGAGACTCCGAGATACTGGGCGAACTCTCGGATGTATTTAGCCGGGGAAAAGACGGCAGGACTCGGAGGAGGCTTCCCCTACCAATAGAATGCCGTCAAAGAAGTTAAGGGGCCCACAAGGGGGAACCTTATCGTTTGCGGAAATTACAAGAACGTCATTAGCCGGGGCGATCGTAGCGGAAGGCTATCCTAGGGTCCAGATGACGTTGGCTAATCTGGACCAATTAAGGGTAGCAATTCATGAGGAGATTGGGGGGGACGAAGTCGGACCCTATCCTCATTTCGGAGAGGTTCGCCTCACTAGGGGAGCGATCCTAGTAGAGTGCCTGGACTCAGAATCTAGGGAATGGCTGAATAGCCGTATACCTAGGTTCAGTCAGGCGTTAGGGGGTCTTGCCATCAAGGTGGCTGATCCGGCTGAGTTGATCAAGCTGGTAAGGGTTGTGGCGTGGGTACCCGGTCCTAGGGTGAACCAGGCTTCAATTCTTAAAAACCTCGGTAGACAAAATACCGGGGTGGATACATCCGCGTGGAGGGTGTATTCGGGAGGCGAGGGGAGAGCGGACCCATCTGCGGTTGTGGGCTGGACTCTCGCGCTAGGAGTACCAGAGAGCGACATTGAAGCTCTCCAAGCCCGGCAGTTGAAACTGTGTTTTGGGCTAGGTCAAATCACTCTAAGAGTGGCGAGGCATGGTACTAACACAGCTGCTGGGCAGGGTGCTCAGGGGGGGGGAGCGACTGAGGAGACCGTGAACCAGCCTTAAAATGGCTGCTTCCGGGATTCATTGTACGCAGATTAATTTGCATCATTGTAAGGGCGCTTCGGCGATTTTAGCCAAGAGCTTGACAAAGGTGCAGACAGCTTTAGCCTTGGTCCGCTTACTTTCCGGGAACAGGGGATGAACCTGCACCACCAAGAGAAGTGGAGAGGTTGGTAGATTACTGCCAAAGGCGAGGGCTTTCTTTGTTAATAGGGTGTGATGCTAATGCGCACCATGTTGTTTGGGGTAGCACAGACATTAATGACAGAGGTAGAAGACTTTTAGATTTTCTGTTAGATACAGATTTAGATATTTTAAATCAGGGCAATGAGCCGACTTTCGTTACTGTTAACAGGAAGGAGGTGTTGGATATTACGATCTGTTCCAAGTCTTTGGGTGATGGCGTGAGGGACTGGAGGGTGTCTGATGAAGATTCCCTCTCGGACCATAGGCTTATTACGTTCAGGTTGGAATCGAAGGATCGGGAACAGGAGTGGGGACGTAATCCTAGGAGTACCGACTGGGCTTCATATAGTAAGGACCTCAGGGCCTCCATGGCGTGCTTCCCCACTTCTTATGGGACGAAGGAGGAGTTAGAGCTTGCAGCGGAATTTCTGCGAGATGCTATTATTTGTTCCTTTGAAAGGAACTGTGTAGTTAAAAAAATGGGCTTCAATGGGGGTGGCAAGTGGTGGACCCCCAGTTTGGAGGAACATAGGAAAACTGTAAGAAAGCTTTTTAATAAAGCTAAGAAACGTAAGCAACAGCGAGCTTGGGATGAATATCACACCGCTCGCGATTCTTACAAGAAAGAAGTAGAGAGGGCAAGGGGTGTCAGCTGGAGAAGTTTTTGCGAGGGAATCGAGAGGGTACCAGAAGCCTCAAGACTTCATAAAGTATTAGCTCGAGACCCAATGGCAAAACTAACCACTATTAAGCTGCCTAACGGGCAGTATGCTCAGGATAAAGGGGAGTGTCTAAAGCACTTGATGGAGGTAAACTTCCCGGACTTTAGAGAAGGTTTGGAGAACAGCCATGGCATAGGACCAGGTAGGAACCGAGGAAATCGGGAACACTGGAAACTAGCAGCCAAGGTTGTAACTCTGGAAGGGATTGACTGGGCAATAAGCACTTTCAAACCATTTAAAGCCTCAGGGGGGGACGGTATATATCCGGTTCTTCTGCAAAAGGGATCGGACTGTATTAGAGTACCCCTATGTAAGATTATGAGAGCATGTATAGCTCTTGGTTATACACCGGAGTCTTGGAAAAAGACGAGGGTTGTGTTTATTCCGAAGGCCGGTCGGTCAGGGCATACTGCGGCGAAGGACTTCAGGCCAATCAGCCTAACCTCTTTTATATTAAAGACGTTAGAGAAACTGGTGGATAATTTTATTAGACAGGAATGTCTTAGAGATTTTCCCCTTCATCAGGGACAGCATGCGTATAGAGCAGGCTTCTCAGTAGAAACAGCCCTCCATTCTGCAGTAGGCAGAATAGAGGGACAAATTAGCAGTGGGGGATATGCGGTTGGCACCTTTCTTGATATCGAAGGTGCCTTCCCTAACACCTCTAGTAAAGCTATCTGTAGGGCAGCCAGGATGCGAGGTGTGCCCGAGCCGCTAGTTAAGTGGATCGACAGCATGCTTCGCGAAAGGGCCCTGGAAGCGGAGTACGGTGAGACTAAGGTAATAGGCCTGGTCTCAAAAGGGTGCCCACAGGGTGGAGTCCTTTCTCCTTTACTGTGGTGCTTGGTGGCAGATGAGTTAATTAGAAACCTCAATAGCCAGGGTTATTATACGCAAAGTTATGCGGATGATTTCCTTATAATTATAAGAGGGCAAGCAATAGAAACTCTCTTAGAACTTACGGAACGTGCACTTAGGATTGTGAGGGAGTGGTGCAGTCTGACTGGACTTTCCGTAAACCCAGAGAAAACGAACATAGTAGTTTTCACAAGAAAATATAAGGTACCGAGTTTGAAGAAACCGATATTTTATGGAAAAGAGATTTCTTTTTCCGGATCGGCTAAGTATCTAGGAGTAATCCTGGATAAAAAGCTGGTTTGGAAGGAACATTTCGAACATCAGTATAGCAGGTTTTGTACCGCGTTCTGGGCGTGTAGAAGGGCGATAGGGTCATCCTGGGGACTAAGGCCTAATATGGTCAACTGGCTCTATCAGATGATCTTAAAACCAAGGTTTCTTCACGCGGTGGTTGTCTGGTGGTCTAGGACTCAACTGATAACGGTGAAAGAGAAACTAGGCCAACTGCAGGCAATGATTTTCAGGGGTATTACGGGGGCAATGAGAACCACGCCAACAGTTGCGTTGGGATTCATGCTTGCCGAGGTACCTCTGCATATTGCCGCGGTGAAAAAGGCGGCTCTTACTATAAGCAGGTTAACTGCGCAGGGAAGGTGGAGGGCTGGTGGTGTACACACCAAGCTCCCACGCTTAATTCTATCAATACTAGAATTAAGTATGGTGCAAGATAGAATGATCAAGAGGGTGAAATTTAAACCCCGCTTTAAGATCACTATACCTTCCAGAATGGACTGGAAGAAAGGTTTTCCTCTTGGGGACGAAGTCTGGTATACAGACGGCTCCAAGATGGATTGCGGTGCAGGCTTCGGAATTTATCGAAAAACTGGCTGCATTAAAGTAGCTGAGTCATTAGGACGACATGCCACGGTTTGGCAGGCAGAGGTCTGTGCGATTTTAACTTGCGCCCAAACATCCATCCGAAATGGAACAAAGGGCAAAAGGATTAGTATTTGTGTGGATAGTCAAGCGGCCTTAGGGGCTCTGAAAAATCCCACAATAGAATCAAAGCTCGTCTGGGAATGCCGAAGCGTACTAGATGAGTTGGGTTCAGCAAATAGACTTTCATTGATTTGGGTACCGGGTCACTCGGGAATCAAGGGTAATGAAAGAGTAGACGTCTTGGCGAAAACCGGTTCCGAGACGAAATTTATAGGACCTGAACCAGCAGTGGCAATAATGCCATGCTTGGTTAAGGGAGCCATAGAGAGATGGGGTGAAAAGGAACATGAGAAGTATTGGGCGAACGCTAGAGTGGGAAGGCAAGCGAAAACTCTGTTGGGGTTAGCACTCAACAAGAGGCGAGCGAGCGATCTCCTAAAACTCGATAAGATCAGAGTTAAAACCGTAGTTCGTCTACTTACGGGTCATGGGCTATTGAACTACCATCAGCATAAAATAGGCAGACAAGTTTCACCTATGTGTAGAATGTGTGGGGAAAGTAATGAAACTTCGACTCACATGTTAGCTGAATGCCCAGCGCTAGCTAAGATTAGGCTATCTAGCTGGGGTCAAGCAATTCTTGACCCTAAGCAGGTGAGCAACCTATCGATAGAAGAGATACTGGACTTCTGGAAAAGAACAGGACACTAAGAAGTTGCTATAAACTAGCGAGCTGGAGTCTGGTACAATGGGTTTTATAACCTAAGTGCTTACTTTCCCCTATTGAGGAAAATCCAGCTCGATCTCGGTGTTAAATTAGATTAGATTAGATTAGATTAGAAAGTATTATTGTTAGGTTTGATAGTTATAATTTCAGTCCCTTTTTCAATAGACTTTTGAATATATTTTTCAATCTCTTCAATTTCATAACTTCCAGGGGGTATAGTAATCACTTTATTGCCAATATAAAATTTATTTTTACCTTGATCAATATTAGGAATTGAATTGAAAGTTAGTAATTCAACTAAACCAAGCACATAATTTTTATTAGGTAATAATTCTATTGGAGGAAAATATTCTGCCTCTAGGGTAGATGAATTACCTGAGATAGTCAGAGTAAAGGATTCTTCCATGTTGAAGACTTTTTATAAACTGATAAGGTGGAATGACTTACAATCACTTATATAGAATTTATTTTTGAGTTTTTCCAAGTTGTCCACATAAAAATTTCAGACATAAATGACCACAATTAAAACTATTATAATCTTGATAATTTTCATGATTATACTGTATTAAAGTACTATAACCTAAGTAATTGACAAGTTCATAGGGTGGTTGAAGATTACCAAAACTATCAAAATATACTACTTTATTATTAATTTTTTTATATGCAACCCAATGAGTTCCAGAACCATATTTATCATCTAAATTAATAATAGCTGATTTATTTTTTCTAGGGTCTTTTATAGGTAGTTCATTTCGCATAAAAACTCCTCGAAAATGAGAAATTTTCATTTCTTTAGAATATATAATCAAATCTAGATCAGTAAGTGCTCGCTGAGGAAGCTTTAAACTTTTTTTTTCTACATCGTCTTTTAATACCTTGTCCTTTAACATAGGGTTTCAAATGAAGGCCCAACCCTTGTCGGTATGGTTTTAAATGTAGACCTTTACCAAGTGCAACTTCTTCCATTGCTCTATTATACCGATGAGCTTCTTTTAACTGCTCTTTTGCTGCACTTGCATCATTAACAGCTTTTGCCACACCAGCAGCTCCTCCAGTAAGTGCTCCAAGTGCACTTAGCCCAGCAAAAATCGGAATTAATGGTAACAAACCACCAACTTTTGTTGGGACAGGCAGGATGCGAGGTGTTAAAACTTTTTGTCTACCACCTGCTTTCTTTACAGCTTTTCGAGCTGTTTCAATAGCTGACTTTATTGTTGAATGAGCATCATTACCAGGAATGATTGATTTTCTTGCTGCATCCACAATTTTTCTAAGATTTACTCGATTTTTTGATTTTATCTTCTTTTTTCCAGAAGACCTTCTCTTCTTTACTCCCATTCCAAATTTCGATTTTGCTTTCATAGTGTTTGTTATTGCGTAAGCTGCAGCTCTTTCACTATATCCTGCGTCTGGAGCCCAAACACGTTGCCAAGCTTTATCAGCTAGTACTCTGTCAGCGGCGTTTCTTGCTTCAACGTTTTCTCGATTTTTAGAGTATGCAATATCGTGCTCTTTACAAGCGGCGTCTAATGGATTAACCCCTGGATCACCTCGTGCTAAACGTTTTGCTAACTTTGTGCCTGGTCCACAATATTGGTAACCTGGCAAATGTAGTTCAAATGGTAACTTGTTTAAAAGTTTGTTAAAGAAACCTTTTTCTCGAGAGCGATGATGTATAATCATACCTTACTCTGTGAAGGTTAAGATTAGAATGACTTGTGAGCTATATAAGCGTTGTATTTATACCTTTAGCGGCAGTCTAAATCAGGATGCGGTTCAAGGAACAACTTCACAAGCTACCAGTCGTCAATCTGGACTCGATTGTTCAACAACAAGAGAAGAAAGTGAAGCGTCATGGTAGCTTGTTATCGGGTAGTATTTGAGCTATTTTTTGTGGACCATCAAATTGTGGAAAGACAAATGTACTGCTTTCTCTAATTTTACATCCTAATGGTCTTAGATTTAATAATATTCACTTGTACTGAAAGTCTTTACGTCAACCCAAGTATAAGTTCTTGGAACAAGTTGTAAATAATGTTGAAGAAGTAGAGTACTCAGTGAGCATGACGAAGTCATTACTCCAAAAGATGCAAAACGGAATTCAATATTTATATTTGATGACATTGCTTGTGAGAAGCAAGATAATGTATGGTCATTCTTTTGTATGGGTAGACATGTTGACGTTGATTGTTTTTATCTTTGTCAAACATATGCCCGCATTCCTAAACATTTAGTACGTGATAATGTTAATTTACTAGTTCTTTTTCGCCAAGATGAGAAAAATTTAAGGCATGTATATGATGACCACGTTAATACTGACATGACATATAATCAATTTCGAGAACTATGTTCGACATGTTGGAATTCAGACAAGTATGGCTTTGTAGTAATTGATAAGGATTCTGATTTAAATGATGGAAGATATAGAAAAGGATTTGATAGCTTTGTAACACTATAAATATAAGGTCATCCTTAAAATATTGTTAGTTCAATATGAAACCTTGTAATAATAACATGTTTCACAAAGAAAAAGAATATCTTCATCAAATTGCTAAAGCTAGTGAGGCGATTAGGCGAAAACACCGTATGTTAAAATTAGGAAAAGAAGATTCTGAAAATGTGTTGACTGAAACTTTTAAACCGATAGTTCAACCTTTACAAAAAATTATTAACTTGACAGACACTGAGCATGTCAAGATTGAAAAGAAAGAGCAGAATGTAGATGATAGTATGAATTATGAAACTGAAAAATCTCTAGATGATGATAAAATAAGCAATAAATTTTTATACTTATTAAATCATAATAGAAAGCAATGTTTAGATTCAACATACGGCGTACATAAGCTAAGTGATGGGTCACTCATGATTGGTGATTCACCAATAACTCTTGAAGATCAGTATGTAAAAAGTGGTGATAAACGATATATTCAAACGCCTGGATTACTTGAACTATTATTCAAAAGTAAACCTATCAGATCGCAAATAAGTGAAGATGATGAAAGGAACTATAAAGAGATTCTTATTGCTACTAATGCACATAAAAAGAAGTACAGTTCCTCTGAATCTATACGTTTGGATAAGAGTTACAAATATTCGAATTTTATATCTCAATTCTTTCCTCGAACACCTAACAAACAGTCACCTGGAAGTGGTAGTTCATTACCTAAATTTATGATTGCAAACAGAAATTTTCAACGAGAATATATCTATTGGGATGATCCAAATGAGTTGGTTGACCGTCTTAGACTTTTAATGGCTTCTCAAGCTGCTGGAAATCCTAGCCACAATAATGAAATCATGTCTATCATTGAGGAACTACGTGAAGCTAAAATTATATATTAAGATGTGTTTTAGCAGATATCATTCATTTTAACAATGAGCATTGACGTGTTCGGACATCCTCTCAATCAAAGAGGAACAGCAAGACGAGGGCCTCCTGGAGTTGGTTTTAAACTCAATTCTCAAGGAAACTTTGACGTTGAAGGAAGAAAACTCTGTAATCTTGCTAACGCTGAAGAAGAAAACGACGCTGTTAATTTAAAACTTGTACGGCATATGATAAAACACGAAGTGCGTTTATTGTATGAAGCTAATGCCTCACTCAGATCAGAGGTGGACAATAACAACTTATTTCTAAAAGTTCTTGAAGTCTCTATTACAGAAAAAATAAAAAATTTTGAAAAAGATATAAATCAAGACTTATCTTATCGTACAGCTGAAATTATTAGTGAACTAGATACTCGCTTAACGGCTCTCGAAAATGGACAACAAAAAATTAACAGTAGTGAATGAACTTCATACTCAGGCTAGAAAAAATTATGCCCGTCGGCGAGTTGAAATGCATAATATTGATGAGACATGGCAAGCAGATTTAGTAGAAATGATACCTTACTCAAAAATAAATAAAGGTTTCAAGTATTTACTAACAGTTATAGACATATTTTCTAAATATTCCTGAACTGTTCCAGTAAAGAGTAAAAATGGAAAAGATGTTTCTTATGCAATGCAATCAATATTTGCTAAAAAACGTATTCCAAAAAACTTGCATAGTGACAAAGGAAAAGAATTCTACAACTCACAATTTGAAGCATTAATGAAAAAGCATAATATAAATTTTTATTCAACATACAGTAATATGAAGGCTTCTATTGTTAAACGGTTTAATCGAACACTTAAAAGAAAAATGTGGATGCAATTTAGTTTACGAGGAAATTACAAGTGGTATGATATATTGCCTACTCTTATTTCCAACTACAATAATACAAAACATAGAACAATTGGAATGAAGCCTAAAGATGTTACTTCAGAAGATGTTGAAATTTTAAAAGAACGATTCTTGAAGCTGAGAAAAATACCTTTGAGACGACCAAAATATAAAATTGGTGACAAAGTTCGAGAAAGCAAATATAAAAACGTTTTCGAGAAAGGATACACACCCAATTGGACAACAGAAATATTCACCGTGGATCAAGTTGTATCAACTCAACCAGTGACTTACAAGCTCAAGAATTACCAAGGACAACCCATCAGTGGAGGATTCTATGAAGAGGAACTTTTTAAAGTGAAATATCCAGATATTTATCTTGTAGAAAAAATTCTCAAGACACGTGGAAACAAAGTTCTTGTCAAATGGCTTGGCTTTGATAATTCTCACAATACTTAGGAAGATAAAACAAGTGTATAATCTATTATTCGCAAATCACCCCTAGTAATTTAACGCAAATGTCAATCAACCAGCAAACCAACCAAAGATTAATGTTAACGTACATCCTCTCTATAAATCAAAATTACTTCCAACAACAAACATTTACAATGCCAGTGCCAAATTTAATGAATCAACTATTAATCAACAATGAATCAATAATGAATCAACTATGAATCAACTATTAATCAACAATGAATCAATAATGAATCAACTATGAATCAATAATGAATCAATAATAAATCAATAATGAATCAATAATGAATCAATAATGAATCAACTATGAATCAATAATGAATCAATAATGGATCAATAATGAATCAATATTAAATCAGTTGGCACTGGCATTGTAAATGTTTGCTGTTGGAAGTAATTTTGATTTATACAGAGGTTCTACGTTAACATTAATCTTTGATTGCTTTGCTGGTTGATTGGCATTTGCGTTAAATTACTAGGGGTGATTTGCACATTTATATTATCTTAATATAAGTTTTAATCATATGTATATAGGTATAAGGATTTTTTAAATAAAAACACATTTAATTAATGTACAATTGTTTAATTTATTAACAAACCTTTTATTGCAATATTTTACAAAATTCATTCGTCGATAGTGGGGATTGCATAATGTCCCCACGGTAGAGTGTCGGTACTCCCTGGTAAAAAATATCGTTTGTCGTCTTGCGGACATAAGGCTACTTTGATTTGTTTAACAGTTTCGACATTATGTAGCCGCGATCTGATGTTATATTGCGTTCGAGTTTGAATATCGAAATCTCGCAGACATTTCACATAATCATCGAAATTAATTGTCTTTTTTACAATGCCGGATTTAATGCCTTTGGCTTTTTTAATAAAATCTTTATTTTCTACACGTACGCTGTACATCTTACTCCGCAAGCCAACAAATTCGGTAACGATCTTGCCGTTACACTCGTCTTTCATAAGGCCAAGTACCTTTTTGTTGGCTTGCGGAATGCCGTACACGTTGTTTGCGGGATAGTCTGACGTATCAAACTTTTGGATGTCATTTTTCATGTCATTGTAGACATCTTTACATTTTATTTCGTAGATTAGACTGTCTGTATCGGTATACATCAGTTTACAATTGTCGCCGTATTTTTTTAACATATACCCGTAGTGAAAATCATAGATAAGCGTCTTGGAAACATCGAGCACACTTAATTCCACGTAGATCAGTTTGTTGAGTAGTACCTCGGTTTTACGCAGTTCAATGGCAACCAGATTTTCGTCGAATATCGCTCGACTATGGAAATTCGGGCGAGATATGAGGGCTTCAGCTCCATAGCGGCCAAACCATTGGGTGACAAGTTTAATGTCGACATGTTTACGGACATTTTCCATTGTTTTGCCATAAACAGCGTTGTTCATGAGCTTGAACAAATTTTTCTCGAACTCATTTTTGGCGTTGGTTCGCATCATCGTATTATAGTCGATGTACGGTTTAAGCCATGTTGATTGCTTAAACTGTAAAACTCGGCAAATTTTAACAAGTTTAATGCCATTAGCAACAACTTGTTTTAAAGTGCGGTAGTGGATCACATATTTTTCTTTTGGTTGGAGAGTTGTTAATAATTTCTCCTGTTTCGATAAGGGTGGTTTCGCATTTTCTGCGCAAAATGGCATGTCTTTGTGAGTATCGTGGAGATTTTCAGGATACTCCAAATCAACTTCGAGTATGTATCCAACAGGTAAATCGTCGGATACATTAAAATTGAAAGAGTTGTCGACATTATCAACCCATTTGAAGCCGCCATAAGGGAGCGCTTGAGCCATTGCCCAGCCATATAAATTGTTGGCGTCAAAGTACATGATGTAGCTTGTATCTTTGCTATCATCGAAATTTTCCATATATGGATTATTCGCTTTAGTATATCGGTTGCAACATTGACTAATGCCACCTCTAATACCGGACTCAACAAACATAATCATATCGATGTCGGTTATAAGTTGCAATCCTATGCTCGTGTACTTGAGCATAGCATCCCAAGTTAAACCAGGGGTTGTGTAGTAGTGTGCAGGGTCCAAACCATACGCTTTACCACATTGTTCTCGGAAATTTTCGAAGACATCCGCAAGTAACAATACATCTGTTTTCATATACAAATGTACATAGTCGTATAGATTTTTACAGTCAAACTCGGTCCATACATTTTGCGCATGCGCATACTCGTCATCAGAAATACCGGCATCATACAGAGTACTATAAAATTTCTCTATCGGGGGTAATTCGGTTTCGTCGAGTTTGCTTTTTGAGTCAAAATACTCATAAGGGAATACACCCTTGCGCGTCAACAATTTAATTTTATCCGGATCTGTCACCGTACTGGCAAAAACGGAGTTTACAATTTTATACTCGACTAGGTACGATGCGAGTTTGTCTAGGGATGCTGCCATGAATCGCAATGAGTCAATGAATCGAAATTTGACCTCACTCCCCTTAACATGTTTAGTAAAAGAGATATACTTCTCTTTGTTAATAGGGAGGAGGTCAATTTTCCCTTCAAAGCTCGTCGAGATCGCGTGTATTATAAAATGGGCGTCATAGCCACTTAGGTTGTGGAATACTACGGGGATCGTTTGACAATCTTGATAGTTCAGATTGCAGGATTCATGGGCAGCACCCCTATATTTGCCAGTAAGGTGACAGTGATCGCGGACTTTCTTCTGGCTTGCCAGTATTTTCTGATGACAAATGTGACAAATTGTCGCTTGCTTAAAATCATTGATTTCTTGTGGAGTTAATGCATTCATTGGTACAGGATTTTTAAAAACACTATCAATTCTTTCTGATAATTGCCTTAACTCCTCAGAAAACCATTTCGCAGGGTCAGATTTATCTTTCGGACATGGTACATATTTACATAATGAGTCGTCGTAACTACATTTTATATAATAGCCGATGCTTAACAACTTGTGACGCTGGAAGACTTCAGTCTTACTTAAATTGTCTACATCTTCATCGGCGGGAAGAAGTAGACTTTCGCAGTCGGCGTAAATTACATACGGTACTCTCTCCTTATTTTTATAATTTTTAAATGTAATCAGACTCTTGTCGAGTTTTAGCAACGTTACTTTACACTCATTCATTTTTTACAGTTTTCAAGGTGAGCATTCAGTCTATCTATAGATGAAAAGTAGTGTAAGCATCTGTCACAGATATGTTTTTTACATTTCTTTTTAGATAATTGTTTCGATACAAGTCGCGATAAATCTTTTATCCATACATAATGAAAATTCATAAAATCACCTTCATCACATATTACATTCTCTTTAACACTCTCATCTGCATACATGTCAGCTACGTATAAGAGATTTACATGCTTATCTCTTTTTTCCGCAGTGAGATGGAGAGGATGTGTTGAGAAGTCCCCATAGAATTTTGATAAACCATAGACATTAATTGAAATATCATTTAATTTTTCAAATTTCGGGACATTTTTTAACGTTACTGGGAAATCTATTCCGTCAAAATTTAACTCATTTTCAAATTCTTCATAGTTGGAAACTCGATCACTTCGCACGACATTTGGATGTAAGGCTGACAGTACCGCCCACTTAAAGCACTTATTGTCTTTGTTTTGCACGTTAATACAGGCTTTCTTTCTTTTAATTTGTGAAGGTAGATCAATGTATGAGCTCGCACGCATTGGATTGTATTTGTTTACATTTACTTCAAGCCTTATAATTGATTAAAGGTTCCAATTCGAACCCTTTGCGTAGAACTCTTCCACGTTGCGTAAGATTGATTGTTTAATGTTCTCGTCGAACCAATCATCTAAAAGGGTTGTGGGGAAGATGCTGTTAGCCTTAGTTCCAAAAGGAATTGGCTTTACTACTTCTTCCCCATTTTCAACCCTTTTAAAGTTGGCAATGAGAACACCATACACCAAAATAGGACCATATTTGTTTATAGCATCTCTAATGCGGTCCTGAAAAAGCCTAGATGCATCATTCAAAAACGCACTAACATCAATATGCACTAGATTCAGGACCGCATTAGTGTATAATCTACACGCAAATGCACTCTCACATTCTTCCCAGCGCACACGTTTATTGATATCTGGATCACCGATTCCAGCGCCATCTACAATATGAGACTCGAACAACGCGCGAAATCTAATGATGGATTGTAGAATGCTCACACATCTTTGCTTTTGATGTGTGAAGTACATCGACTTGAGAATGCTTGATAACAAGTTTTCATGTTGTGAGCATTCTACAATCCATCTATCAACAAAAGTACGTCTTACATTTACATCATCCAGCAATGGAATTAACTCAAGAGCTTCTTTGATGAGAGCAACTGTGACGTCACTCTCATCAAGAATTGTCATGTATTTAGGAAACTTACGTGGTGGTCTATCGAGGGTCGTCGCCTTCCGCTTCATCTCTGCATGAAATCAAAAGAAACACACTTACAAGCTAACACACTTAAAACTAAACAGAACACACTTACAAGCTAACAAAAGAACGAACTTACAAACTAAAATACTTAAACTAAGCAAAACGAACTTACAAACTAAAGAACTTAACCTAAAAATCAATACAATGCAAAAAAATACAGTAAATATAACAAAAAACACAGTAAATATTACAATAAAAACAGTAAATGTAACAATAAAGACAGTTAGTAATGGCAAGGGGAATCTGCTACTGCTGCTGAACCTGTGAACAGAAGAACAGCTAATGACTAAACTCGCTACAATCCCTGAATATATACCCCGAAATCCCCACTCTTACCTTTCACGCATGCGCAGTAGGCCATTTATCCCCACTCCTACCTTTCACGTATGCGCAGTAGACAATTTACCCCCACTTTAACCTAATGCGCACCTCCCACTCCTAAAATTTCCCTCATCCATTCGCGCATGCGCATTCCCCTTACTCTAACGCAGACGTAACGGTGTATACATAGGATCCGCAAAATAAATATACTAATTTATAAAATAAAAAATTTATTCATTATTAAAAATAAAATTTAAATTTATAGTTACGCGCCGACGTCGCTGGCAACGACAGTAGCGACGCCGGCCGTGAACGGGCGGGGGCTGCGCCTCTGGTGGAGGTCCCACCGGCTGCCTTTTCTCTACCCTGGGCTCGGGAGACTGCGCCCTGGGTATCGGTGACCTACACCGTGGCGGACTTCCAGGTGGGGTTGTCGGCAGCCATTCCACCGGTGTAGGCGACCTGGGTGGAGTCCCCAACTGAATGAAGGGTGGGGGAGACTCCGGTGCCATCCTGGGCAGTGGTGTCGGCGGCCTCTCCACCAGCATCCACGGCGGTGAAAATGGACGCCACTGAAGTGCCATCTCATGCAGAGGTGACTGCGGTGGCGTCCCGACTTCCGCCGAAAGTGGTATTCGATTCACCACCTGGTGCCACGGTGACTGGGTCGGCCCTGGAGGAGTTGGGGGAAGCGGGAGTTCATTCCCTTCATTCTGCAACTAAAAAATTAATTACATGTAAATAATTATATTTAATTAATTATCTATTTACTACATTACTAATACTCACATTATATATTGAGATCGCTCGCAGCTGACACTCGTAGCAGCTCTCTATCGCGACCTGCTCAGACTGCTGCTATGAGCCGAATGAGCTCTCTGCCGTGTGCCAGTCTCCCTCGTAGGTCTCTCTCCCCACCAAGCGGTTCCCCCACTACGCGCGCTCACCCCACCGTGCACTCTCAGTAGACTGTATGTGCGGTGGCTGAGTGAAGCTTCTTCAATTCAACACACCGTCGGTAACGCGCGAAATTGGAGTTCAAAGATTGTTCTTATACTTATAATAAATTTATTCTTCATTTATCTGGATTTAGTAAATTATTAACATAATATCATAAAATAGTTATTAATAATATGTAATAGTTAATATTAAATAAACTTTAATATATAATATATAAAAAATATTAAACTTACCTTAATTAAATCAAGTCCCTAGTGAAAATTTACATGTGTAATTAGACGTGTCTATTTAGACATGTTATTTACAAATTTATTTACAAATATTTCTCTCAGGCGAGAATCTTACTCTAATCAAAGTCGAAAATAAAAAAAGAAATGTTTACTTTGCTTTATACTTAAAAGTTATATCACATTTTTTTTCATAAAATATTTTTCAGTTTTAAATTTGAATCTGAAATTAAAAAATAAACCATAAAGTTTTCTAAAAAAATAATGAAAAAAAATGTAAAAAAATTAAACAAAAAAATAAAAAATTAAGGTATATAACTAATAACGTTAATGTACCACACAGTAATAAATATAAAAATATTAACTAAAATATACAAATATTGAAAGTGTCAAGCAATACAGAAAAAGTAAACAAAAATAAATTAAAAACTACAAAAAAACAAAAAGTACATGAACGTTATTAGTCATTTACAAAATTTTCTCTCAGGCAAGAAAATTACTCTAAGCAAAGTCGAAAATAAAAAAGAAATGTTTTTTTAAATCCAAAATTAAAAAATAAAACATAAGGTGTTCTGAAAAAATAATGAAAAAAAAGAATGTAAAAAAAATGAAACAGAAAAAAATAAAAAAAAATGAAAAAAAAACTAACGCCTCTTTTTCGAGGATGCAGTTGCAAAGGCTAAATTTGCCTTTGACAAACGACCACCTCTAATTCCTCGAAGGGAATGAGCATTAATTTGAAACGCACGCCGCGGTGCTCGTACTTGTGCTGGAGTAGCTCTCGGTGCTGGCACTGGAGGCAATTGCCGCGGAGCTGGCACCGGTGGCAATTGCCGTGGAGCTGGGACTGGTGACAATTGCCGCTGTGCTCGTACTCGTGGCAATTGCCGCGGAGCTGGCACTGGTGGCAATTGCCGCGGTGCTCGTACTCGTGGCAATTGCCGCGGTGCTCGTACTCGCGGTAATTGCCGCGGTGCTGGTACTGGTGCTGGAGTAGCTCTCGGTGCTGGCACTGCTGGCAATTGCCGCGGAATGTGAGCAATGCGGCGTCTTGGAGCTGGTAACGGTACTTCTTCTATGACAGGTAATGGTTTATCTATTGGACCAACCGGTGGTGTTCTCCTAAACAACTGTGGCCGAGTGTAGGTGCGGATGTAATTGCTTACAACTTCATTCGAATTGTTGACGAGTGGAACGGGCTGAGCTGGCACTATTAAAGCCTCCTGCTCTAATTCCTCCATTGGAATTGGAATATCATCTAGGATAATATCCTCCATCAATTGAGCATCCATTCCCAGAACCTCGATTATCAATTCATTCGGAATTTCTCCTAAATTTTCGACTGCCGGGGGTTGATCCCACCTCCTTGGCGGTCTTATAAACATATCTGGCCGTTCTGGATTATATTCTTCATTTTGCATTCTCTCCAAATCCAGATTTATTTGATTCTGAAAATTATAACAATAACACTGGCACACAAAAAAAATTGATGCTCTGAGCTTTTGATCAGACTATGACTACTTTATGTTTTTGGGGTCGCTGAAACCGAATCTGAAGTTCATTTAACCCCATCACGTCAGGGTTTTGAGATAACCTCAAAAAAACTCAAAATTTGACACAAAAATTTTTTAAATAACAAAAATTTTTATTTTTAAGTCTTACTATAACTACTTTATGTTTTTGGGGTTGCTGAACCCGAATCTAAAGTTCATTTAACCCTATCACACCAAGGTTTTCAGATGACTTAAAAAAACTTAAAATTTGACACAAAAAAAGTTTTATCAAGAACTTTTTTAAACAAATTTTGAGTTTTTTGAGGTTATCTCAAAACTCTGACGTGATGAGGTTAAAGGAACTTTAGATTCGGGTTCAGCAACCCCAAAAACATAAAGTAGTAATAG
This sequence comes from Leptopilina myrica (nomen nudum), assembly GCA_032872475.1. Classification (NCBI taxonomy): domain Eukaryota; kingdom Metazoa; phylum Arthropoda; class Insecta; order Hymenoptera; family Figitidae; genus Leptopilina; species Leptopilina myrica (nomen nudum). The sequence continues at coordinate 8,034,749 of CM065461.1, forward strand.
AACATGAAAATAAATATTTTTCTGGTTAAAAAAATTTTAGGGTCAAATTTTGAGTTTTTTCGGGGTTATCTCCAAACCCTGACGTGATAGAGTTACATGAACTTCTGATTCGGTTTCACCAACCCCAAAATAATAGATGAGTGATAGTAAGACATGAAAATAAAAATTTTTGTTGTTTAAAAACTATTAGGGTCAAATTTTGAGTTTTTTGAGATTATCTCAAAACCCTGACGTGATGGGGTTAAATGAACTTCAGATTCGGTTTCAGCGACCCCAAAAACATAAAGTAGTCATAGTCTGATCAAAAGCTCAGAGCATCAATTTTTTTTGTGTGCCAGTGTAATATATAAACAAAAAAAATGATTATTTAAATCTATGAACTGATTGTAAAGTTGAAAAAAAATTTCGTTAAGTTATAACGTTGGATGAACTAAAAAAATAACTATAAGTTATAGGATAATATAAGGTTTGATATTTCATAAAACCTTGATTGGTGGCGTAAAGATTAACTTCAATATTTTATAATAAACAAATATTTATAAAAAGATTCATTATTATGTTTAGATTTATAAATTAAAAAATCACTTTAAGTTACTCTTTATATAGAAAAAAATTTTCAGTCATGAATTTGACAGGTGAGGTTAGGTTCCACTCACAAGTCTCAAAGAGAAAACGTTTCAAAAACGTCTAATATTAATAAAAACGTTTTTAAAAACTTTTTTATTAATTTAAAGTTAGATCTATACATTAAAGATCAATTTCAACTAAACTTTACTCACGTTTTCTCGCTGCAGATGACGAAAGCGACATTCCTCGTTGTTGCAATTGCATCTTACCAGCATTTTTGGCGGATTCTATAAAAAAGGAACAAATTTATTTATAAAATTATTCTGCAATATGACTATAATAATATTAATTGAACATCTATATCATACTGACCATAATTAAAATATTTTTAGTACAAAACAAAATACAACACTTCCGAACACTTTATTTGTCGTTAAGGTTAGGTTAAGTATAAACATGACGACTCAAAGGTGACACGGTTAAAAAAAGTTTTCATAAATATTTCTATAATAAAAGAATTTATCAGAACATAAATAATCATTTTCTTTATTTTCAATTATTTTTTAGGCTGGAAATGGAATAAAGAAAATTTAATTACAATTTAATTTATATGAAAGTTAAAAATCTCGCCACAAATTAAAACAGTAGAAATTTCAGTAAAGTCCAATCTTGAATAAATAAAAAAAATGGAAATAATTATTTACTATATATTTATATTTTCAATTATACTAATTTTAATATAAACTTACAATAAAAATTTTTAAAAATAAATATTTTTCTTATAATTTTTATTATCAAAGTTGAATAACTTTGATAATAAAAGAATAAGCCAATGAGAAACTTTCACTTCCTTCAGGACCGAAGGAACATCGATTTGAAAGTATCGCAATTGAATTTTTTCTTTGGCGCGAAATTCAATTTGAATTTAAATTTTTATATTATGTTCAGTAATATATTATATAAGAAAATAGATATAAATAATAAGTAAAAATATATATCATTATTAAATGAACTATAAGTAGTAAAATTTAATACAAAATAAACACTAAAAAACAAGTTATTAAACTTACCTTAACTAAAAAACGTAGATTGATAAGAAATAAATAAATTAGTTATTAATAATTAGAAATAATCAATAAATATATTAACAATCAATTATTTATAACTAAAAATTAATCATTTATAAAAATTTGTAATAAATTGAATCTATCATAAATATAAATATATTTTATAATAAATAATGGAGCTATGTATTGAACACTCAACAACTTATTCGGTCGGTAAAGTAGAACACCCCTTCCAATAGACTTAAAAGTTTAAAAATAATATTTAAAAATCCCGCCAAGGGGGTTTGAATTCAGTGATGGCGCCATCTAGCGGTGGCAACTGGAACTATAAACTCGGTCGGTAAAACAAAGAACCCCTCCTAAGCTGGTGGCGCCATCTAGCGGTACAAATTGGTACTAAAAGCTCAGTCGGTAAAGTAGGACACCCCTTCCAACGTGTAGGAATCTGCCTTATCGACCTGTCCTAGAACCCCCCTAGTTATACTACTAGAGGATAATTTCGCTCAATTTTTCAATTCTTTTTTAAATAACTTTGGGAAACGATGAAAATAAATATTAGCACTGTACATATATAATTTCAAACCCTTTCTCTTTTTTATAACTGCATAAAGAAATTAAAACATGCAACAGAAAATTATTTATAAGCCGTTTTGTTGAGAGCGACTTTACCTTTAAATGAGGGTAAATTTGCTCACTATTATTATTCTGGCAGAATATATTATAATCTGCAAAAATAAAACTAAATATTCTTCAGAATCAAAAAAGATAAATATTAAGCACAACGTCCAAAGTTATTGAAATAAATATTTAATATTGTTTCATCAATAAGTTATTATATTCAATCATTCAATATTAAACGCATTCATAACTATAAAAAATAAGGTTAAGTTTGACAATTTAGTGCTTAAACCGTTTTAAATCGTTAAATTGTCAGTTATAAGAGTACTCTTATTAAAAAAATCGAATTATACATTAAAATAATTGACATGCTTAAAGTATCCAGGCCCAAACATCTTTTTTGTAGACTTATTTCCTGAAAGAATTTACACTACAAATTTGATTTTTTTTAAATTTATTTTTTGCAGAATCTATTCATCGCTTTCAGTTTTGAGGTTTATGAAAATCATGTTGGCGATACAGGAAATTTAATGTTTTATAATAATGAAATATGAAAAATTTCACCTTTAATATTGAGTGTTTAATTATTTTCAGTTATTTTAATCACTTATTGCTTCTCAGGTGCAAGACTAAAAAATCCAATTTTTGTCTTAATATTTAAGTTTGACCTTCTTTTCCATTTCATTAAACTTGGGTGATGGAGAACGAGCTACTTTTCAGTTTAAATTTAGTTTTAAAAATCTGCTGAAAAAACGAATTCGTTGCTTAAAATGCAAGTATATTTTTGCAAGCCCATTGTGATAGCCAACTTTAGTTTTATAAAATTACTTGCATTTTAATCAACAAACTCGGATTTGGAAGCAGATTTTTTAAACATGAATAAAACTAAAAAGTAATTCGTTCTCCATCACCAAAAATTATTAGAATGGATGTATGTGTGTATGTATGTCTGTCACAAAATCTTTGTACCCCAATCACACGAAAACGCGTTTACCAATTTAAACTAAGTTTAGCACATTGTTAGATATTGATCCAAGTAAGGTTTATCAATTTACAGATTACAAAAATATTAATTAGAACGGGAGATATTTAATGTTTAGTTTTCAAAAAATTGAAAAATTCATAATCTTACATTTTTTCATGGATTGCTTTTAAAGTCTGTATACTTGAGTATTACATGTTATTTAAGCACATTTCAGCATAATTTTGCAAAAAATACTATCCTATAACCAAGATATAAATATAAAAATATTTGAAAAAATCGAAACTTTCCAACTTTAACATTTCATAATAGAAAGCTTTTAAAATATCTGTTTAAAAATAGTTTTAATGGCAAAAAATCGAGAAAAGTATATTGATGCTAATTACTATAAAACTTAAGTCAGTAGTATTTTGGAATCTTTGATTGAGATTTTAAAGTTAATATAATACAATTCAGAATTATTTTTTCATAACGCGGTGCAAAAAAGGGCACTTTTTTGCACCTTGTTATGAAAAATATCGTTCGTAACTTGTGCTAGCAGTTGCCAATTTTTGAACACTCGTTACGATATTCATCTAATTAATCCAATATTTTTTCATTGCAAGAATTATAGAACTATTGAAAATTGAGTTTTTTTTACTAAAACAGTATTGCAGGATGTTAAGAATTGTAAGTCACATGTGATACAATACCAGCACTATACTACTGGGTAAAAACTTAGATGTTAAAAAGTTTTTTATTTTAATTCTAGATTTCACTTTTAGAGATCTTTTGAGCAATGTTAAGACAAAAGTTATAATAACAGGGTCTTTAGCAAGCGGGAAATATCCGGGAATTCAATGTAACCGAGATATACTGGAAATAAACTAAACCAGGAATGTTCTTATCAAATCAAAAAAAGTTTTATTATATTTATTCGCCCAAATTAACAAATATTGTTCTCTGCATTTGAGTTAGTTAAAAATAATTGATTTGATAAAATGACAGTCCCTTATTCAAATAGTATCTAGTATTTTCCTACTGAAACAGTTAATGGTTAAATTTGGAAATTTTCGATTTTTTTCAAATATTTTTATATCTATATCTTTTTTAGGGAAGACCGGGTCGTAATGGATCAGGGGCGTAATGGATCACTTAAATTTATTCAAAACTGGTAAATCAGAATAATTTCGGTTTTTGATCAAAATAATGTACTTGGTACACTGTAAGTTTGTAGAAAGTTTCATTGTTATTCATTTATTATTGTTAAAAATATGGTAGAAAAACTGATTTTGACGCTCGAAAGTAACTTTTTGAAATCTTTATTTTTTTGTTATATCTTTTTCAAAATTACTTGTAAAAAATTTTTGTTTATCAGGTTTTGAGCTTTAAACATTTGTTTTTAAAGAACAATTGTCAATTTTTGTTTAATACTTACGGTATTGATAAAAAATAACAAAATTTTCAACAAACACCTCCGCGGCGTAATGGATCACTTTGCTTATTTTATTAAGAAAACCCTATTATATTTAAAATATTAATAAAATAATCCTGTCAAGTTTAATTTCTTGTAATTTATATATTAATGAGTACCAATGATAACCCTTTATCAAAAAAAAGTGGAGAATAGATTTTTAAAGAAAAATGGATTTTGCATTTCGCTACAACTTTTTAAAATTTGAAAATTGCATGAAAATGTTAAAAGTTTAAATTAAATATGTTCCATTGTCAATATTCTTTGTCAAAAATTTACAATAGAAACGAAAATTATCAATACCGTAATAATATTTGATGATCTAAATTATAATTTCATTGCTGATCCATTACGCTTCGGGTAGTGATCCATTACGCCCCGGCACGAGGCGAAATTCCTCACCTTGCATTTCTCCAAAAACATTGTTCTAGAAAACAAGTATAAGTGATATTAGGGCGTTCTTTTTTTTCATTGAAAGCTGAGATGTTAGGCTAAGTTTTCCACATAACGACATTTTTATTAAAGCAAGACTGACGAAGTTAAGCAATGTTACGGTATAACCTAACATTAACTCAAATTTAAAATTAATATTTGAGTCCTTAATTTTTTTTTACTAATTTTTTTAAAATTAATATTAAAGTCCCCTCCCCACATTTTTTAAAACCTATGCTCAGCTGAAAGGTGATATCCCGAGATATCACCAAACATAAGCTTACATCAGCACCGCACCGGAAACGAAGTTGGGCTATTTGAGCGCTTTCATTATAACTAGAATTAAAAGACTAGTTAAACAAAATTTATGGTTTTCAGGAACTCATTAAAATAATAATATTATAATTTATACATATATATAGTACGAGCAATATTTTATCCGGATGTCTTGGGGTTTACCCTGAGAAATCCCGGGATATTCCGTATATTTTAGTGTTTAATATTATAGAAATTACGTGTAAAATATCCTGGATATCCTGTATTATTTTAGTTTGGATGGGTATATTTATCCAATTATGTTTTAGTGTTTAATATTACATGAAGCATTCCACTATAACTAGGAACAGAAAAACTAGTTTATTTAAAAGAAAATTATGATTTTCATAAATTTTTTTTACTACTAAAAGCTGCTTGAAGATATCCTTGGATATCTCAATTATTTTAGTTTAATTATTATGGGCACTTATTTGTGGATATCCTTGAATATCCTAATTATTTGTTGGATTATTACCCGAATTTATCTATGGATATCCTTGGATATCTCAATTATTTTAGTTTTATTATCACGAGCATTTATATGTGGATATCCTTGAATATCCTAATTATTTTTGTTTTAATATTGTATGTATTTACATGGGAATATTCTTGGATATCCCAATTATTTTATTTAATTATTACTTGAATTTATCTATGGATATCCTTGGATATCCCTTGTATTTTTACATTAGGTATCATAGAGGTTACATATGGATATCCTGTGATGTCCTGCATATTTTAGTTCAGATATCCTTGGATATCCCGTATGCTTTTACTTTGGGTATCATGGGAATTGTATATGGATGTCTTGAGATATCCTGCATATTTTAGTTTAGATATCTTGGGGTTTACCATGGGATATCCTTGGATATCCCGTATGTTTTTACCTTGGGTGTCATGAAGATTGTATATGGGTGTCCTGTGATATCCTGTATATTTTTTTAATTCGAATATATTGGTGTTTACCATGGGATACTTTAGGTTTCATAGAAGTTACATATGGATGTTCTGTGATATCCTGCATATTTTTAGTTCGGATATCCTGGGATATCCCGTATGTTTTTATTTTTGGGCATCATAGAAATTACTCTGGGATATCCTTGGACATTCTGCATATTGCTGTTGTTTTGTTGCGTACACCTTAGAAGTAATTTTTTTATGAGGTAAAATTGTAATTGAAAATTATAAGAAAGAAAATAATCATATGTATGTACGTCGCCTTTTAAACCTATACATCTTTGGGTGGCTATGGCAATACGCACGCATACACATGATTCCTTAAGACGGGACTAGCATAGCGGCACGCACACATGCATTCTACATATGGTACAGACCACTCATACATAGTTGGCCTCTACTCGTTGCTTCTTCTTCTTCGTTCCATCCTTCCCTCTTCCCCTAGGCCCCATGTGCTTTCAAACAAACGCACGTGCAACGATTCGAATAAAATATTATTTCCTTTTAAACCCAACAAAATAAAGGGAAATTATTTATTCAAAACTATTTTCCCCATTCAAAATTATGAGGTGTTTCTAAGATTATTGAACAATTATAACCAGAGCACCAGCACTAATTATTAGAGCAATATTATTAATAAATAATTAAGTTATTTATTAATAATAGCAATAAATAATTTTTTTCTTCTCAATTTTTATTAATTATTAATTTTTATATTATTAAATTTTTTTTTACTTTTGGAATTATTCGAAAATAATAATTCCAGAAATTCCCTCAATTCGTGAGTTGATTTGTGCGTGTGTGGTGCTTAGGCCGCCCAAATTTGAGAGGCCTAGCAGCAAAAAGAAAAAAAAGGAAATTTTCGCCCGTCGAGTATCTCAAAACTCGGCGGTAAGATAAGATAAAACACCGTAGGATTAATTTGTCAAGGAGATTGAGTGAGTAGTTGTATCGTTCCACTTTATAACTTCTTTTATATCTTTCTGTAAACTCATCTGTTTAAAATCGTAATAAATTGTGAATGTACATTTCAAAATTTTCTGTCTCCTTATTGTCTTTCAATTTTCCTTTCATATTAAATTCTCAAACTATTTAATTAGAAAAAAAAATTCAAAACGATGTTGCTTGGTAAACACTTTTAAAAGAGATAAACGGACCCCATAAAATAAAAACAGGGCCCTCCGGCCCTGGCAGCTTGATTTCCTCCAACGAACCCCCGCAGGCGCACGGTAAATTTAATTTCATCGCTCGACATCAAAAATTTATTCTTCGGATTTTTAAAATTCTGGATTATCTTTCTTGATCTTAACAAACTAAAATAGTAATAATTTTCGGTTCGTAACAAGCTGATGGTGGCAGCGGTGGGATCTTTCTCACGTATTTGCCCGGCCCCATTTTGAATTTTCAAAAAAAAAATTTTTTTGAAAAAAAAATTTTTTTTTTTGGTTTCTTCTTTGTTTTATCTTATTCAATTCTAAATAATTTCGAATTTATAATTTTCCTGCGTGTGAAGTTGATTAAGGAGGAATCTTTTTGGTGTCAGTTTAAGTTTTAAAGAAATTACAAGTAAATATCTTTTAAGATTTTCCTTGTACTTTTATTGTTTAACTGGTAGTGAGTAGTATGTGATGACCCTATTTTAACTAGTGGGGGCTCCAGAACCTCATATAAGGTTATTCTGAATTTCTACTGACGGGAGAAGAATTTTCTTTTCTTAATTCTCAGGAAAATTCTAAGGTAATTTATATTTTGTTCCTCTTTCAAAGTGTTAAAATTCATTATACTGTTTTCAGTGGCATTGAATTTTTTTTGGTAAAGGGAAAATTAGTTCTCTTTATTGTCAACTCGAGTTAAAAAGAAACTGAAAACGAAAGTTCTATTGAGAATGAGATTTTCTCTTTCAGTTTCATAATTGAACTGGTAGTGAGTAGTATGTGACGACCCTATTTTAATTAGTGGGGGCTCCAGAACCTCATTTAAGGTTTAACCAAAGTTTCTGTCAATGGAGAGAACAGATGTTGGCTATTTAATTTTTTTTTCTCAAAAGAATATTTATTGATGGAAGAATAATTTTCTTTAATGTCAGTTTAAGTTTGAAGTAGAAATTGAAAAGAAAATTTAGTAGAATTTTCTTTTAGTTTCACCACTTGACTAAAGGTGAAAAGTATGTGATGGCCCTATTTTTATAGTGGGGGCTCCAGAAATTCATTCAAGGTTAAGTTAGAATTTTCACTGACGAAAGAAGGTTGCTTTGTTCTGCGTTAATTTTCTTTAATTTATAATCTCTCTCTTCAACATCTTAATTTAATTTTGACTTTAATTGGCTTGGAAGAATTAAGAAGAGAAAATAATTTTCTTTAATTAATTTTTCCTGTTTCACTAAAAGTGAGTAGTATGTGATGACCCTATTTCTATAGTGGGGGCTCCAGAACCTCATTTAAGGTTTAACCAAGGTTTCTGTCAACAAAGAGAAAAGGTGTTGGTTATTATTAATTTTCGACAAAATTAATTTTCTTTAATGTCAGTCTAAATATAAAATAGAAATTGATAAGAAGATTTAGTAGGATTTTCTTTTAGTTTCACTACTTGACTAGAGGTGAAAAGTACGTGACGACCCTATTTTTATAGTGGGGGCTCCAGAAATTCGTTTAAGGTCGAGCTAGAATTTTACTGACGAAAGTGGATTAATTTTCTTTTACTTTTATACTCTTTAACTTAATTGTCTTCCTATAACATTTATTTTCCCTTGCTATTTAACTTATTTCAGTTTGTCTTAATTCTTTCCTTAGTTTAAAATGTTTTGCAATGCCGAATAAAAACAAACGTCGTGGAGGGCGATCAAAAACAAAGAGTTTCCTTAAGAGCAAGAAACTTGCTAAGCAGGCAGCCCCAATCTTGGTCGACATCGACGTTGCGCCGTCAACTAGTAAACCCGTAGACAAGGTTGAAGTTTCCTCGGAAAACTCCTTAAATTCGTGGAAAGAATTTTCTGATTATTTTGAATATCTTTTAAATAAAGCCGAAGCCGAAATCGCTCTAGCGAACAAACGAAAGGAGATTGAGCGTCGCGTAAAACTAGCCTTAGAAAATAGGGAAAAAGAAAATATAAATTAGAGTCCACCCTTTTGTAGTAATTCGGTTGTTCCTTTTCTTCGCATTTCTTCTCCCAAAATTTTAACAATGACAACAGTCAACGAAAAATGACAGTTCCCATTGAAGACGGACGCGACCTCCTACATTTGCCACCCTACGTAACAGTAGAAACAAATAAAGTTTTGAACGGAAAATTGAACATCCCTATTGACTTACTGACTAAGTACAATTACATTCCAGAATATAACCTCGACGATAATTGCACTCTGCATGAAGATCTAGACGACGACTGTATTAATGACACACTGGTCCAAATTTTGGGGTAATCTATTTGCCGATAAACGGTGAAGAAAAATTGTTTCAGGGTAGTAGAATCGATAGACGCTACTCTAAGTTGTTTAGGGCAAGGAATCTTCGGTTTCGAAGGATTATTAGAAGCAGGATTTATTCCTAGTCCCACCCTTTAAATCCCATCCGCATTCAAGACAAACTTCCGATGCTACTGATAATTTAAGGTACCAAATTCTTTTATAATAATTATATTTATTTTAAAAGATCAGTAACTCTTTCGCGCTGGTTGCAAGTACAAAGCCGCACGACCAGAAAATTCCTCGGCTGCATCTGAATAATTTTCCGAAAGGAAAACTGAGATTGGAAGAGAATTAAAAAAATTTTCTTCCCATCTCTCTCTGCTCAGAAGCGCTGGTTAAAGTACTGGTCAACCGTTTTGGAAAGCCCCTCGGCTGCGGCTGTAAACCTTACTTTTTCAAAAAGAGGGAGGTGTTACCTCCTTCGGAATTAAGTCAAGAGTCACTCTTTTCCTCTTGCTATTAAATTCAATTCCTTTTCGTACTGGTAATTTGTTTTGTTTTGGACTTTTTTTTTAATATGTCGAAATAAAAATGTCTTCTGGTCCATCGAAACCAAAGAGAGGCAAGAAAGCCGGATTTAAGCACTCCCAAAAATCGGGAATTAAACCAGGTTCTGAGATCTTTTATAAGCTTACACACCCAGTAATCAAAATTCGACCAGTGTGTTCAGTTAAACCTACTCCCAGAATAATTCCGGACGTTATCCCACCTGCTCCTGCTGCAATTCCAATTGCGGTTGAGGTTATAGACGTTGATGTTGAAGAAGCCCTAGCACTCAGACAAACGGCGTATGCTCAGGAAAACCACATTCGACCGGGACCTAACAACGAACAGCTATACGATTCTGACACGACTGTAGATTATGACAGTGACATTATGATTTTGGACTAAGATCTCTAATGTGTGACCAGAAATCAATCCCCGACGTAGTCCCTAAATTTGAGCTCCAACATCCCGTTTTTAAAGACGAGATACCTCCACCCCCAGGAGTTATCCCTATAGAAGTAGTTGGAATACGGAGATCTATAGAAGAAATCTGGGATTTAAAACGGAAACAAATCGACGACAAGATACCTCCACCCCCAGGAGTTATCCCACTAGAAGTAGTTAGAATACGGAGAGCTGTAGAGGAAATCTGGGACCTGAAACGTCTTATACCTTAAAGCTTAGTTTTTTTTTCTTTCAATGACAGAAATATATTATTTTGTCCAGTACAGCGATAAATTCCCCATATCAGATCCAGAGCTGTTAACTCAATCCGTGTTAAGTAGCATTCCCCTTTCTTTCCTCGATTCAGCCCAATTAGTTTCAGTCGTACCCAAGAATAGATTAAAAATAGTAAAAATAGAAAAAAAGAAAATTAGTCTACGATAATCCATGTTTCCCCGCTTAGCCTTAGTAGTGCCAGGTTTCTCTCGGGACCAATGGTCAGAGGTTACTGAGAGGTTGGAAAATCTAGAAGAATACTACCGACAATCAGTCTTACATCACCTGTCCTTAGATTGTAGGGTTAAACGTCTAGAAAAACAAAACAGATTTGTCTTATCATGGATAACTACGCTAGCAGACTCTCACGCTGAAAATACGGAAAAAGTACTCACTATCCAAGAACAAGTTTCAGCACAACAGGACGTTATAGACGAATTGACATCACGACTCCTCAAACTAACAATTCAGTAAAAAAAAAAAGAAAAGGAACTTTTTTTTTCTCTCTCCATGTCTCCAGAGTGGAAGGACGTTTACCTTCCAAATTCAGACGAACTAATAGACAAGATAAATAGAAAATTATTTTTCCTCAGGACAGAATGTAATAGACTGGACCGTAGTAATTATTTGTTGGAAATAAAAATAGAATTTTTGGAAAACCAGCTAGCCTTAAGTTTGTCGGAAGTGAGAGCTGTCAGCGCTAGAGTTACACAGTTGAAATCTTCAATTACGCAATTAGAAACACAAATGAAAAACCTCAGCTTAACCGAAAAATGAATAAAAGAGAGTCGTCTCCATATAGTTCTAACGCGATTAAGGTTTCAACAAAATCCAACAATCACTTCAAAATCGACTACACAAAATTAAATAAAGTCCACGACGGAAAAAGGGGCTTGCAAATTAGGATTAGAAAACTTTTCGCAAGACTAATCCCCAAGTAGACGATCAGCAGGAATAGTCCGCGGTGGCGACACGGTACGTGAATTGCTAAAGATTGCCAAACAACATCCTTTTACTATTGTACATATATACTAACATCTAACTAAAAACGAAAATATTCAATAAACATGGCCACCGGTGGTGGTGGAAACTTAAATCCTAATGGATCTATCCATATAGGGGGGGAAGTACCAAATGTGGGCCCCCTTCCTATGCCACTAGACAACACCAATAATGTCGTCTCAGTACTTGAACAAATGTCAGTACAAACGAATTCAAGTAATATTCCCTTGTTTGACGGTTGCCAGCCCCCGCTCAAAGACTTCTTACAAGAAATAGAAAATAGCGCCGCGTTCATACCGGAGGTGTCGGAGCCCCGTTTTCTCAAGGCTGTCTTGAGCAAACTGAGAGGTTCAGCGCGAGACAGTATTCGTGGCTTACGTTTTGACGGAATAAACGATCTTGTAGAACATTTAAGAAAACGTTTTGCTTCCTCAAAAAAATACCAATGGTATCTCGACAACATAATGTCAATTCGGCTCAAGCAAACTGAAACAGTAAGCGATTACCATGATAGACTAAGAGGACTCGTGAGTGGCGCAAGACACGCGTTAGAACTAAAATATAATAGAGTGTACCGTGAAATAGTTCGGAATGACGTTGGCGCTAACGAACGTGGACAGGAAATTTCTGAGAGCGAAATAATAATGCAGCCAGTTGTCGAAAATGCATTCCGCGCCTTCGTTAGGGGCTTACCCGACGAAATGTCAACCTTCGTTGACACGCGTAATCCCAGAAACCTCGAAGAGGCCTATGAACATGCCCTTTATGCAGAAGAGCGCCGCAATTATGCGGAAAGATCTAGAGCATCTTCTTACCACATTACCCGAGCGGACGACAGGACTCGTTCCCCCAGCCCGTATAGTCGTCAGGTAGAAGGGCACGTTTCAATAGAAAAAAGAAAGAATGATAGTGATAGGGAGAATAGTGGTCCTAGACCCAGCCGAAGTCAACCCAGTGGGGTGATGCAATTTACCCCAGAGCAACTAGCGGCATTTTATAAGTCAATGATGCCGTCATTTGCTCAACCGATGGCTTACGCACCCCCTATCCAACCGATGCCATATCCACAGCCCCCCACGTATGCTGCGCCACGCGCCCCTACACCGCCCCAACAACAATACCAGCAATACAGAGCACCAACACAGAGTTACAGGCCAAGCAACACCCCACCTCGTTCAGTCTCGCCAGGTCCTCCACAAAATCCGAGTTTCCAAAAACCGGATTTAAACTTCCAACAGACTCGACGCTTCGACGCGGCCCCGAGTCCGACTCCTCAGCGTCAGAGATCCGTCCATTTTGCTCCGGACCAAGTTGGGTCCGTAGAGCAAAATCAAGAGGAGAGGACTCCCCAGTAGTTCAACTGGATGCGCCCGAGTTTAGACAAACAAAGGTGAACTTCTTAGTTGATCCTGGCTCTGACACGAACTTAATTAAAGCCAATATTCTAAAACCCGAGCTCACACTTGATCGAAGCAAGTGCACTGAGATTACGGGTATTACCAATCATTCGGTTCAAACATTGGGAACTGTTGAAGTTACAGTCCTCAATGTTCCGATCGAATTTCAAGTTGTAAAAAGTACCTTTCCGATCTCTACATCTGGAATTCTGGGAAGACCATTCTTGCGTCAGGAACAGGCTCAACTTTCCTTCAGACATAACGCTCTTGTAACTATTACAAATCCGGTGACTCCTATTCCGTTTGTGGACCGCGAATCACTGGAAGCTAGGGAAAAGTTGAGACCTCAAATTAAACCATTTGCAAGAATACTAAGAATTCAAGCTCGAACCAGAAAACCGATAGCGATCGATGTACTTAACCCAGAGTTAAAAGAAGGCTATCTCCCTCGCATGCAGGCCCCAGGAGGTGTTTACCTGGGAGAAGCTCTAGTGTCGAGTAAAGATGGTGTATGCCATGCGATGGCTATCAATACCACTGAAGATGACATTGACTTGCGATTAGGGCCACAGGAGCTCATCCCATTTGACTTCTGTAAATTCCCCGGAGAAGAACTCTCTGATTCCGACTCCGAGAAATTGCAGAAGATCACGGACATGGGAACTTCTGATAGGGTCCGTAAGGTCAAGGAGTCCTTATACACCTCTCATTTGACTTAATTACTTAATAGTGTACTAAGTAGCATGCTCGACACTGAGGCATTTGTCTATTTAGATGACATTATTATCTATTCGGACACACTTGAAGAACATGATGTTAGAGCCCGGCGGCTTTTTGTTAAGCTTCGGGAAGCAAATCTAAAACTTCAACCTGACAAGTGTGAATTTTTGAAAACGGAAGTGGCGTATCTTGGGCACATTATTAGCGGAAATGGCGTCAAACCTAACCCAAACAAAATTGAAGCCATTAAAAATTTCCCTAAACCTAAGACGCAAAAAGACATTAGAAGTTTCTTAGGGCTATCCGGATATTATCGCCGTTTCATCAAGGACTACGCCAAATTAGCTAAACCCCTATCGGAGTTGTTAAAGAAGGACGTAAAGTGGGAATGGGGTGAATCACAGTGTAAAAGCTTTTTAAGACTAAGAAAATACTTGTGTCGCAAACCTATTCTGCAATACCCAGATTTCCAACAAAGATTCAAGTTAACCACTGACGCCTCAGAATATGCTGTAGGGGCAATGCTAACTCAAGAAGTAGACGGCATAGATTTACCTGTGAGTTACTTCTCAAAGGTCCTTAATAAAAACGAACTAAACTATCCAAAAGCCGAAAGAGAATGCTTAGCAGTGTTACACGCTGTAGAACATTTTCGACCCTATCTGTATGGTCGAGAATTCACACTAGCATGCGATTTCGAGCCCATTCATTGGATGTCTTATATTGATAATCCGGGAGCAAGGCTCTCAAGATGGAGGCTGAGGCTTCAGGATTATCAATATAAGTTTGAGTATAAACCGGGTAAAATAAATCGAATTGTACAGGCCCTATCAAACAATCCCGTGGAAGAAAGGGCGACCAAAGATGATCAGTGTTCTGACGCAAGTTCCGAGTCGGACTGGACCGATTCGTCACTAGACAATACTGTAGATACCGAAATCAATGTCCCCAAAGGTAACTCTACTCATAAACCTCCGCCACTCCGTGCACTGCCTATTAAGGACAGTAAAAAGGACAATACAAAGGATAGTGCGGGAAAGGATCCTAAGAGTGTTAACCCCTCCCGACCCAGTTCTTCTTCCACAAGGCCTCATACCAGATCAACTTCTCAATCAGACAAAAGAACAATTTTAAAACCTAATCCAACTTTCAAATTACCTGGAACTCCGTCAAAGGTTCCCACAACAAAACCAGGACAACCAGCAGCGAGTCTCCAACCTGGAATTCCTACGCAAAAAGCGACAGCCCCTGGACTGTTGAATTTCAAGCCCACATCCATCTTAAAAAAACCAAAGGGAGCTGTATCAAGCAACCGACCCACGAGGATGAACGCCGACAACTTCCAACTCCCTGGTCCATCCTCGAGATCCGAACCTCCGCCCCGACGACCAGGAAGACCTAAAGGCTCTACCCAGCCAAAGGAACCCGACGGAGAGGAGCCTTATCGGCCTCCGGCAGCAGTAAGCTCAATCGACCCTGATGTCAGCTGCATAGCCAAAAGATTGAGAAAGAGAACGACCTCTGCTGTTTCGTCTCCAAAAGATTCAGCACTCTCCAGTTCTTCTTCAGATGAACGACTGTCCACCAGCGAAAGTGAAGAAGATTCGGACCCTCCGGTGTTTCGAAAAGACCATAGTGCATTCCCCAGTGTTCCGATAAGCCCAACCCCCAAACAATCTTGCGCCACCGAAAGTGATCCCAATGTCTCCGAAACTTCAGCCCTCCCGTTTCCCTTGTGGAATGAACCCTATACAGACGTTTACGTAGATGGCGCGTGTGGAGATAATGGTGGAACGAGGCCCAGAGCAGGCATAGGAGTGTGGTTCGGACCCGACCACCCCCTTAATGTGTCGCGAAGATACGGAGGACGACAAACCAACAACGCATCAGAAATCGAAGCTGCTACAGTGGCGATCCATCAGGCAAAGATAGCCGGGATCAGAAGACTTAGAATTAAAACTGATTCCAAAGTTCTTGTTCAAGGCATCAAGGAATGGGTTCCAAAATGGCAGAGGAACGACTGGAAGACGAACGACAACAAACCCGTTAAAAACCAAAAAGCCTACGAACGATTGATAAAAGCCTTGAAACATGCTGACGTTATTTGGGAACATGTACAAGGGCATGACGGTATTGAAGGTAATGAAAATGCTGATCGTCTCGCCAGAGAAGGTGCACTCCTGGAACCGCCATCCGAATCGAGCTCCTCTTCGGAATCGTCTGCAGAAGAATCAGAAGAAGAACAAGCTCCTGAAAATATAGTAATCAGCGGCCTACCACGCCGTATTAGTAGTGAAGAAAATTCGGACTCTAACAGTGACGAAGAGAAACAAAGTCATCAACACTCCAGCGACAACCTCGACGAATCAGTCCGTAAATTTGAACAGTCCTTAGCCAAGAGAGGCATCGACCCACTAAACCTTACCAATCAAACATTGGCCTGGGATCACGAGGGAATGGATGTGACGTCTCGAAGGCCTTATATTTCCGAAGGCGAAAGTGACGAGGAATACCTCGAATATTTACAAGGTCTAGATCCTTGTCAAGACAACGACGACGATGTTTTCGGAAAAAGAGTCAACGATTTTCTGAAAAACTACAATCAAAATAGACGAGCGAAAACAGAGGTGGAAATAGAACAACTTGAAGCGGAAACAACACCCCCTTGTGCTGAAGCGATCAACAAAGCACCCCCTTCTAGCCCGCCCAGGCCGCCGTCTAGAAGAAGTGTCGTGCGATTTCAGGAAGTGCCTGAAGTTCTAAACGACCCCGAGGAAAACGAATCCCCTCCGAAAAACTCCTTGTTTTTGACCCCGGGATTCCTATCAACTCCAGGCGCACAATCAACCCCGTTTACGCCATTCCAAAAGCGAGGCGTCCACGCGCCAGAAAATCCAACCCAAGAAAGAAAAGGAAACATTGTGCCACGCCGTCTACTATCTAGGAATTTCTCCAGTGAAAATACAGTGAAGTGCGCGGAACCAGTGAGCCCTTTCTTGAAATTAAAAATCCCCTTTTGTGACCCAACAACCCCATCCTCAGCGTCTGAAACATCCGATGACGAGAAACCAGTAAGTAGAAAACAAGAACCTGTTAATATTGACAATAAATGGACAGAACCACTAACTTACAGACGAGACAATTATGCCCATTTTATTTCGGAAGATTGTGAACCTATCGACTCCATTTCAAAACTGTTAATAGCAACAGAAAAGATAGACATGCAGGACATCCGAGATAGTAAACCCACAATAGGACAAGTATATCTAACACTTTGTGGGAAATATAGGGTATATTCGATCGTAGTCAAAAAACGGTATTCGGACGAGTTAGATTGGAGAAATGTTGTCCAAGGGTTGAAAAATTTAAAACACGCCCTTATACTAGACAACCAAAACCATTGTCGCATGGCAAATTCTGGCGACCTCTTAGGTCCCCTTCCACAAAACAAAATGGCGGAACTTGTAGCAGGAATATTCCGCGGTGGCGATATAAAAATCACCTTGTGCCACGGAAGAATCCAAGTTCCTCCTCCGGAACTAAGACCGAAAATAATAGCAGAATTCCACAGTAGTCTTATAGGAGGTCATAAAGGCGTAACGAAAACGTACCGTAGAATACGCGAGCGATTCTACTGGCCAAGACTCCGAGACGAAGTCACAGAGTTTATTCGACAATGTAAAAGTTGTTTCGAGAATAAGCTAGCTAGGGCCCGCACGCGAGAACCTATGATCATAACGGACACACCGGCTATGCCTTTCGACAAAGTGTCTTTAGACACTGTAGGAAAACTTAGAACTACCCCTAATGGGAATCGGCACATTCTCACAATGCAGGATAACTTTAGTAAGTATTGCATTGCCGTTCCCATCCCAGACATAAAAACCACCACCATCGCTCACGCAGTAGCGACAAACCTCTTTGCCACGTTTGGAGCACCCAGATGTGTACTCACAGACAGAGGCGGAAGTTTTGTGAGCTCCCTAATGCGGAAGCTTGAAGGAATATTTGGTGTCAAACAGCTTACAACTTATGGCTATCGACCCCAAACCAATGGGGCTCTAGAAAGAAGCCACATTGAATTGACAGATTATATTAAACACTACGCAAGGGACTTCGATGATTGGGATCGTCTGCTCCCATTTGCGATGTTTAATTACAACACGTCGATTCATGAGGCAACTGATTTCACTCCGTATGAGTTGGTTTTTGGTCATATAGCAAGAATTCCAAGCTCTTTCCCACAAGGTCCAGAACTTGAAACTTATGGGTCATACTTGAAAGATCTTGTCACACGAATGACCGAGCTTCAAAATCTAGCGGCTGGAACTCTGAGAAAGGCAAAATGTCGTTCTAAAGAATTCTATGATCGCAAAGCTCGACCTTCGAATGTTAAGATCGGAGACCAGGTATATACTTATAAGGAAGTAAGAACAAATAAGTTTGACAACAGAGCAAGCGGTCCGTACACTGTTGTAGACATTACCCAGAATAATAATGTTATTCTGGAAAACGAGAATGGCGATAGGTTCGCCAAACATAAAGATAAGGTATTGGTTACCCATTTGTAGCCAATACTTCGCTAATATCAATGTTAACATTTAATTCATTTTAGGAAAAAGGAAAATTAAGATGAAAGGACCAACCGTTTTCCTCCTGACAGGCCTAACCTCCATCCTAGTTCCAGTGGTAATCTGTGGAATCGAATCTTTCCCAAGGACTTCTGATGAGCAGCAGTTCCAAATTACCCCGTTGCCTGTTAGCAGCGGGATATATTATGAGCATCTTGGTACCGTAAGGAGATCCGTGACCAACTGGAGAGTAACCATCTTCCTGGACATAAGCCGGCAACATGGATACATCGATGACCTGAAGGCCCGACTGGAAAAACTGAAGAACCATTGTGCATCTGAAAAGAATTGGTGTCATGAATTTGTAGTCCATCACCCTTGGGAGGATAAATGGGAAATGGCTTCCGAACTGCAGGAGCAGTTCCAAACCCAAATCACCGAATTAGAAAACAACCGCAAACCAATTTTGAAGAAGATGACAGCTCAACTACGAATGAGGCGAAGCGTGCCTCTACTTGGATTCCTAGGAAAAATCGCTGGTCCCATCGCCGGTGTTTTGAATTATGAAGATGGAGAGAGATACGATGCCATCATTCAGGAAGTGAATTCTGCACAAGCCAACCTGTCTCACCTGGTTGGACGTCAAACCCACATTGTGAGATCTCAGCTCGACACACTCCATACCCAAATCGAAAAACATAGCTCCCTAATAAATAAGATTAATCAAAACCTGGACCTGCTAATTAAAAATCAAGAAAATCAATCAGAAGTTAAAGTCGAGTTAGAAAAAAGGGATGCAATATTCAACTTACTGGGAGCATTGAAGACAGGACTGGACCACAACATCCGGGTTACACAAACCATGCTGGAGGCAGTACATGCGGCAAGGCAAGGAAAGCTGCATCTTGGGCTAATCTCCTCCAAACAGTTGGAGCCTATCCCGTATGCTTTTACTTTGGGTATCATGGGAATTGTATATGGATGTCTTGAGATATCCTGCATATTTTAGTTTAGATATCTTGGGGTTTACCATGGGATATCCTTGGATATCCCGTATGTTTTTACCTTGGGTGTCATGAAGATTGTATATGGGTGTCCTGTGATATCCTGTATATTTTTTTAATTCGAATATATTGGTGTTTACCATGGGATATCCTTGGATGTCCCGTGTGTTTTTACTTTAGGTTTCATAGAAGTTACATATGGATGTTCTGTGATATCCTGCATATTTTTAGTTCGGATATCCTGGGATATCCCGTATGTTTTTATTTTTGGGCATCATAGAAATTACTCTGGGATATCCTTGGACATTCTGCATATTGCTGTTGTTTTGTTGCGTACACCTTAGAAGTAATTTTTTTATGAGGTAAAATTGTAATTGAAAATTATAAGAAAGAAAATAATCATATGTATGTACGTCGCCTTTTAAACCTATACATCTTTGGGTGGCTATGGCAATACGCACGCATACACATGATTCCTTAAGACGGGACTAGCATAGCGGCACGCACACATGCATTCTACATATGGTACAGACCACTCATACATAGTTGGCCTCTACTCGTTGCTTCTTCTTCTTCGTTCCATCCTTCCCTCTTCCCCTAGGCCCCATGTGCTTTCAAACAAACGCACGTGCAACGATTCGAATAAAATATTATTTCCTTTTAAACCCAACAAAATAAAGGGAAATTATTTATTCAAAACTATTTTCCCCATTCAAAATTATGAGGTGTTTCTAAGATTATTGAACAATTATAACCAGAGCACCAGCACTAATTATTAGAGCAATATTATTAATAAATAATTAAGTTATTTATTAATAATAGCAATAAATAATTTTTTTCTTCTCAATTTTTATTAATTATTAATTTTTATATTATTAAATTTTTTTTTACTTTTGGAATTATTCGAAAATAATAATTCCAGAAATTCCCTCAATTCGTGAGTTGATTTGTGCGTGTGTGGTGCTTAGGCCGCCCAAATTTGAGAGGCCTAGCAGCAAAAAGAAAAAAAAGGAAATTTTCGCCCGTCGAGTATCTCAAAACTCGGCGGTAAGATAAGATAAAACACCGTAGGATTAATTTGTCAAGGAGATTGAGTGAGTAGTTGTATCGTTCCACTTTATAACTTCTTTTATATCTTTCTGTAAACTCATCTGTTTAAAATCGTAATAAATTGTGAATGTACATTTCAAAATTTTCTGTCTCCTTATTGTCTTTCAATTTTCCTTTCATATTAAATTCTCAAACTATTTAATTAGAAAAAAAAATTCAAAACGATGTTGCTTGGTAAACACTTTTAAAAGAGATAAACGGACCCCATAAAATAAAAACAGGGCCCTCCGGCCCTGGCAGCTTGATTTCCTCCAACGAACCCCCGCAGGCGCACGGTAAATTTAATTTCATCGCTCGACATCAAAAATTTATTCTTCGGATTTTTAAAATTCTGGATTATCTTTCTTGATCTTAACAAACTAAAATAGTAATAATTTTCGGTTCGTAACAAGCTGATGGTGGCAGCGGTGGGATCTTTCTCACGTATTTGCCCGGCCCCATTTTGAATTTTCAAAAAAAAAAATTTTTTGAAAAAAAAATTTTTTTTTTTGGTTTCTTCTTTGTTTTATCTTATTCAATTCTAAATAATTTCGAATTTATAATTTTCCTGCGTGTGAAGTTGATTAAGGAGGAATCTTTTTGGTGTCAGTTTAAGTTTTAAAGAAATTACAAGTAAATATCTTTTAAGATTTTCCTTGTACTTTTATTGTTTAACTGGTAGTGAGTAGTATGTGATGACCCTATTTTAACTAGTGGGGGCTGCAGAACCTCATATAAGGTTATTCTGAATTTCTACTGACGGGAGAAGAATTTTCTTTTCTTAATTCTCAGGAAAATTCTAAGGTAATTTATATTTTGTTCCTCTTTCAAAGTGTTAAAATTCATTATACTGTTTTCAGTGGCATTGAATTTTTTTTGGTAAAGGGAAAATTAGTTCTCTTTATTGTCAACTCGAGTTAAAAAGAAACTGAAAACGAAAGTTCTATTGAGAATGAGATTTTCTCTTTCAGTTTCATAATTGAACTGGTAGTGAGTAGTATGTGACGACCCTATTTTAATTAGTGGGGGCTCCAGAACCTCATTTAAGGTTTAACCAAAGTTTCTGTCAATGGAGAGAACAGATGTTGGCTATTTAATTTTTTTTTCTCAAAAGAATATTTATTGATGGAAGAATAATTTTCTTTAATGTCAGTTTAAGTTTGAAGTAGAAATTGAAAAGAAAATTTAGTAGAATTTTCTTTTAGTTTCACCACTTGACTAAAGGTGAAAAGTATGTGATGGCCCTATTTTTATAGTGGGGGCTCCAGAAATTCATTCAAGGTTAAGTTAGAATTTTCACTGACGAAAGAAGGTTGCTTTGTTCTGCGTTAATTTTCTTTAATTTATAATCTCTCTCTTCAACATCTTAATTTAATTTTGACTTTAATTGGCTTGGAAGAATTAAGAAGAGAAAATAATTTTCTTTAATTAATTTTTCCTGTTTCACTAAAAGTGAGTAGTATGTGATGACCCTATTTCTATAGTGGGGGCTCCAGAACCTCATTTAAGGTTTAACCAAGGTTTCTGTCAACAAAGAGAAAAGGTGTTGGTTATTATTAATTTTCGACAAAATTAATTTTCTTTAATGTCAGTCTAAATATAAAATAGAAATTGATAAGAAGATTTAGTAGGATTTTCTTTTAGTTTCACTACTTGACTAGAGGTGAAAAGTACGTGACGACCCTATTTTTATAGTGGGGGCTCCAGAAATTCGTTTAAGGTCGAGCTAGAATTTTACTGACGAAAGTGGATTAATTTTCTTTTACTTTTATACTCTTTAACTTAATTGTCTTCCTATAACATTTATTTTCCCTTGCTATTTAACTTATTTCAGTTTGTCTTAATTCTTTCCTTAGTTTAAAATGTTTTGCAATGCCGAATAAAAACAAACGTCGTGGAGGGCGATCAAAAACAAAGAGTTTCCTTAAGAGCAAGAAACTTGCTAAGCAGGCAGCCCCAATCTTGGTCGACATCGACGTTGCGCCGTCAACTAGTAAACCCGTAGACAAGGTTGAAGTTTCCTCGGAAAACTCCTTAAATTCGTGGAAAGAATTTTCTGATTATTTTGAATATCTTTTAAATAAAGCCGAAGCCGAAATCGCTCTAGCGAACAAACGAAAGGAGATTGAGCGTCGCGTAAAACTAGCCTTAGAAAATAGGGAAAAAGAAAATATAAATTAGAGTCCACCCTTTTGTAGTAATTCGGTTGTTCCTTTTCTTCGCATTTCTTCTCCCAAAATTTTAACAATGACAACAGTCAACGAAAAATGACAGTTCCCATTGAAGACGGACGCGACCTCCTACATTTGCCACCCTACGTAACAGTAGAAACAAATAAAGTTTTGAACGGAAAATTGAACATCCCTATTGACTTACTGACTAAGTACAATTACATTCCAGAATATAACCTCGACGATAATTGCACTCTGCATGAAGATCTAGACGACGACTGTATTAATGACACACTGGTCCAAATTTTGGGGTAATCTATTTGCCGATAAACGGTGAAGAAATTTGTTTCAGGGTAGTAGAATCGATAGACGCTACTCTAAGTTGTTTAGGGCAAGGAATCTTCGGTTTCGAAGGATTATTAGAAGCAGGATTTATTCCTAGTCCCACCCTTTAAATCCCATCCGCATTCAAGACAAACTTCCGATGCTACTGATAATTTAAGGTACCAAATTCTTTTATAATAATTATATTTATTTTAAAAGATCAGTAACTCTTTCGCGCTGGTTGCAAGTACAAAGCCGCACGACCAGAAAATTCCTCGGCTGCATCTGAATAATTTTCCGAAAGGAAAACTGAGATTGGAAGAGAATTAAAAAAATTTTCTTCCCATCTCTCTCTGCTCAGAAGCGCTGGTTAAAGTACTGGTCAACCGTTTTGGAAAGCCCCTCGGCTGCGGCTGTAAACCTTACTTTTTCAAAAAGAGGGAGGTGTTACCTCCTTCGGAATTAAGTCAAGAGTCACTCTTTTCCTCTTGCTATTAAATTCAATTCCTTTTCGTACTGGTAATTTGTTTTGTTTTGGACTTTTTTTTTAATATGTCGAAATAAAAATGTCTTCTGGTCCATCGAAACCAAAGAGAGGCAAGAAAGCCGGATTTAAGCACTCCCAAAAATCGGGAATTAAACCAGGTTCTGAGATCTTTTATAAGCTTACACACCCAGTAATCAAAATTCGACCAGTGTGTTCAGTTAAACCTACTCCCAGAATAATTCCGGACGTTATCCCACCTGCTCCTGCTGCAATTCCAATTGCGGTTGAGGTTATAGACGTTGATGTTGAAGAAGCCCTAGCACTCAGACAAACGGCGTATGCTCAGGAAAACCACATTCGACCGGGACCTAACAACGAACAGCTATACGATTCTGACACGACTGTAGATTATGACAGTGACATTATGATTTTGGACTAAGATCTCTAATGTGTGACCAGAAATCAATCCCCGACGTAGTCCCTAAATTTGAGCTCCAACATCCCGTTTTTAAAGACGAGATACCTCCACCCCCAGGAGTTATCCCTATAGAAGTAGTTGGAATACGGAGATCTATAGAAGAAATCTGGGATTTAAAACGGAAACAAATCGACGACAAGATACCTCCACCCCCAGGAGTTATCCCACTAGAAGTAGTTAGAATACGGAGAGCTGTAGAGGAAATCTGGGACCTGAAACGTCTTATACCTTAAAGCTTAGTTTTTTTTTCTTTCAATGACAGAAATATATTATTTTGTCCAGTACAGCGATAAATTCCCCATATCAGATCCAGAGCTGTTAACTCAATCCGTGTTAAGTAGCATTCCCCTTTCTTTCCTCGATTCAGCCCAATTAGTTTCAGTCGTACCCAAGAATAGATTAAAAATAGTAAAAATAGAAAAAAAGAAAATTAGTCTACGATAATCCATGTTTTCCCGCTTAGCCTTAGTAGTGCCAGGTTTCTCTCGGGACCAATGGTCAGAGGTTACTGAGAGGTTGGAAAATCTAGAAGAATACTACCGACAATCAGTCTTACATCACCTGTCCTTAGATTGTAGGGTTAAACGTCTAGAAAAACAAAACAGATTTGTCTTATCATGGATAACTACGCTAGCAGACTCTCACGCTGAAAATACGGAAAAAGTACTCACTATCCAAGAACAAGTTTCAGCACAACAGGACGTTATAGACGAATTGACATCACGACTCCTCAAACTAACAATTCAGTAAAAAAAAAAGAAAAGGAACTTTTTTTTTCTCTCTCCATGTCTCCAGAGTGGAAGGACGTTTACCTTCCAAATTCAGACGAACTAATAGACAAGATAAATAGAAAATTATTTTTCCTCAGGACAGAATGTAATAGACTGGACCGTAGTAATTATTTGTTGGAAATAAAAATAGAATTTTTGGAAAACCAGCTAGCCTTAAGTTTGTCGGAAGTGAGAGCTGTCAGCGCTAGAGTTACACAGTTGAAATCTTCAATTACGCAATTAGAAACACAAATGAAAAACCTCAGCTTAACCGAAAAATGAATAAAAGAGAGTCGTCTCCATATAGTTCTAACGCGATTAAGGTTTCAACAAAATCCAACAATCACTTCAAAATCGACTACACAAAATTAAATAAAGTCCACGACGGAAAAAGGGGCTTGCAAATTAGGATTAGAAAACTTTTCGCAAGACTAATCCCCAAGTAGACGATCAGCAGGAATAGTCCGCGGTGGCGACACGGTACGTGAATTGCTAAAGATTGCCAAACAACATCCTTTTACTATTGTACATATATACTAACATCTAACTAAAAACGAAAATATTCAATAAACATGGCCACCGGTGGTGGTGGAAACTTAAATCCTAATGGATCTATCCATATAGGGGGGGAAGTACCAAATGTGGGCCCCCTTCCTATGCCACTAGACAACACCAATAATGTCGTCTCAGTACTTGAACAAATGTCAGTACAAACGAATTCAAGTAATATTCCCTTGTTTGACGGTTGCCAGCCCCCGCTCAAAGACTTCTTACAAGAAATAGAAAATAGCGCCGCGTTCATACCGGAGGTGTCGGAGCCCCGTTTTCTCAAGGCTGTCTTGAGCAAACTGAGAGGTTCAGCGCGAGACAGTATTCGTGGCTTACGTTTTGACGGAATAAACGATCTTGTAGAACATTTAAGAAAACGTTTTGCTTCCTCAAAAAAATACCAATGGTATCTCGACAACATAATGTCAATTCGGCTCAAGCAAACTGAAACAGTAAGCGATTACCATGATAGACTAAGAGGACTCGTGAGTGGCGCAAGACACGCGTTAGAACTAAAATATAATAGAGTGTACCGTGAAATAGTTCGGAATGACGTTGGCGCTAACGAACGTGGACAGGAAATTTCTGAGAGCGAAATAATAATGCAGCCAGTTGTCGAAAATGCATTCCGCGCCTTCGTTAGGGGCTTACCCGACGAAATGTCAACCTTCGTTGACACGCGTAATCCCAGAAACCTCGAAGAGGCCTATGAACATGCCCTTTATGCAGAAGAGCGCCGCAATTATGCGGAAAGATCTAGAGCATCTTCTTACCACATTACCCGAGCGGACGACAGGACTCGTTCCCCCAGCCCGTATAGTCGTCAGGTAGAAGGGCACGTTTCAATAGAAAAAAGAAAGAATGATAGTGATAGGGAGAATAGTGGTCCTAGACCCAGCCGAAGTCAACCCAGTGGGGTGATGCAATTTACCCCAGAGCAACTAGCGGCATTTTATAAGTCAATGATGCCGTCATTTGCTCAACCGATGGCTTACGCACCCCCTATCCAACCGATGCCATATCCACAGCCCCCCACGTATGCTGCGCCACGCGCCCCTACACCGCCCCAACAACAATACCAGCAATACAGAGCACCAACACAGAGTTACAGGCCAAGCAACACCCCACCTCGTTCAGTCTCGCCAGGTCCTCCACAAAATCCGAGTTTCCAAAAACCGGATTTAAACTTCCAACAGACTCGACGCTTCGACGCGGCCCCGAGTCCGACTCCTCAGCGTCAGAGATCCGTCCATTTTGCTCCGGACCAAGTTGGGTCCGTAGAGCAAAATCAAGAGGAGAGGACTCCCCAGTAGTTCAACTGGATGCGCCCGAGTTTAGACAAACAAAGGTGAACTTCTTAGTTGATCCTGGCTCTGACACGAACTTAATTAAAGCCAATATTCTAAAACCCGAGCTCACACTTGATCGAAGCAAGTGCACTGAGATTACGGGTATTACCAATCATTCGGTTCAAACATTGGGAACTGTTGAAGTTACAGTCCTCAATGTTCCGATCGAATTTCAAGTTGTAAAAAGTACCTTTCCGATCTCTACATCTGGAATTCTGGGAAGACCATTCTTGCGTCAGGAACAGGCTCAACTTTCCTTCAGACATAACGCTCTTGTAACTATTACAAATCCGGTGACTCCTATTCCGTTTGTGGACCGCGAATCACTGGAAGCTAGGGAAAAGTTGAGACCTCAAATTAAACCATTTGCAAGAATACTAAGAATTCAAGCTCGAACCAGAAAACCGATAGCGATCGATGTACTTAACCCAGAGTTAAAAGAAGGCTATCTCCCTCGCATGCAGGCCCCAGGAGGTGTTTACCTGGGAGAAGCTCTAGTGTCGAGTAAAGATGGTGTATGCCATGCGATGGCTATCAATACCACTGAAGATGACATTGACTTGCGATTAGGGCCACAGGAGCTCATCCCATTTGACTTCTGTAAATTCCCCGGAGAAGAACTCTCTGATTCCGACTCCGAGAAATTGCAGAAGATCACGGACATGGGAACTTCTGATAGGGTCCGTAAGGTCAAGGAGTCCTTATACACCTCTCATTTGACTTAATTACTTAATAGTGTACTAAGTAGCATGCTCGACACTGAGGCATTTGTCTATTTAGATGACATTATTATCTATTCGGACACACTTGAAGAACATGATGTTAGAGCCCGGCGGCTTTTTGTTAAGCTTCGGGAAGCAAATCTAAAACTTCAACCTGACAAGTGTGAATTTTTGAAAACGGAAGTGGCGTATCTTGGGCACATTATTAGCGGAAATGGCGTCAAACCTAACCCAAACAAAATTGAAGCCATTAAAAATTTCCCTAAACCTAAGACGCAAAAAGACATTAGAAGTTTCTTAGGGCTATCCGGATATTATCGCCGTTTCATCAAGGACTACGCCAAATTAGCTAAACCCCTATCGGAGTTGTTAAAGAAGGACGTAAAGTGGGAATGGGGTGAATCACAGTGTAAAAGCTTTTTAAGACTAAGAAAATACTTGTGTCGCAAACCTATTCTGCAATACCCAGATTTCCAACAAAGATTCAAGTTAACCACTGACGCCTCAGAATATGCTGTAGGGGCAATGCTAACTCAAGAAGTAGACGGCATAGATTTACCTGTGAGTTACTTCTCAAAGGTCCTTAATAAAAACGAACTAAACTATCCAAAAGCCGAAAGAGAATGCTTAGCAGTGTTACACGCTGTAGAACATTTTCGACCCTATCTGTATGGTCGAGAATTCACACTAGCATGCGATTTCGAGCCCATTCATTGGATGTCTTATATTGATAATCCGGGAGCAAGGCTCTCAAGATGGAGGCTGAGGCTTCAGGATTATCAATATAAGTTTGAGTATAAACCGGGTAAAATAAATCGAATTGTACAGGCCCTATCAAACAATCCCGTGGAAGAAAGGGCGACCAAAGATGATCAGTGTTCTGACGCAAGTTCCGAGTCGGACTGGACCGATTCGTCACTAGACAATACTGTAGATACCGAAATCAATGTCCCCAAAGGTAACTCTACTCATAAACCTCCGCCACTCCGTGCACTGCCTATTAAGGACAGTAAAAAGGACAATACAAAGGATAGTGCGGGAAAGGATCCTAAGAGTGTTAACCCCTCCCGACCCAGTTCTTCTTCCACAAGGCCTCATACCAGATCAACTTCTCAATCAGACAAAAGAACAATTTTAAAACCTAATCCAACTTTCAAATTACCTGGAACTCCGTCAAAGGTTCCCACAACAAAACCAGGACAACCAGCAGCGAGTCTCCAACCTGGAATTCCTACGCAAAAAGCGACAGCCCCTGGACTGTTGAATTTCAAGCCCACATCCATCTTAAAAAAACCAAAGGGAGCTGTATCAAGCAACCGACCCACGAGGATGAACGCCGACAACTTCCAACTCCCTGGTCCATCCTCGAGATCCGAACCTCCGCCCCGACGACCAGGAAGACCTAAAGGCTCTACCCAGCCAAAGGAACCCGACGGAGAGGAGCCTTATCGGCCTCCGGCAGCAGTAAGCTCAATCGACCCTGATGTCAGCTGCATAGCCAAAAGATTGAGAAAGAGAACGACCTCTGCTGTTTCGTCTCCAAAAGATTCAGCACTCTCCAGTTCTTCTTCAGATGAACGACTGTCCACCAGCGAAAGTGAAGAAGATTCGGACCCTCCGGTGTTTCGAAAAGACCATATTGCATTCCCCAGTGTTCCGATAAGCCCAACCCCCAAACAATCTTGCGCCACCGAAAGTGATCCCAATGTCTCCGAAACTTCAGCCCTCCCGTTTCCCTTGTGGAATGAACCCTATACAGACGTTTACGTAGATGGCGCGTGTGGAGATAATGGTGGAACGATGCCCAGAGCAGGCATAGGAGTGTGGTTCGGACCCGACCACCCCCTTAATGTGTCGCGAAGATACGGAGGACGACAAACCAACAACGCATCAGAAATCGAAGCTGCTACAGTGGCGATCCATCAGGCAAAGATAGCCGGGATCAGAAGACTTAGAATTAAAACTGATTCCAAAGTTCTTGTTCAAGGCATCAAGGAATGGGTTCCAAAATGGCAGAGGAACGACTGGAAGACGAACGACAACAAACCCGTTAAAAACCAAAAAGCCTACGAACGATTGATAAAAGCCTTGAAACATGCTGACGTTATTTGGGAACATGTACAAGGGCATGACGGTATTGAAGGTAATGAAAATGCTGATCGTCTCGCCAGAGAAGGTGCACTCCTGGAACCGCCATCCGAATCGAGCTCCTCTTCGGAATCGTCTGCAGAAGAATCAGAAGAAGAACAAGCTCCTGAAAATATAGTAATCAGCGGCCTACCACGCCGTATTAGTAGTGAAGAAAATTCGGACTCTAACAGTGACGAAGAGAAACAAAGTCATCAACACTCCAGCGACAACCTCGACGAATCAGTCCGTAAATTTGAACAGTCCTTAGCCAAGAGAGGCATCGACCCACTAAACCTTACCAATCAAACATTGGCCTGGGATCACGAGGGAATGGATGTGACGTCTCGAAGGCCTTATATTTCCGAAGGCGAAAGTGACGAGGAATACCTCGAATATTTACAAGGTCTAGATCCTTGTCAAGACAACGACGACGATGTTTTCGGAAAAAGAGTCAACGATTTTCTGAAAAACTACAATCAAAATAGACGAGCGAAAACAGAGGTGGAAATAGAACAACTTGAAGCGGAAACAACACCCCCTTGTGCTGAAGCGATCAACAAAGCACCCCCTTCTAGCCCGCCCAGGCCGCCGTCTAGAAGAAGTGTCGTGCGATTTCAGGAAGTGCCTGAAGTTCTAAACGACCCCGAGGAAAACGAATCCCCTCCGAAAAACTCCTTGTTTTTGACCCCGGGATTCCTATCAACTCCAGGCGCACAATCAACCCCGTTTACGCCATTCCAAAAGCGAGGCGTCCACGCGCCAGAAAATCCAACCCAAGAAAGAAAAGGAAACATTGTGCCACGCCGTCTACAATCTAGGAATTTCTCCAGTGAAAATACAGTGAAGTGCGCGGAACCAGTGAGCCCTTTCTTGAAATTAAAAATCCCCTTTTGTGACCCAACAACCCCATCCTCAGCGTCTGAAACATCCGATGACGAGAAACCAGTAAGTAGAAAACAAGAACCTGTTAATATTGACAATAAATGGACAGAACCACTAACTTACAGACGAGACAATTATGCCCATTTTATTTCGGAAGATTGTGAACCTATCGACTCCATTTCAAAACTGTTAATAGCAACAGAAAAGATAGACATGCAGGACATCCGAGATAGTAAACCCACAAAAGGACAAGTATATCTAACACTTTGTGGGAAATATAGGGTATATTCGATCGTAGTCAAAAAACGGTATTCGGACGAGTTAGATTGGAGAAATGTTGTCCAAGGGTTGAAAAATTTAAAACACGCCCTTATACTAGACAACCAAAACCATTGTCGCATGGCAAATTCTGGCGACCTCTTAGGTCCCCTTCCACAAAACAAAATGGCGGAACTTGTAGCAGGAATATTCCGCGGTGGCGATATAAAAATCACCTTGTGCCACGGAAGAATCCAAGTTCCTCCTCCGGAACTAAGACCGAAAATAATAGCAGAATTCCACAGTAGTCTTATAGGAGGTCATAAAGGCGTAACGAAAACGTACCGTAGAATACGCGAGCGATTCTACTGGCCAAGACTCCGAGACGAAGTCACAGAGTTTATTCGACAATGTAAAAGTTGTTTCGAGAATAAGCTAGCTAGGGCCCGCACGCGAGAACCTATGATCATAACGGACACACCGGCTATGCCTTTCGACAAAGTGTCTTTAGACACTGTAGGAAAACTTAGAACTACCCCTAATGGGAATCGGCACATTCTCACAATGCAGGATAACTTTAGTAAGTATTGCATTGCCGTTCCCATCCCAGACATAAAAACCACCACCATCGCTCACGCAGTAGCGACAAACCTCTTTGCCACGTTTGGAGCACCCAGATGTGTACTCACAGACAGAGGCGGAAGTTTTGTGAGCTCCCTAATGCGGAAGCTTGAAGGAATATTTGGTGTCAAACAGCTTACAACTTATGGCTATCGACCCCAAACCAATGGGGCTCTAGAAAGAAGCCACATTGAATTGACAGATTATATTAAACACTACGCAAGGGACTTCGATGATTGGGATCGTCTGCTCCCATTTGCGATGTTTAATTACAACACGTCGATTCATGAGGCAACTGATTTCACTCCGTATGAGTTGGTTTTTGGTCATATAGCAAGAATTCCAAGCTCTTTCCCACAAGGTCCAGAACTTGAAACTTATGGGTCATACTTGAAAGATCTTGTCACACGAATGACCGAGCTTCAAAATCTAGCGGCTGGAACTCTGAGAAAGGCAAAATGTCGTTCTAAAGAATTCTATGATCGCAAAGCTCGACCTTCGAATGTTAAGATCGGAGACCAGGTATATACTTATAAGGAAGTAAGAACAAATAAGTTTGACAACAGAGCAAGCGGTCCGTACACTGTTGTAGACATTACCCAGAATAATAATGTTATTCTGGAAAACGAGAATGGCGATAGGTTCGCCAAACATAAAGATAAGGTATTGGTTACCCATTTGTAGCCAATACTTCGCTAATATCAATGTTAACATTTAATTCATTTTAGGAAAAAGGAAAATTAAGATGAAAGGACCAACCGTTTTCCTCCTGACAGGCCTAACCTCCATCCTAGTTCCAGTGGTAATCTGTGGAATCGAATCTTTCCCAAGGACTTCTGATGAGCAGCAGTTCCAAATTACCCCGTTGCCTGTTAGCAGCGGGATATATTATGAGCATCTTGGTACCGTAAGGAGATCCGTGACCAACTGGAGAGTAACCATCTTCCTGGACATAAGCCGGCAACATGGATACATCGATGACCTGAAGGCCCGACTGGAAAAACTGAAGAACCATTGTGCATCTGAAAAGAATTGGTGTCATGAATTTGTAGTCCATCACCCTTGGGAGGATAAATGGGAAATGGCTTCCGAACTGCAGGAGCAGTTCCAAACCCAAATCACCGAATTAGAAAACAACCGCAAACCAATTTTGAAGAAGATGACAGCTCAACTACGAATGAGGCGAAGCGTGCCTCTACTTGGATTCCTAGGAAAAATCGCTGGTCCCATCGCCGGTGTTTTGAATTATGAAGATGGAGAGAGATACGATGCCATCATTCAGGAAGTGAATTCTGCACAAGCCAACCTGTCTCACCTGGTTGGACGTCAAACCCACATTGTGAGATCTCAGCTCGACACACTCCATACCCAAATCGAAAAACATAGCTCCCTAATAAATAAGATTAATCAAAACCTGGACCTGCTAATTAAAAATCAAGAAAATCAATCAGAAGTTAAAGTCGAGTTAGAAAAAAGGGATGCAATATTCAACTTACTGGGAGCATTGAAGACAGGACTGGACCACAACATCCGGGTTACACAAACCATGCTGGAGGCAGTACATGCGGCAAGGCAAGGAAAGCTGCATCTTGGGCTAATCTCCTCCAAACAGTTGGAGCCTATTCTACGCGACATCCAAGATCATCACACCGAAGTACAGTTCCCTTTATCTGGACCCGCAGTTAACGTTGACGAACTAATTCCAATCTCCACTATCACCATCTTATGTGTAGATCGACAACTGAAAATCCTTGTTGACATCCCTCTATTAGAAAAATATAATTATCAGGCATTAAACATGCACCCACTCCCAACTATTCAGGAGGGGATGGAAAATAAAACAATAAGGGCTTATATCGGGGCAAAATATAATTACCTTCTTATTGATGAAGAGCAGCATACCTATCTCCTACTGACGGAACAGGATTGGAAATCCTGTAAATCAACGACATCATACCATGCTTGTTTGAGTGGAATTCCGATCTACAATCTAAAGGAAAGACCAGTCTGCGAGTCCTCGCTTCTAATCAACCCAACCATCGACGGTTTCAGGACCTGTGAGATCCGAATCATCAATAACCTTGAGTCCTTTTGGAGTCCACTAACCACTCTTTCCAGTTGGTTATACTCTTTTTCCAAGATGGAAGATGTAGTGATTATTTGCCACTCTATTACTCCTATCAATATTAACCTTAATGGAACCGGTATCTTGAAATTGGCACCTGGCTGCATGGCAAGGACCCAGGACACAATAATCCCAGCAACCATTTCTCAGGTTGGGCAAACAGAAATCATCTATGAACCCGACCTGCATCTGAATTTGACTAAATTATCCCCAGTAATTCTCAACTACGGTCACTTGTTATCCATGACCAATGACAACAATCAAAAGGAAGAAGTGGCTGATCCGAAATTTTCCACCTTTAGGATGAACTCCCAAACATTGGATGAGCTGGAACAACAACTGGAGGATCTTGCCATTAAAAGGCACATTGGAAAAAATCAAACAGTCCTTGTTTACTCGTCTTACATAGGCCTGTCATTATTATGTATTCTCCTCATATTCTGTCTTTGTCAACTACCCATGAGAGCAATAACTTCCAAAGTGGTCGGCTTCTTGCCTAGTAAGTCCAAAAGGGGCCACATTGAAGTCTCAAGAAGAAGGAGAAGAAGAATTAGCCTGCCCGAAGACAAAATAATCGATACACAGGAACCAACAACTTCAGGATTAACTCTGGAATCAAAAGAGTTATATTCCGCCATTGAGAGAGGAGATAAGTCTGCTACGTCCGAAGACTTGTCATCACCGAAGATCAGATGACTGACAACGCCCAGGCCAAAACAACGTCTCAAACAATTGCAGCAGGTCGAGAAGACAGAACTGAAAAATGCTTTTCAATCCACACGAGTATCATTCCTCGCCTCACCGAAGACCACTGTGAAGATGCGGATTCAACTCCCAGCACAGAAGCTCCAACCAGCGTAAAATTGTTGTCATACGCAAGTAAAAAAAAAACACCCCAAGAATATGTTCCCCTTCTTAATCCAAAATGAAAAGGAGAAGAGCAAGAAAATTTTATTTATCTCTAATTTTGAGTTCGTTTAAGGTAATGATTTCCACTTCCTTATATTTCGTCGAATTGGAATATTTTTTTACTTCTGTTAATGTTCGTTATAATTCGGTTATAAAACCTAAGTTGATTAAGTAAATATATTAATTGACTTGCTCTCCGCCTCGTCGTTAGAAATGCCCTATGTCCTTTAGTGGTTAAGTTCGGATGGACAAAGGGAGAGAGGAGAGGCTTAGTGACCCAGTTAAACTCCAATAAAATTGATTTTTTTGGAGCACATTGGTGCTTTAAATAATCGATATGCCCCGCCCATTTTCCCTCTTCTCTCTTTCTTTTCGTTTATCTTGACTGTAAGATTGTGCCTTCTCAAAAGGAGGGAGAATATAAGAAAAGGGAAACTTTCGTCTTTTGGTGCAAATCTATTTTTTTAGAAAATCTGTTTTCTCCGTCCTTTTCTGAAAATGATTTTACACACCACACAATCAAACCTTCCTACGCTATGACAATGAATTGATATTGTTTCTATAAAAAAAGGAGATCGCCTTTTTGGCGCAAATCGATGTTTTAAAAAAATCAGTTCTCTGTCCTTTCTGAGAACGGTTTTATACATTTACTAAATTGACCTGCCATCTTTCTACGCTATGACAATGAATCGATATTGTTTTCACCAAATAAAATGGAAATAGGAAAGAAAGGAGCTCCCTTTTTGGTGCAAATCAATGTTTTGAAGGGATCTGCTTTCTCCATCCTTTATTGAAAACAGTTTTATTGTTTCATAAACCCCATTTTACTATGACAATGAATTGATATTGTTCTGGTGAAAATAGGATGGAGCCAAAAAAAAAGGAAATATATATAATTTTTATTATTCATTCTTTAAGGCGAATATAATTTTCATCCCTCCTATTTTCACCATGCCCCTTGCGATTATCTTGTGACGACCTATAATCATAACTCCGTCAACATCCATCAGCAATGAAGATAAAACGGGATAAAACAAGATATAAACAATGAATCATATAATTTTTCTAAAGTTACCTGACTTCAGTAATTTCAAAAAGAAAAATAATATTTTGAAAGTAATAGCTTAATTAAAGGATCACGGAATGATTAAAATTTTTTTTTACTTAGGGTATTTACTTTTCTTAATTAACTTCTCTAATGGATGAATTCAACAAGAATCCTAATTTGCTTAATAAAAAAAAACAAAAAAAAAACAACACAAGTAAATATTCTCTTGAAAATCTTAAAATTAATTGATTTAAATATTAGTTAATATTTACCTCTTCTCTTCTGCTTAGATTGGAGAGAGGGAAATGGGAAAGCAGCAAATATTACTTAAAAAAAAATATATATCTAAATTGACAGAATTATGATATTAAACTTATTTCCTTCTATGTTCAACCTTCAAGCTCTATTTCTCTACCCTCTTCATGCTATTCTCTTGTCACCATTTCTCAGTGTTCCCCCCCCCAATAATGAATAACAGCCTACGTTTTTACCAACATTACCTATTTTGACCTACCAGTATTGTTGGGGATGAACTGCTATTGTCATTTTCATTTTTTTACAAGTTTTTTTTTGTTTGGTTAATTATTCTAAAACTAACTACAATCATCATGTTTAATTGCTAAAACTTATAATAACCACTAATGAACAACACATCAGTAGAGTTACATGGAAATAAACTAAGAGAATTAATCTCTCTCTTCTTAAAAAAAAGAGAGAGGAAACCTCTTGCTATACAAGACAGCTTCATAAAACTTCGAGTGTTTAAAGGTTTCCTAATATTGACAATTTAAGGAAAAATTTAAGGAAATCAAAAGAGTTATATTCCGCTATTGAGAGAGGAGATAAGTCTGCTACGTCCGAAGACTTGTCATCACCGAAGATCAGATGACTGACAACGCCCAGGCCAAAACAACGTCTCAAACAATTGCAGCAGGTCGAGAAGACAGAACTGAAAAATGCTTTTCAATCCACACGAGTATCATTCCTCGCCTCACCGAAGACCACTGTGAAGATGCGGATTCAACTCCCAGCACAGAAGCTCCAACCAGCGTAAAATTGTTGTCATACGCAAGTAAAAAAAAAACACCCCAAGAATATGTTCCCCTTCTTAATCCAAAATGAAAAGGAGAAGAGCAAGAAAATTTTATTTATCTCTAATTTTGAGTTCGTTTAAGGTAATGATTTCCACTTCCTTATATTTCGTCGAATTGGAATATTTTTTTACTTCTGTTAATGTTCGTTATAATTCGGTTATAAAACCTAAGTTGATTAAGTAAATATATTAATTGACTTGCTCTCCGCCTCGTCGTTAGAAATGCCCTATGTCCTTTAGTGGTTAAGTTCGGATGGACAAAGGGAGAGAGGAGAGGCTTAGTGACCCAGTTAAACTCCAATAAAATTGATTTTTTTGGAGCACATTGGTGCTTTAAATAATCGATATGCCCCGCCCATTTTCCCTCTTCTCTCTTTCTTTTCGTTTATCTTGACTGTAAGATTGTGCCTTCTCAAAAGGAGGGAGAATATAAGAAAAGGGAAACTTTCGTCTTTTGGTGCAAATCTATTTTTTTAGAAAATCTGTTTTCTCCGTCCTTTTCTGAAAATGATTTTACACACCACACAATCAAACCTTCCTACGCTATGACAATGAATTGATATTGTTTCTATAAAAAAAGGAGATCGCCTTTTTGGCGCAAATCGATGTTTTAAAAAAATCAGTTCTCTGTCCTTTCTGAGAACGGTTTTATACATTTACTAAATTGACCTGCTATCTTTCTACGATATGACAATGAATCGATATTGTTTTCACCAAATAAAATGGAAATAGGAAAGAAAGGAGCTCCCTTTTTGGTGCAAATCAATGTTTTGAAGGGATCTGCTTTCTCCATCCTTTATTGAAAACAGTTTTATTGTTTCATAAACCCCATTTTACTATGACAATGAATTGATATTGTTCTGGTGAAAATAGGATGGAGCCAAAAAAAAAGGAAATATATATAATTTTTATTATTCATTCTTTAAGGCGAATATAATTTTCATCCCTCCTATTTTCACCATGCCCCTTGCGATTATCTTGTGACGACCTATAATCATAACTCCGTCAACATCCATCAGCAATGAAGATAAAACGGGATAAAACAAGATATAAACAATGAATCATATAATTTTTCTAAAGTTACCTGACTTCAGTAATTTCAAAAAGAAAAATAATATTTTGAAAGTAATAGCTTAATTAAAGGATCACGGAATGATTAAAATTTTTTTTTACTTAGGGTATTTACTTTTCTTAATTAACTTCTCTAATGGATGAATTCAACAAGAATCCTAATTTGCTTAATAAAAAAAAACAAAAAAAAAACAACACAAGTAAATATTCTCTTGAAAATCTTAAAATTAATTGATTTAAATATTAGTTAATATTTACCTCTTCTCTTCTGCTTAGATTGGAGAGAGGGAAATGGGAAAGCAGCAAATATTACTTAAAAAAAAATATATATCTAAATTGACAGAATTATGATATTAAACTTATTTCCTTCTATGTTCAACCTTCAAGCTCTATTTCTCTACCCTCTTCATGCTATTCTCTTGTCACCATTTCTCAGTGTTCCCCCCCCCCAATAATGAATAACAGCCTACGTTTTTACCAACATTACCTATTTTGACCTACCAGTATTGTTGGGGATGAACTGCTATTGTCATTTTCATTTTTTTACAAGTTTTTTTTTGTTTGGTTAATTATTCTAAAACTAACTACAATCATCATGTTTAATTGCTAAAACTTATAATAACCACTAATGAACAACACATCAGTAGAGTTACATGGAAATAAACTAAGAGAATTAATCTCTCTCTTCTTAAAAAAAAGAGAGAGGAAACCTCTTGCTATACAAGACAGCTTCATAAAACTTCGAGTGTTTAAAGGTTTCCTAATATTGACAATTTAAGGAAAAATTTAAGGAAATCAAAAGAGTTATATTCCGCTATTGAGAGAGGAGATAAGTCTGCTACGTCCGAAGACTTGTCATCACCGAAGATCAGATGACTGACAACGCCCAGGCCAAAACAACGTCTCAAACAATTGCAGCAGGTCGAGAAGACAGAACTGAAAAATGCTTTTCAATCCACACGAGTATCATTCCTCGCCTCACCGAAGACCACTGTGAAGATGCGGATTCAACTCCCAGCACAGAAGCTCCAACCAGCGTAAAATTGTTGTCATACGCAAGTAAAAAAAAAACACCCCAAGAATATGTTCCCCTTCTTAATCCAAAATGAAAAGGAGAAGAGCAAGAAAATTTTATTTATCTCTAATTTTGAGTTCGTTTAAGGTAATGATTTCCACTTCCTTATATTTCGTCGAATTGGAATATTTTTTTACTTCTGTTAATGTTCGTTATAATTCGGTTATAAAACCTAAGTTGATTAAGTAAATATATTAATTGACTTGCTCTCCGCCTCGTCGTTAGAAATGCCCTATGTCCTTTAGTGGTTAAGTTCGGATGGACAAAGGGAGAGAGGAGAGGCTTAGTGACCCAGTTAAACTCCAATAAAATTGATTTTTTTGGAGCACATTGGTGCTTTAAATAATCGATATGCCCCGCCCATTTTCCCTCTTCTCTCTTTCTTTTCGTTTATCTTGACTGTAAGATTGTGCCTTCTCAAAAGGAGGGAGAATATAAGAAAAGGGAAACTTTCGTCTTTTGGTGCAAATCTATTTTTTTAGAAAATCTGTTTTCTCCGTCCTTTTCTGAAAATGATTTTACACACCACACAATCAAACCTTCCTACGCTATGACAATGAATTGATATTGTTTCTATAAAAAAAGGAGATCGCCTTTTTGGCGCAAATCGATGTTTTAAAAAAATCAGTTCTCTGTCCTTTCTGAGAACGGTTTTATACATTTACTAAATTGACCTGCTATCTTTCTACGATATGACAATGAATCGATATTGTTTTCACCAAATAAAATGGAAATAGGAAAGAAAGGAGCTCCCTTTTTGGTGCAAATCAATGTTTTGAAGGGATCTGCTTTCTCCATCCTTTATTGAAAACAGTTTTATTGTTTCATAAACCCCATTTTACTATGACAATGAATTGATATTGTTCTGGTGAAAATAGGATGGAGCCAAAAAAAAAGGAAATATATATAATTTTTATTATTCATTCTTTAAGGCGAATATAATTTTCATCCCTCCTATTTTCACCATGCCCCTTGCGATTATCTTGTGACGACCTATAATCATAACTCCGTCAACATCCATCAGCAATGAAGATAAAACGGGATAAAACAAGATATAAACAATGAATCATATAATTTTTCTAAAGTTACCTGACTTCAGTAATTTCAAAAAGAAAAATAATATTTTGAAAGTAATAGCTTAATTAAAGGATCACGGAATGATTAAAATTTTTTTTTACTTAGGGTATTTACTTTTCTTAATTAACTTCTCTAATGGATGAATTCAACAAGAATCCTAATTTGCTTAATAAAAAAAAACAAAAAAAAAACAACACAAGTAAATATTCTCTTGAAAATCTTAAAATTAATTGATTTAAATATTAGTTAATATTTACCTCTTCTCTTCTGCTTAGATTGGAGAGAGGGAAATGGGAAAGCAGCAAATATTACTTAAAAAAAAATATATATCTAAATTGACAGAATTATGATATTAAACTTATTTCCTTCTATGTTCAACCTTCAAGCTCTATTTCTCTACCCTCTTCATGCTATTCTCTTGTCACCATTTCTCAGTGTTCCCCCCCCCCCAATAATGAATAACAGCCTACGTTTTTACCAACATTACCTATTTTGACCTACCAGTATTGTTGGGGATGAACTGCTATTGTCATTTTCATTTTTTTACAAGTTTTTTTTTGTTTGGTTAATTATTCTAAAACTAACTACAATCATCATGTTTAATTGCTAAAACTTATAATAACCACTAATGAACAACACATCAGTAGAGTTACATGGAAATAAACTAAGAGAATTAATCTCTCTCTTCTTAAAAAAAAGAGAGAGGAAACCTCTTGCTATACAAGACAGCTTCATAAAACTTCGAGTGTTTAAAGGTTTCCTAATATTGACAATTTAAGGAAAAGAAGCAAATTTTAATAATGTGTTTCCAATAATCTTAATCAAAAAAAAAAAATTTTTTTTTAATCATTTCTATTAAACTTGTAGTGATAATGATTGGATTTCTGCGAGAAGTTTCGCTGTTCACAAGGGTAGTTGAATTCTTCGAGGGAAATCAGTAATTTTCAACAATTTTGAACAACTCTGCAAGAGTATTCAATTGTCTTGATAACCAACGGGATTCTCCCCATAAGATTAATCAGGATGCCCACTAACCGGAAAACCGGGATATATATTCGGGAATTGAAATTTATACGTAAAAATTCAATACATTTTAGAAAATTTTTTTTGACGTTTAAAAGTAAAGGTAGCAAAATATTTTGTAATAATATTACAGTAATAATATTCTAGTAAGATCCCTTAACATAACAAATATCATTAAAATCTTAAATGGATTCCTTAAAGGAAACTAAATATGTTCGAAGGTTGCATGGTTTAACAATTTTATTCAAAAAGAAAATTTTTTTTTTTAATTCTTGGAAGCATTCAATATTGATTAGGGTGTATGCACCAGTTTTGGCCACTTTAAGGAATTTCCGACTTTTTAGGTCAATTTTTTTTGTATGTTTATTATAAAAAAAGGGGTGAGATACCAAAACTTGTTAATAGGTTAATTATCATTCTTAGTTTCAGAATTTCTTGTTTTTAAAAGGTTAAAAAAAAATGTAATATATTAATAATATAATAAAGTAATAAATAAATGAAAATGTCAACTTTGCCAGTTTTGGACACTTTTGCTCCATTTATGGCCACCGTTCGGCACCATTATTTTAGCCAGTTTCAAAAACTAAATAAAAACTCATGCAGGCATGAAATAAAAGCAAATAGTAATTATAATTTCACAGAAAATAGTAAACTTAATAATATTATGATACATGATATTTTTTTTGTAAACGAACATTATTATAATTATTAAAAAAAAACAATTATTTGTACTCACATTTTTCAAGTTACTATAGAATGTAGTAGGCTTTATTATATTTTAATTATTTTATATTTCAATAAATTTTCAAATAAATATCCAGTAAATAAGTGATACTGTTAATCTATTACCTCTTCTTTACTTTTGAAAGACAATTTTCTTTTAATTCATTTATAATATTTTGGATTATTGACATTTGTTTATATAAACATATAAAATTATATTTTATTTTAGTACTATTATAATTATAATAATGATTATTATAATTTATAATTAAACGAATGTGATGTGTATTATAGTTGATAATAAAAATACTAATTTAGTATAAATCAGGAAACGTCAATAAGCTTTTTCAAGAGGGTGGCTAAACCTGGATAAATGAACAAAAAACTGTTCCGGTTTTGGTCACCCCATTTTTTTTTAAAAAGGGTTTAAACAAAATTTATTTGTATGCAATGAATAATTTATACGAATATTATAATTAACCTATAAATTTATATTATTATCATTATCTTTAAAAACGATATTAGCAATTATATT
Source organism: Leptopilina myrica (nomen nudum) (assembly GCA_032872475.1). Taxonomy (NCBI): domain Eukaryota; kingdom Metazoa; phylum Arthropoda; class Insecta; order Hymenoptera; family Figitidae; genus Leptopilina; species Leptopilina myrica (nomen nudum). The sequence goes on from CM065461.1 coordinate 8,077,013, forward strand.
TTATGCACTGTCTTGCGGTTTATTTTTAGCAACTGGCCGTTTGTCAACACCTCCTTCAAATTATTTTATTTTCATTAAAAAAAAAAATTTTTTTTTTTAAAAGTTTGTCAAGAACATTAATTGTGAAGTAAAATTAAAAAAAAAAAATATATATATATATATATAAAGTAAAGGTAACAGAATACTATTCGAATTAATAAAAGTGTGTGGTTGGCCAAAACCGGTTGCATGGCCAAGAACGGTGCATCTACCCTACTTTTGTATTTAAATAAATGATTTCTCGCAAATAGAAAAAAATGAAAAAAAGGGAAATTTAAATTAATTTACTTTTTTTTGTATTTTTTGTAGAACAAAAAAAAATTTTTTTAGTTGAAGATTCTGGAAAATGTAAATTAAATTGAAACGATATAAATAATTTTGAGGAAATTACAGTTAACAACATTACTGTAATATTAGAATAATCATTTTGCAAATCGGTCACCTTTATGTTTTGTGATAATGCTCTTATGAGTTGTTCAATTTAAAGGGATTTGAGTTTGAAAAGATTTAAACATCCTAATTCAAAAAAAAGAGAGGAGGAGAAAATTATTTTTTTTAGAAATATTTATTTCAAGTGAAACTTTTAATGTTTTCAAAATTGTATTTGGAAATCGGGGAACAGTCAAGGAAAAATGAAATAAACCTTCATGGTAACTAAATAAGATAAATTATATTTCCACATTTATTAAACTAATTCTTATGGTCCCTATTCTTGAATTTTGAGTCCCCTATTTCCCCTAAAACACTGTAGGGGCACTATGAAGCCTGTAAGTTCTTAGTTGAAAGGTTTCCAGATTTTTTTTTAATTAACAATTAAACGAATTTCAACACTTTTTTAATATAATTGTCAAATTTACGTAAAATGTTTCAAACAAGCTATCGTTTCAACAATATAAGGCATGAATCTTGTGAACAAATGTTCCTAACCTCACTAACTCAGGTGCTTAACCATAATAAAATCAATTTCTTTTTATCATAATAAACTACAGTATAACAGGGAAAGAACTAAATATAGTATGGGTGAGCGTTGTTCACCGGAAAGTGAGTATACAGAAATTGAAAATAAACATAAGTACAATATGAATTGGTCAACAACATGTCGTTCAAGAAGTTCTTTTAATTCATTGTTTTCAAAATATTTTTTTTTTCATTCAATAAAAAGAAAAAGAGAGATTTTACTATGAATAATAATCTCACAAATTTCGCTGACTCAGTTCTTAAAAGTATTCTTATCCTGTTTCTAATACTATCAAATAGTACGTAAAATTTTATTCTATCCTAATTAATGGCTTAACTTAAGCTTATTAGATTTACTTATTAAAGTTAAGCGTAAGTTTAAATTTCTTAAGACCCAGGTCTAAAAATTGTCTTGTTGAAATGAATGCTAAATAGAAATATTGCTTTAAATTCCTGACATAAAAACGATCCTTAAGATCAAAAGATCTCTAATTAAAAATTAAAATTTATTAATATCTAATTCTCTTGGGTCCAAACTAATCCAGGTTTCGAATAGCCTGGCCCCGTCTCCGGAGTCGGTCTCTTCTAAGTTTTCTTCTCTCTTCTCTTCCTGACGCGTGACCAACTCGCCCAGCTTCCTCCCAGGCCTCGTTTAATCCAACATCATGACTATAAAAAAAAAGAGTGATTATAATAAGGTCAATAAGGGTTGAATGGGATAAACAGAGGCAGGGATAAATCGAAACAATGGTTATCGCATTTCAAAAAAAAATATATATAGAGGATTCCTTTTGCTAAAATTTTATTACAGTGATTCTCCACAAAGTGAAAAACTTTTAAATATGTCGAAATTCTATTTACTTTGTAATAAACAGGTGATTTTACTGTTAAAAAAAAGGGGGATCATTTTCAACCTAAGAATAAAAGCTAACTCATTGAAATCGGTCTGCCCTTGGAGATGCCATCAAAATTGGACATTCCAGGTGGCGTCACATGCGTCACTCCCCAGAAAAGGAGTAATTTGAATAAATATAATGTAAAACAAAAAAAATATATATAATCCAATTTTATTAATCTTTAGGTCCAGATTATATTTTAAAAAAAAAATCCAAATTTTCAGGTTTTCCACGCAACCTGGAAACCTAAAAATTCCGAAAATATCAAGGAATATTCTTATCGAAATCCTGGAAAATTATTGTTTTTCCAAAGTTATAGTACTTAATCGTAAAATCTAATTTTCTCAAATATTGCAAAATTAATTCAATGTTACAAGAATTTACAATTTTCATGAATGGATGAATTTCAAAAGGTTTTAATTTAGGATTTTGTGGGATTATAATTTTGAATAAACTTATTAGATTTTTTTTTATAAATATATTCAAACTCATTGCAAAAATCGTAGGAATTCAATTATCTTTAAAGTAATAAAATTCTTCTCGTCAAATTTCAATAATTAATTATCTTTATAAATGATGGAATTTTCTATGAAGTTCAATTATTTCTGGAAGTTTTGATGAAGTTCTTGGAAAAATTTGAATTGTTTTCAAGACTTTCCCAATTTAATCACAATTTCACAGAGACTCAATTGGTTTTAACACAATTTTGATTTAATTTTTTTTTGAAAGTGAAATTATTTTTACATTGAAATTTCATTAACATTCAAAAAAAAGGGAATTAAAAAAAAAAAGAGAAAATTTTTTTTTGCTGATAAAATTCTTTAAACCAGAATTCAATTTAAAAAAAAAGCATTTAATAAATTATATATTTTTGTATTTAATTAGTCGGATTCTCGTAGAAGTTTCTAATGTTAAACTCTCTAAATTTGAATTCAAGTTCAGAATTCTTTTGAATTGACGAATTCTGCTATTAAATGGTCGCTTCTACTAATTTAATGGTAAATTTAACTGTAAATTTAAGAAGAAGGTATTATGGCGTGAATTTTTGGAAGTGATTGAATCAAAATAAAAATAGTTTTTATAGAATTAGAGTAACAATTTTTTTTGTTTAGTTTTCGATTTGGGAATTTCAATTACTAAAGAATGTAATCACTGTACTCTTAATCAGAATAATCAAATTCAATTTTATATACATGCGAATAGCACACAGCAAAATACAAGGAATGGCGAGAGTGGCACCACCACAAACTTATAGTTTCAGTGGCGTAGCTAATGTCAGACTGATTTTCTATGAGTAATATAGGTTTGATTATGACTCACCGTTGCCCAATATCCTCGACGGGTCGAGTAGCCATGGGCCGCAAAACATCACGCGGTTCGGCGCTCGTCTCCAGCTACTGTACCTTACTGGCATCCTAAAAAGGAAAAATTTTTATATATTTTAGGAATAAGTATACCGAGGAAACAAATTAATTGATTCAAACATCAAGGCTCGAGCTAGGTCCGTAAATACCGTAAAAGTCCGTAACCTTCCTTGAAGTCCGTAATTCGATTGAAAAGGGTCCGTAAAATACGTATATACGATATAATTTGAACACTTTTAGAGAAATTACAAATGATTGAAGGAATTGAACATTTTCAAAAGTAATAAATTTTTTTAAACCATTTTCGAAACTTTCCTCAATTTAATAATTTCAATAGATAATTATACCATTCTAATAAAATTTTCCAGAAGAATTCAATTTTGGAAAATTATGTAATTATTCAATAAATTTTTACTTACATAATGAAATTCTCGTAGAATTTTTTTTATGAAAATTGATTTAAAAATGGATTCCAGTTAAAATTTTAATTAGAATTAAATATTAAAAGTATTAGAGCGTAGAGTTTTAGAAATAATTTAATTTCGAATTTTCCTAAGGAAATTCCAACTGTCAAAAATTTTCTTAAATTGGTTAATTTGCATTCTAAACGATTATTGAAACTCATAATAGGATTAAGCAGTCTTCACGGTCTATCCCTTATTTCACTAAACGCACCCTATTTTGAGAATTGTCCCAAAAAAAAAAAAATTTTCCTTATGCTTTTCTTCGCAGGAAATTAATTATTTTCAATAATTTTAAGTAATCCCCCCTTAATTAAATTCCTACTAAAATTTCAATTATTCAAACAAAAATCTAAATGAAATTCTCTGCAACTTTCAATCATTTGGTAGATTCTCGTAATTTTAAATATTTACTATTTTCATAAAATGTGTCAACACAATTCATTATAGAGGAAACTTGTTGATACAATTCTGCGAAAGATTCAATTATTTTAGAATGATAAAATCTCATTTATGAGTCCGACCACTTTTAATTAAATCATCGCAGAATTTTAAACATTTTATTTTAAATAAATTTCTTGAAAATTGCAATTATTATATTAAAAAAAAAAAGAGAAAGAAGAAATTTTTTTATTGAATTCTCTAATATAATGAATGTCATTAAAATTTTAATTAGACTCCTTAAAAGAAATTAAATTTTTTCAACATTGTCAATGCAATTCTTCGTAAAACTTAAAATGTAAGAAATTTTTAGTTATAGTATAAACGAATTATTTGGGACTTACATGATTGATTTTTGTGGAATTGAATTATTGTTCTTCATACTTTTAACTGGCAACTCTGTAGAATTAATTTTTCTTTGAAAATGTTTAATTGAAATTGATGTTATTAACATAATATTCTTACAATAATAAAATTATTTTGTCAGTCGGTCATTTTTAATTGTTGTGAAACGAAGGAAGTGAGTCCACTTCTTTGTGTTTCATAATAACATTCCTATGAGTTATTCAATTTGAATTTTGAACATTTTATTAAAAAGAAAATTTAAAGAAAACTTACCTATGTGCCGGTTCTAATCCAATCAAGAGATTTTTCAGCTCCAAACAAGCTTTTAACTTGTTTAATTGGACAATAGAAGAGTCCCTCGCCTGGTCATTTATGTTTTCCAGACTAGGAAAATTCTCTACTCCCACCCTTGCCCTACCACTTTTGTCTTCTTCCCCTTTCAAGGCGAAGTATTTCAAAAAAAATTCTCTCCTGAGACCACCCTGTCCTTCTTCAGGAAGAGCTTTATAAATTATACAGGCCTTCAAAAAGACCTGATTCCCTGAAAGATTCATTTTCTCCTCATCATTCCCCACTTTCTTGTTCATTGTTATAAAAATTTCCCTCAATTTTTCTATCTCTAATCTCTCCATCATCATCATTAATCTGAAAACTTCCTTCTTGAAATCATCCACTGTATCATTTATTCTACTGCCGCCTTTGTTCTCTATCACTTCACTTTCACTCTTTTCCACTACAACTTTTTCACTTTCACTTCTGTCTATTACTTTTTCGTTTTTCCTCTCCATTTCGAGAAGAGAGGGGAAGAGGTATTTTAAAAGGGAAAAGAAAACCACACGAGGTAATTAGTTTCTCGGTTGTCGACGAACTGATCTACGGGGACCTGCGTCTGGACCTCGGCGACATCGAGCCCTTATCACGGTAATTCTATACCAAAACATAGAATCACCGTGACTAAGAACGCACCATAAGAAATACATTGTAATTGCTTATAGTGTGTTAAAAGAAAAAAAAATTCTCCTTTAACGACTCTATTAAAAATTCGTAAAGAGAAAGAACAAAGAAGGGCCTGTTTTCCTGAAACTCGTAAAATTACACGCACCCTAACTTCGTTTCCACCGCAGTCAGTTTTCGGGGACGAAAACGGAATATTCACGGTGGGTTGTTACGGTATAACCTAACATTAACTCAAATTTAAAATTAATATTTGAGTCCTTAATTTTTTTTTACTAATTTTTTTAAAATTAATATTAAAGTCCCCTCCCCACATTTTTTAAAACCTATGCTCAGCTGAAAGGTGATATTCCGAGATATCACCAAACATAAGCTTACATCAGCACCGCACCGGAAACGAAGTTGGGCTATTTGAGCGCTTTCATTATAACTAGAATTAAAAGACTAGTTAAACAAAATTTATGGTTTTCAGGAACTCATTAAAATAATAATATTATAATTTATACATATATATAGTACGAGCAATATTTTATCCGGATGTCTTGGGGTTTACCCTGAGAAATCCCGGGATATTCCGTATATTTTAGTGTTTAATATTATAGAAATTACGTGTAAAATATCCTGGATATCCTGTATTATTTTAGTTTGGATGGGTATATTTATCCAATTATGTTTTAGTGTTTAATATTACATGAAGCATTCCACTATAACTCCTGTGATATCCTGTATATTTTTAATTCGAATATATTGGTGTTTACCATGGGATATCCTTGGATGTCCCGTGTGTTTTTACTTTAGGTTTCATAGAAGTTACATATGGATGTTCTGTGATATCCTGCATATTTTTAGTTCGGATATCCTGGGATATCCCGTATGTTTTTATTTTTGGGCATCATAGAAATTACTCTGGGATATCCTTGGACATTCTGCATATTGCTGTTGTTTTGTTGCGTACACCTTAGAAGTAATTTTTTTTATGAGGTAAAATTGTAATTGAAAATTATAAGAAAGAAAATAATCATATGTATGTACGTCGTCTTTTAAACCTATACATCTTTGGGTGGCTATGGCAATACGCACGCATACACATGATTCCTTAAGACGGGACTAGCATAGCGGCACGCACACATGCATTCTACATATGGTACAGACCACTCATACATAGTTGGCCTCTACTCGTTGCTTCTTCTTCTTCGTTCCATCCTTCCCTCTTCCCCTAGGCCCCATGTGCTTTCAAACAAACGCACGTGCAACGATTCGAATAAAATATTATTTCCTTTTAAACCCAACAAAATAAAGGGAAATTATTTATTCAAAACTATTTTCCCCATTCAAAATTATGAGGTGTTTCTGAGATTATTGAACAATTATAACCAGAGCACCAGCACTAATTATTAGTGCAATTATTAGAGCAATATTAATAATAAATAATTAAGTTATTTATTAATAATAGCAATAAATAATTTTTTTTTCTTCTCAATTTTTATTAATTATTAATTTTTATATTATTAAATTTTTTTTTTACTTTTGAAATTATTCGAAAATAATAATTCCAGAAAAGTATCAAATTTCACTTTTCTAGCCTGCTAAACAAACGCACGTGCGATGACTTGAATTAAGTATTATTTCTTTTCAAGTTCAACTAAATAAAAGGAAAATTTTTAAATTTTGTCACACACTCCAAAATTATATGGTGTTTCTTAGTTATTGAACAATTATAACTAGAACACCAGCACTAATTTTAGTGCAATTTCATTTATAATTATTAATAATGATATTAATTATAATTATAAATAATGCTATTTTAATAACAACAATGATAAACAATTTTTTTTATTTTATTTAATTTAAAAAAAATTTTTTTTTCTCTTTTATGGAATTATTTGAAAATAATAATTCCAGAAAAGTATCAAATTTTCCCTGACGGCTTTCCGTTCTCAGGCTAAGCGTGAGATTCGCAAGTCAGCAAAAACCTCCCTGACCAATGGGCCTTAAGTTCCAACCCTACTTCTACTCCCACAACCACCTCTTTTAATCCCAAATCTTCCCCCAGATTTAGAAGCGAGGACTAGAGGAGCAATTAACATTTTTCAAAATCGTAGTACAACTTTTGCTCTCTCAGTAAGCTCCTCGTGGAGGCATAAACGGAGTGCAAAACGCCGGGACGCGCCCGTCTGTTAATCGACCCTCATTTCGAAGGACCACTACAAGATAGTGTCCAGCTTTGAGACAGACGAAAATAAATAAAAAGGTAAAAGCTTCACGAAAGTGAAGCCCGACCAAAATTAATTATTTTCGTTGTTTCAAAATTAAAATTTTTAAATTTGAATAAATGTTAATAGTTAAAATCACGTGTAAAGTTTAAAAATTCACAAACTAAAATTTGAGCAGGAATTGAAATTTAATTCAGTGCGTGTGTGTCGAATTTAAATTTCCCTCCCTCAATTCGTGAGTTGATTTGTGCGTGTGTGGTGCTTAGGCCGCCCAAATTTGAGAGGCCTAGCGGCAAAAAGAAAAAAAAAAGGAAATTTTCGCCCGTCGAGTATCTCAAAACTCGGCGGTAAGATAAGATAAAACACCGTAGGATTAATTTGTCAAGGAGATTGAGTGAGTAGTTGTATCGTTCCACTTTATAACTTCTTTTATATCTTTCTGTAAACTCATCTGTTTAAAATCGTAATAAATTGTGAATGTACATTTCAAAATTTTCTGTCTCCTTATTGTCTTTCAACTTTCCTTTCATATTAAATTCTCAAACTATTTAATTAGAAAAAAAATTCAAAACGATGTTGCTTGGTAAACACTTTTAAAAGAGATAAACGGACCCCATAAAATAAAAACAGGGCCCTCCGGCCCTGGCAGCTTGATTTCCTCCAACGAACCCCCGCAGGCGCGCGGTAAATTTAATTTCATCGCTCGACATCAAAAATTTATTCTTCGGATTTTTAAAATTCTGGATTATCTTTCTTGATCTTAACAAACTAAAATAGTAATAATTTTCGGTTCGTAACATTTACAAAATTCTTTTTATAAAAGCACTGTTGTCAATTGCTTGTTTAGTCATAGGAAATTTTTGAAATGGGATTTGATGCGTCTCTTACCCGTTCCCGTGTAGAAATCACCATGCTATGCCTAAAATGATTATTGGCCCTAGCTTGGACCTAACTTGGCAACCCCTTTTTATATATCCTAGGCTGGTCCTAATTTGGTACTAACTAGGAGATCCAGTTGTGACTTAGAAAATTTTATAGGAAAATAAAGTGTCAAAATTGATACAGGAAAAACATGTAAAAATTGATAAATATTATTCTCAATTAATATTTATAAAATTAATTGATAATCATATTTTTTAAACAATTTATTGTTTGACATAAATCAGAAAATTATACAAATATTATAAAATAAAGTTAATTTATTAATTTATTAATTCAGCAATTGTTTAAAACTTTAAACAAATAATTGTTATTTACTAACTTTTCACACAATCAACCTAGAAACTAGTAGTTTTTCTAATTTTGCAATAAGTAAATACTCAAATTAGTTAATTGCAAAATTTTAAAAGACTACAAGTGTCTAGACGCTTTATTTTCTCAAAAGTTAATAAATAACAACAATTTTTTGTTTAAACAAATGCTGAATTGTTAAAATTATAAAATATCTCTATTTCATACTTTTTAAAGTAGTTTATTGCAAAATTAGGAAAAACTGCAAGTTTCTAGGTACTTTATATCAAGAGTTAATAAATAACAACATTTATTTGCAATATAATTATAATTAGTAAAATATATTTTTAATTTCGTTCCCAGATTTTAAGTTTCGTTTAAGTTGGTGCTAAACACTAGAAGTTATTGCAGTTTGAATGTGGGCTGACTCACCCAGGTCCAACCCAGGACCTACCTGGACTTCCTAGTTTCATTAGCAAAAATTTCTAAGTCCAAACAAAATTTTTTTGCAACAAAAAATTAATGTTTAAAATGATTTGGAACAATGAAAAACGTGTTTTTAACATAAATTTTTTGACATTTTTTTAAAAAGTGGATCACCCACTTAATTAATTAGCAAAAATTTCAAAGTCCAAAAGACGAATATTTTTTTAGACCAACAAATTAATGTTAAAAATGATTAAGAACAATGAAAAACCTGTTTTTAACGAAAATGTATAGATATTTTTTTCTTGATATAATATAAAAATATTAATTTTTGAATTTTTATATTTGAATATTATTTTATTATTATTGTTGTTGTTAAACTATTTTTTTTATTTATTATGGTGTAGTAGTGTCAATAAATACTTTATTGAAACATCAAAAGCAAGTCAACAAGTCACTGACAATAAAAATTTTGATCTCAACTAGTTTCATTAGCATAGTGGTTAGGGCGTTAGTCTCGTAGTCCGTAGGTCATAGGTTCGATTCCCGCGTGCGTTAGATTTTACTTGCTTCTTAGGTTTGCGTTTATTCTGATTTTTCTGCATTGTATTCGTATAAGTATGCAATTTGAAGATTATATATACTGTAAAATAATTTAATTAACAAATTTCTGATTTTTTTATAAAGACGAAGACATCGATTGCTCCCAGAATCTTTTGAAGGATTTTATTTCCTATGGAAAAATAATAATTAAATATTTATTTAAAAAAAAAGTTATTGATGTTTTCGAAAAATTTGGAAGAAAATTGTAAATAAATGTAACAGATCATTTTTTTGGACTAAAACTTTTTCCTTTAATTTTCTAAAAATTTTAAAAGTATCAATTTCTAAGTGACTAATAGAATTTAAAAACATTTTTTTAAATTATTTTTAGACAACTTTACATGTTATTAAAGCATCTTCTATAATATTAAAATGTTTCCTAGTCGTTTCGTCGTTTCGTCGTTTCGTCGGATTCGTCGGCCAGCAACATATATAGATATACATCGGTTCATCCATCGGCAACATATATACAAATGTACATAAACACATATATGCACACAATACATACACATGTATGCTCACACATATGCACACAATACATACACATGTATACTCACACATATACACACATAACATACACATGTATACTCACACATATGCACACAACACATACACAAGTATACTCACACATATACACAAAACACAAACACATGTATACTCACACATATACACACAATACATACACATGTATACTCACACATATACACGCAACACATACACATGTATACTCACACATATGCACACAATACATACACATGTATACTCACACATATACACACAACACATACACATGTATACTCACACATATGAACACAATACATACACATGTATACTCACACATATACACACAATACATACACATGTATACTCACACATATGCACACAATACATACACATGTATACTCACACATATACAAACAATACATACACATGTATACTCACACATATACACACATAACATACACATGTATACTCACACATATACACACAATACATACACATGTATACTCACACATATGCACACAGCACATACACATGTATACTCACACATATGCACACAATACATACACATGTATACTCACACATATACACACAACACATACACATGTATACCCACACATATGCACACAACACATACACATGTATACTCACACATATACACACAATACATACACATGTATACTCACACATATGCACACAATACATACACATGTATACTCACACATATGCACACAATACATACACATGTATACTCACACATATGCACACAACACATACACATGTATACTCGCACATATGCACACAATACACACACATGTATACTCACACATATGCACACAATACATACACATGTATACTCGCACATATGCACACAATACATACACATGTATACTCACACTTATACACACAATACATACACATGTATACTCACACATATAATGTACCCAAAAAATATTGTTTTGGCTTTTTCGAAAATGTAATAAAAAGAATTTTGTATATTGTAATTGTCGGTACGAACTACAAGCGAGCTACGAAAAGTTGCTGCTGAAATTAAATAACCATATTTTATTATTGAAGAATGATAGAAACTTGGTTCTTGGATTGTTCGAAAGCCAATTAAATTCTCCGTCGTTTGATATATAAATAAAAATTATTTTATATTTTTAGAGATTTTATCACCTAAGAGATTTTGAAAAAAATTGATTAATTTTTCTATTTTTCTGCACCATGTTTGTGTGGCTGCACATGCTAGAAAAATTTTAAATTTCGCAACATAATCTTTAAAGTCTCAGCTTTTATTTGAGCCTTGAAAATGGAAAATCCGTTCAGTAGTTTTTGAAATATCTTAAAAAATGTCCAAGTTTCTATCATTTTTCAATAATAAAATATGGTAATTTAATTTCGGCAGCAACTTTTCGTAGCTCGCCGATCGTTTGTGCTGACAGTTTCTGCCGGTAGTGTATATATATATATATATATATATATATATATATATATATATATATATATGTTTGTAAAGTACACAATATATAATATATACAAAATTCTTATATAATATGTACACGGAGAAAAATGGGTTATACAATTAGGAATATAGAAAAAAAGATCATACTGAATATAATCTGATTAATACCCTCTATAATCTATTTACAACCTTTCAATGTTTTAGAATTATTTCTGGTATTCACATATACATTTTATACTCCAAAATCGAATCAAATTATAATTTTAGATTATTACTATAGCAACATGTTTTTTCAAATTGTCATATTATGAGGTTAAAGTCGTTTTAAAAATTTGTTGTGATCGAACTTTTTTACATATGTGCTGCTATTTTAATTTTCCAGGTTTGTAAATTTCTAATAATTGCATTTTTATATTGATTATAACCATTTTTAGTTTAAATATTACAAGAGAAGATTATTTTTAACCATTTCTTCAAAGTATTTTTATTTACTTACAAAGTGTAAATTTTGTGATTAGTAAGAATTTATTTCTTTGTAAATTTATTTATGATTAATTCATCAATTATTATTGAATTGGTAACAATATTAATAATAATTCTTTAAATAATTTTAATAATTTTGTAGATTTAAAAAAATGAAATTACCAGAAATTTATGTATAAATAAATTTAGTGATTGATCAATTTATTTAATTAATTAATTATTAGCAACAACAAATTCAAATTTTTATTTTTTAAAATTTTATTATTAGGCAATTAAATAGTAAATTAATTTTTTAATTTAAGGGTTAGTTCTAATTTGTCAAAATTTTATTTATTTAAAATAACGTAAAGACCAATTATATTGATGCAAGTTTTATAATCTAAATTAATATGATCAATAATTTGAAAATGGTAATACTTAGATATTTAATTTTATAATTCTGGTTAACTATCCTATATACAATTTAAAATATCATAAAAAGTATAATCTGAATTATATCACTTATAATCCATTTTTCTCTGTGTATGTATGTAAAAAGGTCAATACCAGGTCCTTCTAAAATACATAAACAGTATTTTTGAGGAAGGATGCATCACCTTGAATTTATTATAATGCATGCTTTTTCAATAATACTTTATTAAAAAATTTATTAATTTTTTTTGTTGGACGGGGGTCGGTTTTGGGTTCGATACCTTCCAATACCAAACATAAAGTCAATTGACATTATATTTGGTACTGGAAGGTATCGAACCCAAAACCAACCCCCGTCCAACAAAAAAAATTAATAAATTAATAAATTTTTTTAATAAAGTATTATGGAGGAAGGATATTTTTTTATTAAAAAATTTATTTATTACTATCTTATAGTGGCACTATCGGGTCGGACCCGAAAAGTCAAAAATGACCCGGTAATGACGTCTACGTATATTTTTCGGACCTGGTATTGACCTTTCTACATACATAATTATATATATTGTTTGTTTAATTATTTAACTAAATAAATAAATTTATATATCTGACTCCGTTTAAATACTGAGAAAAAAATCAAAAATTTTTTTGAACTAAAAATTTATGTTTAATTTAAACATATTTTGTTATTGAATTAATTTTAATTTCTACCGAACGAAAATTACTATGCATTGAATCAAAATTATTACGTTTAAATCAAACATAATTTTTGGTTTACTGTATGACTAAGATAATTATGTTTGATTTAAATATATTGTTTTCTCAGTAAAAATGTTAGTTTTTTTATAATAGTTATTGCTAAATGAATTTTTTTACAACTTTTTAAACAAAATTTTATTTCTTCTAAATGAATAAACCGATTGAAATAAATGAAGCTTGAATATTAAGGGGATAAGATATACTTTCATTTAGAATTAGAGACTTTTTAAAGAGTTTATTTTTGAATAATTATTTAACAAATTTGTTATAAACAAATTTTTTTTTAATTTTCTGTGTCTTTTAAAAATTTGATAAAAATATTAACATAATTAAAACTATAAGAAATCAAATTGTATAGTGCAACATGACTATACTTAGTTTTTAATCAATATTATGGTTATATAAATGTTAACTCGACAGTATTTTGTTTATTTCATAGATGCAAACAATGTTTTAATTCAGAAAAACATCAAACTTTCATGTTTGTTGCAATATAATTTTGATTGTAACTTTTTAAAAATTGTTGCTCATAAATCTTTTCAACGAATTTTGATTTCTTATAGTTTTAATTTTATGTTGAAATTTAAAAAAAAATTTTAAAGAGGCAGAACATTAAAAAAATTATTTTTTCATAAAATTAAATACATAATTATTCAAAAATAAATTTTTTAAGAAGTCTCTAATTCTAAAAAAAAGTATAATTATTTTATCTCCTTTATTATATCCCCACTTGATTCATTTAAATCGATTCATTCATTTAGGAAAAATAAAATTTTGTTTAAAAACTTGCAAAAAATTCAATTTGACATAACTTTTATAAAAAAATATTTTTTTTAGTAAAAACTAAAAATCTATACAAAGTAGTAAAAGTTGCTCTGATATATAATAAAAGTTGCTTCGCTCAAAATATTAATTGCTCGAGACATTTTAAATATTACTCGACTTTTAATAACATTTATTAATTTTATTAACAAAATTTTAATTTAACATTTAATTTTAACATCCGACTGGTTCTTAAATTGGAACACTGAGAAAACATTATACTTAAATGAGACACAAAAATAATGTTAGACGATTTTGTTTAAATGAAATTAATTTGTAAGTTTAATCTCAATATATAGAAAATATCTACTGCATTGATTCAAAAGTATTATTTGTTTGAATAATTATATTTAATTCAAACATATTTTCTGTTACGGTTTAAACAAAAATTATGTTTAAAAATTTTATGTTTGAATCAAACTTAAAAGTTAACTACATATAATTTAAAATCAATCACAATTTATGTTTGATTTCAATATATAATCTCTTAATCTCTTAAGTTTTCCTTTTAAAATAAACGTTTATTTTTAGATTCTGGTGCTGCACATGTTCTAAATCAGTTTATATTAATATAATATAACCGACAGTTAAAAAAAATTAATTTGTTTATTCAAAAATTTTATTTTACATTACTTAAAAGTCAAAATAAAAATAAAACTTTCATTTATTGCCAACTTTTTCCTAAACTCAATATCTTCAGACTTACAAAATATAGGCAATATTTATATATGTAAGTAAAAATATTTTTATTTTATGATTAGAAAATTAGTACTTTAAAATTAACTACAAGTGGGTAAAAATAAAATATCAATATTTAAAACAATTTAATCTAAATTTATGAAAAAATAAATGCCGAATAACAAATATTTCAAATCAAACATAAATAATTAAAAAAAATAAATTATTATTTACATACACATGTATATATTTACACATAAATACATAACACACACACATATATATATATATATATATATAAATTAAAATTTTTTTAATATATATAAAATCAATGGAGACGCTATTTAATAAATTTATATAAGTGGAAATAAACAAGTAAAATGTCTTCCGAGCGAGCGTTAGCGAGCAAGGACAACGACGCTAGTTTGTAATTAAGAAATAGAAATGATGGAAATTATTTCCTTCAGAAAATTGTGAATTTCTTACAAAAATATTAAGAAACGGGATAATACGTTATTTTTTTCCCCCAAAGAGAAGAATGATTTTGTTGAACAATATTGTTTACAAAAAAATATTTTTGCAATTTACAATGTTAGTCGAAAAGTAATTATTGAAAAATTAAAAAAAAGTCGATTAGTCGCATTTTTTCACCAGAAATTCTAATAAAGTCACATTTCCTTAAAAAAGTCGAAAAAAGTCGCACAATCCGAGCCCTGTAAAAAGTTTTCAGAATAATTCGAAAAATATATTTAAAATTGTATAAAAAAGTAATAAAATTCTGCATTGCCTTTTATTATTCATGAAAATAATTTATTCTCTAAAAAGAATTATAATTCCAAAAATAATTCAATGTCTGTAATTTTTTCATTTACAAAAATAATTGAATTATTTAGAATAAATTTTTAAAAATTTATAAATAATAGAATTCCTGTAAAATTTATATTATTATATGATAATGAAATGTTTACGTAAAATTTCATTACAATTTTGTTTAAATAATTCAATAATTGTTGATAATTTAATGAAACCAGTAGATATTGAAAATCCTAAAATTGAGGAAAACTTTTGAAAATAATTGAAGCATTGGCTGCAATAAGGGGACGGACGCTCTCTCCACGTATATTCAAATCAGTCAAGCTTCCAAAATTTCGAAAAAAATGAAATTCAAATTTTTAAGTTTTAAAAAGTTCTACCTTATAGGAAATAAGAAGGCGCATCTGTTTTTCCTTACAAATTTTTTTCTAAAACAAATATTTTCCATAATAAACTTGAAAAACTGAAAAATTTTGCTAATAAAAAATCATTCAATTTTAAAACATAAATCATCATATCTTGGGCAAATATTGATGAATTTAATTTAAAAAAAATTCTGTACACTCGTTTGGGTCCATAGAAGACGATGGCATAATAAAAATTTCAAAAAATGAAAATTTGTTTAAACATTTTTAATTGTAAACAGAGCTTTGTCACCAAAGACGTTTTCTTAACTTTGACAAGAAAAAGTCTGCGAGGAATTTTAAGTTTGAACAAACTTCCAGTGAGACATTTGTTGATTATCATGTAACAAAGTTTTCTGTAAATTTTCAAAGAGATTCCTTATTTATTTACAGAAATATAAGAGTATTAACAAATACGGTGGCGCCGCCAGCTACAGCCACTATGCGTAGATACTCAACATAACAGCTGATAATAAAGGATTTTTCTTTACAGAACATATAAACTTATATTTATAATAATATTTATTTATATACATAAATAATAAATAAATTTATTTTATATAAATTATATATTTAATTATAAGAAAATGTTTTAAATATAGGAACATTGAAATGATAATTCGGCATTTGTTGATTCATTCAAAATTTTATTTTCACAAATAAGTTTTGTTATTGATTAAATAATGTGTTTAAAAATTATATTTTAAAAACAATATTCAATGTGGAATGCAATTAAATGTCTTCGAACAATTTAATAGGCACTTAAATAGTATAAAGTTAAACTTTCAACTATTTAGAATTGAATTTTTACTATTTACATACGGTTAAACAATACAACAATACAGTAAACTATCTACATTATCTAAATTACCTTGTTTCTAGAACACTTCCTAACATATATTTTTCAATTAGTTGGATCTGAAACCCTTTTTCGGCCTTTTGTGACAACCCAGGAAAAAAACACTGACAATATTCTCGGAAAAAAAATCGAAAGATATTGAGAAATATTCTATGAAACAGAAATATTTTAACTGCTTACAACTCAATCACAAATAAAAATATGTAAAAATTTGTAAACGTTTCATACACAGACATTTATACACTTAATTTACATATAAAGGCACAATAACAAAACTTATTTGTGAAAATAAAATTTTGAATGAATCAACAAATGCCGAATTATCATTTCAATGTTCCTATATTTAAAACATTTTCTTATAATTAAATATATAATTTATATAAAATAAATTTATTTATTATTTATGTATATAAATAAATATTATTATAAATATAAGTTTATATGTTCTGTAAAGAAAAATCCTTTATTATCAGCTGTTATGTTGAGTATCTACGCATAGTGGCTGTAGCTGGCGGCGCCACCGTATTTGTTAATACTCTTATATTTCTGTAAATAAATAAGGAATCTCTTTGAAAATTTACAGAAAACTTTGTTACATGATAATCAACAAATGTCTCACTGGAAGTTTGTTCAAACTTAAAATTCCTCGCAGACTTTTTCTTGTCAAAGTTAAGAAAACGTCTTTGGTGACAAAGCTCTGTTTACAATTAAAAATGTTTAAACAAATTTTCATTTTTTGAAATTTTTATTATGCCATCGTCTTCTATGGACCCAAACGAGTGTACAGAATTTTTTTTAAATTAAATTCATCAATATTTGCCCAAGATATGATGATTTATGTTTTAAAATTGAATGATTTTTTATTAGCAAAATTTTTCAGTTTTTCAAGTTTATTATGGAAAATATTTGTTTTAGAAAAAAATTTGTAAGGAAAAAAAGATGCGCCTTCTTATTTCCTATAAGGTAGAACTTTTTAAAACTTAAAAATTTGAATTTCATTTTTTTCGAAATTTTGGAAGCTTGACTGATTTGAATATACGTGGAGAGAGCGTCCGTTCCCTTATTGCAGCCAATGCTTCAATTGGAATTTTGCCATGAATTTTATTAAAATTGTTGAACATAATTGAATTTCAAAGAATAATTCTACGAATTTGGAAAATAATTGAACGTATGCAATCATTTGTGATTGATTCAAAATTCAATTTCTTTTAGTGTTTTCAATTAAAATTCTTCTATAAATCCATTTTTTAATAACAAATTAAAAATATATATCCAAAAAATTTTACTCATTTCAGAAGAATTGGAATAATTAAAATTTCTCCAAAAAGGAAGTTTTTTAAGACGATTTGTAGTTCAATTAATTCAAAATTGAAATATTACAACACTCCAAATTAAAATCTTTTGAAATTCATCTGTACTTATGAAAATTGTAAACGCAACTTTTTTTAAGTTTGATTAATTTTGAAAAAATTGTCTAGGTTTTTTCAAGTTTTATAAAATCCCTTAACATTTCCAGGTTTCCAGGTAACGTGGCAACCCTGACTATTTATTAGTAAAATCTGCTAATTTGAAATCAAAAAATCATTCACTAATTGAAATTATAAAAAAATTTTACTAACTCAAATTTAGAGTTTTAAGGTTTTCAAGGATCAAAAAAATTCAAGTAATATAAAGTAATTTAAAACAAGTTGTGAATTAAGATGTTCATTACATGAACAATTTGCTTCCTCTTTACGATAAGCAAAAAATTTGCTTTAAAGTGAATTTTTTCATTTTATTTAATTCTATTAATGCTAATAAAATATATTCTTTTTATACATCAATCGGTTCGTCTTGATAAAATGAAGATTTTTAGTTTGTTTTTAAGTCTAGATTAACATTTTATTATAAAGCAACATAATTTTTAAGAAGGAAATAAATTTCTAATAAAAGTGCGAATTTTTGGTTTTAATTATGTTTAATTCTATAAATTCAAATAAAATATAGACTTTATATATACCAATCGATCCGTTTTAATGCAACGGATAAGATTATTGAAAAAAATGAGTAAAATCTTATTGTACTGGAATATCATTTTGATGAAAGAACTAAATTTTTGATAAAAAAAGGTAATTTTTTTGCTTCAATTGTCATTACCTCTATAAACTCTCATACAATTTATTCTTTTTATATACCAATCGATTCGTCTTGATGCAAAGAATAAGATTTTATTATATATTAACTTCAATAACCAACTTAAAAAAAAATTTTTTTTAAAATTTTTTTTTAGAAAAAAGTCAAAAAAAAAATTTTTCTGAGAATTTTTTAAAGTCTATCAATCCAGTTCGAGATATTTTTATGATGAATATACCTGGTAAATTTTAGCCAAATTCGTTAAAACCTCTTCGAGTTATCGTGTTCACAAAAATCGGGATCCACACACACACACACACACATACATACATCCGGACAATTGTTCAAGGTCTTATATAACATAGTCCCATTAAGAAGAAAATTTGTCAAAAGGATTTTTAAAAATTTTGTAAATTAAACGACTACAAAGCTTCATCACGAGGAAGCAAAAAAGGAACATGAATAAGATGGAAATAAAAAAGAATTGCTTAGGATATATATATATATATAATTTTGATATTCTCTAAATTTGAATTAGTAAAAATGTTTGCTAATTTAAATTAGTGCCTAATTTTTTGCTTTTAAATCAGTGACTTTTATTATTAAATAGTAATTTCTAATAATTTATTGGTAGAAATTTACCAACTCAAATAATACTTGAAAAATTGATAAATATAAACGACAAATTGTATAATACATTATGACTACTTATAAAATAACAAATTTGAAAAAAATAAGAATGTTCTTTAAACTAAAAATATAGATGCAAGAAATAGGAAGAAGCATCATAAAAAATAAATTGTTTATAACATCTCGTAAAATAGTTTGGTAAAAAAAATCTTTTGTATACTTTATGCAAAGATACAAAATAAGAAAAAACTAATTCTTTCTAGGTGTTATTGTACAAGTTTTTATAATTATTTATATCAAATAATTATACTTGTAAAAATAGAAAAAAGCTACATCTTTATAGATGTTACTTTATGAAAGATAATAATTATAAATAATAAATTGTACATAACTATTTAAAAAATAATAATTTTAAAAAATATATTTGACAAATTCAGATAAAATTTTCAAAAATATCAAAATACTAATTCATTCTAGATATTGTTTCGTAATAAGTTAATAATTTACAGACATTAAGTTGTTTATACCAAATTATTAAATTATTTTTTGGAAAAAATGTAATTTGTGCATCTACTGGAAGAATAGTTGAAAAATAAGAAGAAAACTGCATCTTTCTAGGTGCACTTTTACAAAAGTTGAAAATTAGAAACAATAAATTGTTTATAAAAATTTAATAAACAATACTTGTTTTTATAAAATAATTTTTATGACATCCTGAAGTATAAATGCAAAATTAGATAAAGATTGCATCTTTCTAGGTGCACTTTGACAAAAGATGAAAATTATAAACAATAAATTTTTTTGATATTCTCTAAATTTGAATTAGTAAAAATGTTTGCTAATTTAAATTAGTGCCTAATTTTTTGCTTTTAAATCAGTGACTTTTATTATTAAATAGTAATTTCTAATAATTTATTGGTAGAAATTTACCAACTCAAATAATACTTGAAAAATTGATAAATATAAACGACAAATTGTATAATACATTATGACTATTATAAAATAACAAATTTGAAAAAAATAAGAATGTTCTTTAAACTAAAAATATAGATGCAAGAAATAGGAAGAAGCATCATAAAAAATAAATTGTTTATATCATCTCGTAAAATAGTTTGGTAAAAAAAATCTTCTGTATACTTTATGCAAAGATACAAAATAAGAAAAAACTAATTCTTTCTAGGTGTTATTGTACAAGTTTTTATAATTATTTATATCAAATAATTATACTTGTAAAAATAGAAAAAAGCTACATCTTTATAGATGTTACTTTATGAAAGATAATAATTATAAATAATAAATTGTACATAACTATTTAAAAAATATATTTGACAAATTCAGATAAAATTTTCAAAAATATCAAAATACTAATTCATTCTAGATATTGTTTCGTAATAAGTTAATAATTTACAGACATTAAATTGTTTATACCAAATTATTAAATTATTTTTTGGAAAAAATGTAATTTGTGCATCTACTGGAAGGATAGTTGAAAAATAAGAAGAAAACTGCATCTTTCTAGGTGCAGTTTGACAAAAGTAGAAAATTATAAACAATAAATTGTTTATAAAAATTTAATAAACCATAATTATTTTGAAAAAATAAATTTTAAGATATTCTGAAAAATAAATGCAAAATTAGAAAAAAAACTGCATCTTTCTAGGTGCAGTTTGACAAAAGTTAAAAATTATAAACAATAAATTGTTTATAAAATAACAATTATTTATTGACTATTTTCAGTTGGTTTGTAATATATTTGATATGTTTAATCTTATACTTACCTGTGTCTTTTTCAGCTGTCTACAAATTAAACTTGGCTTATATATTCTATATCACTTTTCTGTAAATTTGCAACATTTTTAACAATTTTTTAAAACAATTTAAAATTATTTTTTTTTAAATGATTGGATCAGCGGAAATTCTAGCATCCTTACCTACCATCTCCCCAAGTTTCGTCAAAAAATATTAATTATGTTAAGAGAAATTTCGAAAATGGGGGAGTCGTATTATTACATACTAGGTCACGTGGGTTTTGCCCACATGGCCTTAAGGAGGAAGGATGCATCCCCTTGAATGCAAGGTGATGCTTCCTTCCTCCAAAATACTGTATTAATAAAGTATTATGGAGGAAGGATGAAGAATAATGAATTCAAGGTGATGCATCCTTCCTCCAAATTACTTTTTTAATAAAGTATTATGGAGGAAGGATGCATCACCTTCAATTCATTATACTGCTTCCTTCTTCCATAATAATGAATTCATGGCCCTTAACGTTTGAGACCCGATAAGTGGTGTTACACATATATAGACTTATTAGGTCAGACCCGATAAGTGCAAAATGACCCATTAATGACAGATACACATACAATTTTGTTCCGATAAGTGTAGATGCATATATATATATATATATATATATATCAAAATGTATTTGCAAGTAATATGAACTGAATATTGATGTAACACAAGGTTAATATTATCTTAGATATTTTCAACAATACTCTTATAGTTGTTTGTTTTTTTAATTTTATTATTTAAATTAAACAGCAAACCCTGAAATATGAACAAAAATTTTGCATTATTTGTAATATGTGACACAATCAAGCCGTGCAGAAAATTCTCTCACTTCCTATTAGGGTCCGAAGTGTTCAAAAGCAAAAATAATTAAATTAGAAAAGTCTATATCAAATGAATAAAAAGTTTAAATATAATGTAAATAGTATTTATTATTAAAGAATCTGTACACTGAAAGACTTTTTCCTTTATTTGAAATGACCACATTAAATTTTTAAATACAAAGTTTTTCAATGTATCAAGCTTAATCTATACAAAAAAAATTATACACATATGTATGCATGTGTTTTACATTAATTCAAGATGAATATAACTTTTAAATATAGAAAAATTTGTTTCACAATATAAAATATTCATGATACGCCATTAAATCTAAGATAACAAAATATTTTTTTCAATCATTCAAGAACAGAAGCGATACAAAATTATATATTTTTAGCGTAACTTTCGTAAACAAGATTTGCAAAAGTATAATTGAACATGTAAATTGTACAATTTGAAATAAAAATGTAACTGATATTTAAATCCCAAAATAATTACCAAAAAATAATAATAATAAAAACGCAAGAAATGAAAATGACAGTAAATTGTCGCCTTCTTTGAATATATTAAGAAAATTTATTTCTTATAACAATTGCAATGATTACATTTCGATGAACACTGGCAATTATTCAAAACCCTCTGAAATGTTCATTTTTGGCATTGCCTCTGTAAGTGTGTTTGGTGTTTCTTCGTTCCAAACCCCTGTTCTTATATCCACGCGATCTGTAGTTTTGTGGTTTGTAATTGTAATGAACTTTGGCTGTATGAGCAGAAGATTGTAAATCCAATGATTGGGTTTTCAATTCCGCTTCTTTTTTTTCAGCGTTTAATAGATCTTCTTTTTTATTTAATGTTTTCTCCTTCTCCAAAAGTAGTTTTTCCTTCTCAATTACTTTCGCCTCCCTATCAAGTAAAGATTTCTCTTTTTCTTGTATATAATTAAGTTGTTACTGTAAAAAGGAGGAATGTTGTGTTTGAATCCCGTTATCCAATCCCTGATTCCCAACAAATGAGCCGAACAACAAACGATTTTGTTCAGCTGCACGCAACTGCAACAAGTTATCAGGTTAATTCATTAATATTTGTTGTTGCACGAGTAATTGTTGCTGCTCGGCAAATCTTTGTTGCTCGACAAATCGTTGTTGCTCGGTAAATCGTTGTTGCATCAACATCTGTTGTTCAGCTACCTGCTGTTGATATAGCAGATGTTGATTTGCTGCTTGTTGCTGCATAAGTATTTGTTGTTGATGTTTCTTTTGTTTTTGCATTAATAATTGCTGGTTTTCAAGAGCACCTGATGATAAGTTTCCTACTTGAACATCATTTCGTTGAAACATCAGTGGTTGCTTCCCTAATAGACCATCATTTGATTGCGTTAGAAGTTGTGGTTTCTCAACAATATTAATTCTAGTTCCTTGATTCAGTAGACGTTGATATTGGTTGTCAGCAACTGTTAATTGTGTCCTCACTAGATCGATTTGGCGACCGTGGTTTAGAAGATCTTCTTCCCTATTTTTCCGTTCCTCTTCTTTATTTCTTTCCTGTATTTCTTTTTTCTCTTTATTTCTTTCTATTTCTATTCTACGTTCTTCATCTTTTCTCTGTTTTTCTATTTCCATTTTTCTTATCTCTTCCTCTTTTTTCTGCCTTTCTAGTTCCATTCTTCTTTCTATTTCTACTCTACGTTCTTCATCTTTTCTCTGTTTTTCTATTTCCACTTTTCTTATCTCTTCCTCTTTTTCCTGTCTTTCTACTTCCATTCTTTTTTCTATTTCTACTCTACGTTCTTCATCTTTTCTCTGTATTTCTAGTTCTATTTTTTTTTAATGCTTCCTCTTTTTTATTTCTTTGTAGTTCCATTCTTCTTTCCTTTTCCTCTTTGTTTAGCCATTCTTCTTCTAATCTTCGTTCTTCTTCTTGCATTCTTTTCTTATCTTCCATGTTTTCCTCTTGTGCTTTTTTCGTTTTTTTTCTTCTTCTTTATTTTTTTCAAATTCCTGTCTTCTTTTTTCTGCTGACAACCTGGTACTTTTTCTTATTTGAGATTGACTTTGGCTCAATGGTGAGCTACTGTCAGTTTCAGTGGGGACAGGAAGAGTCGATATTTTAAATCCCTATAAAAAAATTCGAATATTAAAGATTTATTTCTTACATGCGTGACGTTCAATAGTGAAAAGTACTTAGCACCCAAAATATTTTAAGTTCTAGTTGTCAATTTTACATTTAAAATACATAGAAGGAAATAACTCTCAGTGTAATCTTTATTTCAGCTCGAATATTCAATAAAAATGTTTTTTTTATTTTACTATATTAAAAAAAGATTCCACGATAATGGTAAAACAATTATAAACATTTACTATAATTTTTAGGTGATACATATCTTAAACTGTGGAGCGTCACATGTAATAATCAATCATTTGAATAATTCATTTTAAAGTACGTAATAAATATCTCTTCCAGTATTGAACATATTAAATATTCTTCAACATGCGAAATGAATTATACACAACTAAAGAGCAAAATTAAATATCTTTCTGTAAGAAGAAGATTGATTTTATTTATTTTGAAAAACTCTCCACGTCTTGCTCGATTTCAGGAAAAATTGAATATAATTACTAGTTTTTAAGTACTATATAATTTTTTAAATATTGAATAAATAAAGAGTAGTCAGGGGAAAGATAAATTAATTAATTACAAGTGTTAAAAAATGTGGACATCAAAAAGTAATACTCTAGGAGAGTGCCCAGTTAACCTTAAAAATAAACATAAAGACAAACTTTAAATACTTTAATTATGCAAAATGATTCTTTGAAATGAATTACTCATGATAATAGAAGCTTATAATTTTGAAGAGTTTACCTGTGGTTCTTCATTCGACATCTGTACTATCAAAATGATCTTTTTCCTTGAAAACTCAAGCAGCAAAAAAAATCTCTAACCGAAATTGAAAATTGTACAAATAAAGGAAACAGTAAGTATTGAAAATGTTTCTTTTCATAAAAAATACAACCAGCACAGAAAATTTTACATCAAAGTCGAAAAAAATGCAAGTAAGGAGATATGCGAAGTAACTATTAAGAATATTGAATGTGAATAGAAGGGCAACTTCTACATTTTTCAAAAAACTGTTGTTCTTTAAAAACTCGCAGACACATAAAGGAACATTCTGACCTCTGTACCTTGCTTGCTTGCAAAAAAGTAATGGCTCGGTCACACCTCGGCTGCTAGCCTGCGCAGGCAACCGCCACGAGAGAAAGAGAGAGGAAACAAATAATTTGAATTGTCTGACTCTCTCACTCTTATGTGTTGCCATGATGACTTGCAGGCAAGCAGGCAGCCGGGCTGTGACCGTACCATTAGGGTGCAATACTATGTGAGCAGAATACCTCTACCGAAAGCAAAAAATCGTGAAAGTGAAAAGAACAACAATATCTACCTATCTCTTTTGCACTCATGATTTTCTTCTTACGGTCGACGTATTCTGATCACATGGGATTGAATTTTTAGGGTGGCCGAAATCAGAAAGTCATGAGTGAAAAAAAAGATAGGCAGATATTGCTGTTCTTTTCAAACTCACGATTTTCTACTTTCGGTACTTTCATACGTCATGAAATAACATTTCAAAAGAAATGTCACTTTTTAAAACGCCTTCAACACCAGAAGGAAGCCATTAAAGCATTAGGGTGTAACTAGGCCATGGGTGTGAGAGAGATTGAGATACATGTTCGCTACATTTGCACTTATGTCCTAGTTACAAATCGCAACTCAAAACGGTGCCATGGAACTGCACCGTAATTTTAATTTACTGACTGCCTCTTTTGTACGTTAAGACCTAAGCACAATTGATTCGGTT
The DNA here is from genome assembly GCA_032872475.1 of Leptopilina myrica (nomen nudum). NCBI lineage: Eukaryota > Metazoa > Arthropoda > Insecta > Hymenoptera > Figitidae > Leptopilina > Leptopilina myrica (nomen nudum). The sequence goes on from CM065461.1 coordinate 8,103,339, forward strand.
GCAGTGTCGGTTACGGGATATGTAACATTTACATACATTTTGAGGTTAGAAATCCCTAATCGCCAAGTGGTCGAATATTCAAATGGTCGAATACCAAATCGTCGAATCGTCATTTAGTCGAATGCTCAAAACGTCGAATCGGCAAAAATTCGAAAAAATTGTTTAATGTAAGTTAACATTTACTTAAATCAAGCAAATTTTTCGACTTTTTGCCGATTCGACGTTTTGAGTATTCAAGCACATGCGGATTCGACTTGTTGACAATTCGACGTTTTAAGCATTCGACCAAATGACTATTCGACGATTTGGTATTCGACTAATAATGCCCTTTCTCCAATAGGTTCTCAAAACATATGCTAAAATCAACGCAACGCAGTCATTCGCAGACAAACGCAGAGTTATGGGAACCTATTGGAGAAAGGGCATAATCAGAAAGGAGAAAAGCATGCGCTCTCACGTTTGGTAATATTTGTACATCGAAATTTTGTGCTGAACTGATTTTTGTACTTCCTGCTTGGTACCTCTTTCAAATTTAAAAAATACAGTTATACTAATCAATTTTTTTCATAAAAAATTTTGTTCAAATTAAAAATTTTTTATTTTAATTTTTCTTTATTTACATTAAAATTACAAAAAATTATATTTATATTAACTGTTTTCATAATATAATATAAGATCCCTTATTAACCAAATTGCAATTATATATATATATATATATATATAATATATGTGGCGCACTCCCAAGAAAGCTACCTAAGAGGCAACCAAATTATAGGTTATGTTTGGCTTCGATTCATCTTGATTTAAAGTTTATTTTTAATTTTATAAATTTGAAACCAGTTTTTATTGAATATTTTGTGTTAATTTGTTTAATTGAGTAACAATAGTTTTTAATAATAATTGATTCTCTTTGTCTATTTTTATTCCAAAAATTATAAACATAACCTTAAAATTTTTGCTTCTTAGGTACCTTTTTTGGGGCAAGGTCTAAGAATGCCCTGGCATTGTCTCGTTCTCGTTCTCCTGGTATTAATACTTTTCCAGGACAACGCACAATAGGTTCGCGAAATTTATTTGCAAACGAGATTCATTAATGAGATAGAAAAGGACATAAATGCATCTCTATCCTTTTCTAACTCATGCTTTGTGTTCGCGAAGCAGATGTGCTTATGCTTTTCGCATCTCTGAAAAGAATTGACCATTAGTGGCTATGTTGAAAATGTTTTGGAACGAAATTACAGTGTAGGTAATCAGCGACCTCAATAACACATCGGTACCATTTTATATGAAAATCTAATATTTTTTTTTAATTTGTCAGATATACAATATGAAAAAGTACATATTAGTTGTATCACATGTGTGCGAGAGAGATAAATTTACGCACGGGTATGCACATTGTAGCGCACTGTCGCCACTATCCATACGATTGGCCCAACGTTGGCGGAACCAGGAAATCACAGTTGGGGTTGTGGTCCTTCTATATCATATTCACAGTCAATGGTATATTTTTAAATACGTTTTATTCATAACAAATATTGCAAATGGCCGTTGATAAGTGTCATATTTGTTTCAAACGATTTTTTCAAGATAATATTCCTAAAATTAAAAAATATCGATAAATATAATACATTTTTAAGCAGCTGCTTAGAAGTGACAATTATTGTCATATAAAATGGGAAAAATTTCTAGAAAAAAGTATAAAAATCTTTCAACTTCTCAAACGCGGAAATCTAAAATTAAGATCCAGAATCTTAAGATGTATTTTTTATTACAATTTTTTAAATTTTATAATGTTGCTTTTGTACTTTAATTTTGTTTGATTTGCATTTTTAATGCAACAAATATACCACCATTTGAGAAAATTTATCTTCCACTCAAATTTTTGATTTGTTTTTTTACTGAAACATTGGTCAATTAATTAACATGCGTTTTACAGAATTATAATTTATTTTGATTTGCTATTCAGTGATTTGTAATTTTATGTAATTTTTAATTTCAAGTTTTTAATCGTTAAAAAATTGAAAATTAAAAGTAATTATAGTGTAAGTGTACCAATTGCCGAGGGTGTCCCATTTGTCGATGTTACCATGGTAATAACCAAAAAATATTGTCTAAAATGTCTCATTTGTTTGTGGATATAATATTAATAAATTTTTTCACATTTATAATGCTCTAGAAAATTAATATTTATCACATTCTTTCATTTACAATGTGCTACAATGTTTAAATAAATTTCGAAGTTTCTTTACTCGACAATAGGAACCACTCTCGACAATTGGTACGTTTACCCTATTTTAATATAAAGTTTTACAATATTTTTTAGATTTATAGTCAATATTTAATAGAAGAAATCACAAATGTCTAAAATTATTTCTTATCAATGAGTGCTTTAAAAAATTCATTTTAAAACTAGATACATTTTTCTGATAAAAAATCCTTACTGAACGTTTTATTTTTGAGAGCTTGTACAGCATTGCTTTATATTCTTCACAATTTTAAATATTAATTCGTCTCACAACGAGTAACAACTAATTTACTTTTGGTACATCTGTTGTAAGGTGACTTTAAGAAAATTATTTGTAAATCATTAGACAAATATAATTACATTTTCTAATTTTTCTACTCCATGTCGATCATACTCATGAATTATATTTTGATTAAACAAATATTTCTGTATATATCAGGACAATTAAAATTTTGTTTTGAAAAAAAATGCTAAAATCATCTAACGCAAAATAAAATTAAAATTCATCAATAATACAAAATTTTTGAAAATGTAATTACCGTAATAATTAAGTTTTATCTCAAACTTTTTCTTTTTTTGGCTTCAGGAAAGAAAATGATGAAAAAATGACTTATAAATTTTAAAGTAGTTTCTTTCGACAAATAATTCCCTACTATATTTGGAACGAAATAATACCAAATAGACCGCGGGACCTGTTCATTGTTCCCTAAAAAATGAACTTTTGGTAAAAAAAATCTTTTAATTTAAAAAAAATTCCCAATTTTTTCTTTGAATAAATTTAATTGGCGATTCTTTCAGAAATTAATTTGCTACAATATTTGGAACGAAATAATACCAAATATATTGCAGGACCTGTTCATTGGGCCATAAAAATAAACTTTTCGTCAATAAAAAATTCTTTTAATTTAAAAAAATGCCCAATTTTTTCCTTGTATAAATTTAATTGGCGATTTTTTCGGCAATTAATTCTCTACAATATTTGGAACGATATAATACCAAAACAGACCGCGGGACTTTTTCATTAAGCCCTAAAAAATAAACTATTCTTCGAAAAGAAATTATTTTAATTCTAAAAAAAATTCACAATTTTTTCCTTGAATAAATTTAATTGTCGATTCTTCTGGCAATTGATTCGATACAATATTTGGAACAAAATAATACTTAAAAGCGAATTAATTTCTAGAAGATTCGACAATTTAATTTATTCAAGGAATAAATTGTGTTTTTTTAGAATTAAAATATTTTTTTAAAGAAAAATAATAAAATAATCAAATTTAAGTAAATAAAATTGAATTTTAAATTAAATTAAAATAAATATAATTAAATTTTAAATTAAATTAAATTCAATTTTAAATTCAAACTTTCAACCAAAGTCGGTCCATCTTTGGATGCCGAAACTTCGGCTGCCTCAGTTGGTTCGACTTTGGCCCGACGTTCCAACTGTGGCGACCGACATAAATTCGCACCTGGGAAATCTGAATATTTCAAAATTCACATATTTGTAAAAATACATAGTGAAAATAATTACAACTATTATTCACATATTGTTTAACTAGATTATTATTTATGCTATTCACGAAACGAGATTTTACAGTAACCAATCAGCACGTATAATATTATCAGAATACCATAATATTATTTTAGAATATTAAAGTGATATTGCAAATAAAAATGTAAAATATGCACTCCTTGTTTATTTTTGTTAAATGAATATTCTCTTTATATTACCAAAAATATTCCCTCAATAACATTATGGAACAGTATCAAGGAGCAAACATTTAATTTTACTAGAACATTAACCCTCCGTCATACTCCTAGGGAGGGATTCCCTCTTCGGTTTTAGTATTTTTTATATAACATATTTCCATAACAAAATTTAGTTTAAATACAATTAATCTTTAATTATCAGAGTTCAAAGCTAAAAAAAACTCGAAAAATTGAGGAAATTTTAAGTTTAAAAAATCAAGTTTTCAAAACATTTTTTGTTACATTGTTGGAACAAAAAACAAAATCAGATTATAAATTTAATTAAAATTATTTATTTAATGATTTTTTTACTTATTTGTTAAAGTTACATTATTTTTGCATGTAAAATAGAATTCCTTGATTTGCATTCGTGTAATTATTTTGCTTCCTCATAAGGAAGTTTTGCATTCGTGACGATTTTCAATTTTTCAAAACATGGTTATATGGACTCATTTTCATCTAGGATATATGTATGTATATTAAATTCTGAGCAAATGTCCAGATGTATGTGTGTGTATGTATGTCACAAAAAATTGTGTACAAATTATCTCTAACAAATTTTAATGAATTGCCCTCTAAACGTGTGTAATAGTGTGATTATTTCTAAGGTGTGTGACGGAGGGTTAATTTTATACTCAAAACGAATATTATCAAGAATTCAGGTAATATTACATGCTGCTTGGATATTTATGTATTTTGAATATGTATTCATATTAATTAAATAAAAACTCTTATTTGTTTTATAATGCAGGAGGAAGAAGATGAAAGATGAAAATTTTGTTTCAAATGACAATCATTGTTCGACGGAATGTATAAATACATTAGAAACAGACGATACGGGAGTAATACAAAATGTGTGTAAACTAAGTGTTATTGAAGATCAAGAAAAATTAGCTGATACACACAATATTAAGGAGAAAATAGATGAAGAAAAGAAAAGAGGTTTAGAACCAAAAGCTGATGCGCTTGAAGAAGTAAGTGAAAATAAGAACACATACGAGGACAGATTCGAGTCAATTGGTACATGAATCGTAGATGTTGGCTATGTAATATGGCAAACTATGGAGTTATTGAAGAATGAAAAGAAACGTCATAAAATTAATTGTTCGCAGCCAAATTGGGATGTTAGAAATATTATTCAGAGAGGGGTAAAAAGTTTTATATATTTGGAATGTAAGGAATGCCATGCAGTAACTAGCATTTCATCTCATACTGCAGATTCGGATCCAAATTATCAATTAGTAGCTGGTTGTATGGTTGCAGGCGTTCCATACGCAAATATTGAAGAAATTTATGCTGCACAAGGTGTACCATGTATGTATAGTAAAACATTTCGAACTTATCAAGAAAAAGTTGCTTTAGATGCACTAGAGGAAGCAAAAAAATGTATGAAAGAAACGGCAAGAAAAGAAGCGGAAATAGCAATAAAAAAAGGTGATGTTACAAATGGTATACCTCGCATAAAAGTTGTAACTGATGCGTGCTGGTCAAAACGTGCTATGGGAGGACGTAACAATTCATTAGGTTCAGTTACTACTATCATTGGATATGAAACTGGTGAAATTTTAGACATTGTAGTAAAGACTAAAGTATGTGCAAGATGTGAAAAAGCAAAGAAAGAAGGCAGATTACCCACAAAACACAAATGCTTTCAAAATTATGATCGGACAAAAAGCTCTGGTGGAATAGAGCCTGTTAGTGTCGGTGAAGCCCTCTGTCGTAGTGTAGAAACGAAAGGATTAATTTATGAATATATAATAGGTGATGGAGACAGTAGTGTTATGCATACAATTCATAAATTTGATCCGTATAAAGAGTACAATATTAAAGTTAAAAAAAATTGAATGCACGAATCATTTACTAAAAAACTTTACGAAGAAAGTTAAAAATTTGTCCGTAAAAATTAGTGGACCTGAATTTCGCTGTGGTCCTTACAGAAAAGCAAGATCAATATTGAAGAAGAAAATATTGGCTATGCGTATAGAAATTTTGAATGCTTCTAAACGGAGAAGGGAAAACAATCGTTTATCAAAAGCAGATAAGCTAGACTTGCTATTAGAAGATATTATCAATGTGCCCAGTCATACTTTCGGAAATCATAAAGAGTGCGCCAAATTAGAGTGGCCTTGTGTCAAAGAAGAAAAAAATAATGAAGACGAAAATTATATAGAATTACTAGAAGATACGGGGATGTTTCTACAGTTAGTAAAAATTTTTCGAACCTAAAGTATACATACAGAAAGTATACTTTTCAATGCTACAACTAACAGATGTGAATGGTTCAACAATATAATTTGCAAAGTAAATGGTGGTAAACGACCAAACTATACCATGAGATCAAGGTATACTGGAGCATGTGCACTAGCTGTTATCAAGGCAATAAAAAAGAGACCATTACACACACTGTATGCAGGTATAAAAATGGATTGTCCAAAAGTTTTGATTGACATGGAAAATAGAATACAGGTACAAATTGAGAGAAACAGAACGTATGATTATGCACCAAGGCACCAAACAATGCAGAGTCAAAAAAATGATAAGAATTACGGCCCGAAAGCCTTAAAGGTTGATATTTCAGAAATTGAAATGAAGAATTTAATAAACCAGTTGGAAAAGAAACAAAAAGATTATCAGAACAATCGATGGGACGTTTTTTATGAGAAAACAAAATCACAAGCTGAATGTGAATTGTGGAAAGAAATGAGGAAAGAAATGCTAACTGCTTCTAACTACGGGATGATTTGTAAAGCACACAAAAATACACCTTGTGGAAAAAAGGTACATGATATTTTGTATCGTAAACACAAACGAGGACAAATTGCAGAAGCACTGCAATATGGCAAAGATCATGAAAGACTTGCAATATATGATTTGTCAAAATTACTGAACGTGACCATTAATAAATGTGGTATAATGATAGATCCTGAAATTGCATTTTTGGGAGCATCACCAGACGGATACATTAACGCAAAATTGTCAACCTTGGAAATTGATTCTGAAAAGTTATGAATTCAGATGTTGTATCTGAAACGGAGGATTCAAGCAAATGTAACGGAATTGTAGAAGTGAAATGCCCAATAACTGCATTAGGTGTTACAACTGAGGATCAACTTCGAAAGGTACTTTCGGTAAAATCAATGTTACACAGAACTAATCCATATTTTCCAAACAAACAGCATGATTGTTATTATCAAGTACAAGGTGCACTTCGACACACAAAAGCACACTATTGCATTTTTTCTGTATGGAGTGAACATGTCATGATATATTGTGTAGTTTTGCGTGATGACAAATTCTGGAAAGAGCAAATGGAATCAAAACTCATCAGATTTTATGAAAATTGTTTAAGACCTGAAATTTTGGATAGTAGAAAAGAAAGAGGATTGTCTATTAGGGAGCCAGATTATGTTATACAAATAAAAAAGAAAGAGGAAGAAAAAGTAGATTTAGATAAAAGTTACGATTCAATTGTTGAAGTCTATAGCGATTTTGATTCTAGCTCTTCATCATTAGATACCGACGAGTTTGAAGAGTTGTTTGAAAAAGTCAGCAAGGAACAAGATAAAGATGAAGATATATTCTCTGAAATGAAAGACAATGATAGTGACGATGCCGAAAATGTTTATAAGGTTGAAAAAATAAATGTAATTAAAAAAATCAAAATCTGTGAAGAAAGTGACGATGACATTCAAATAATTGAAACTGACACTGCGGAAGTGACAGAAAGAAAGGTTAGAGACAACTTACATGTATTTCCATTAACAGAATGCAGGGATTTAATTCTAAAAGGAGAGTGGTTAAATGAAGTATGTTTAGATAAAATGATACATTTATTGCGAACCCAGTCCGGATATAAAGAAATTTTGTCATTTCAGTATATGTTGTATCCTGAACTAATACCTCCTTTCGAAAGGAAGTTTTATCAACAAGATCTTCAAATTATTGGAGGAGTACAATCAGGACACTGGCGTACACTTTTTTTCGATGGAACATCATTGTACATTTTGGATAGTTACTATAGAAACATCAAATTTAATGATTTGAAAGAGGATGAAAAAAATTATATTAAAGGTAGATATCCATTCTATAATACAAACGATATAAAAGCACTTAGTGTCACAGTGCAACCAGATGGTACCAGTTGCGGAGTCTATGCTGTTGCAAATGCTGTGTCTATCATTTTTCAGGAGGATCCATAAAAAATAAATCACTCCAGAGATGCACGGAAAATGAGAAAGCATTATTATGAAATTTTAAAAAATTAAAAATTAAAACAATTCCCAAGAGCATAACTGGTCTATTATGGATAATGATTTTCTTTTCTCTATGCTTGTTTATTTACATTTTTTTGCAGAATGTGGCTTATCTCTTTTACTTCCTAATAGCCTTCTACTTGTGCTAATTCTTTTTTGCTTACTTCACTGTAAACCTTACTATGCTTATACTATTTCATTCTGCTTGTAAGCTCCAGTGAATACACTGAGCTTTCCTTACAGTGCTTTATTTATTCTTATTGTTTTGCTTGTGCTTACTTTACTTTTGTTGTTCTTAATCTATGCTGCTGTTACGCAATTTATTTCAGCAATCTCTCTTATTATACAGTTTACTATTAAATTTGACTTCATATGAATTGCTTGGTTTTGCATTTTTTACGAAAACTGTACAATATGGAAAATGATGCAAATATGAATAGTTGATTCTAGCTTATTGAGAACACAACTAGAAAATGGTACCTAATACTGTTGAAAATTTACCAGAGATAAAAATCCTTGTCGAATGAGAAAGCTGTTGAGCTAACGAGAGCGGAGCTTTTTTTAAAATTGATAAAGTTGATTCTAGAGTTTTGAGAATCTCTTTAGCATTTGTTAAAAATTAGGATGACATATACACGAAATATGTAATGGTACTTAATACATTTAAAAATTGAATATGGGTAAAAATCAGTATTTAATGAAAAAGGTAAAGGGAGGATGAGGGGGGATCTTATTGTAAAAAATACATAATTGATTCTAGATCTTTAGAATCACTTAAAAAAATTGTTATCAACATAAATTCTGTATACACGGAATATAAAATAGTACCTTTTACGACCTTAAATTTAATTAAGGTAAATATTTGTGACAAAAATCCTTTGTTCTGTATGCATATTTATTAAAATTTTTGTTGCAGAACTTTGCTTAGTTCTTATATTTTCATAAGCTTTCTACTTGTGCTTATTTTTCATGCTTTCTATGGTTCCGTTTGGAATAGCTTATTCTTTTTTTTTTGCTTATTACATTCTGAACCTTATTTTTCTTATACTTTCTTTCTGCTTGTAAGCTAAAGTGAATATATTGAAATTAACCTATAATGCTTTATTTTTCTTATTGTCTACATTGTACTTAATTTTGCTTATTATTCTTAACCTACACTGCTTCCATGTAATTTATTTTGCAGTTTCTGTAAACATTAATTGTTGTGTTTTGCAATATAAACATGAATACGGAACAATATGAATTATATAAATATGAATATTTGATTTTAGAATATTGAAAATCAATATAATATTTATTATAAAAATGGGTGACGTATACACAGAATTGTAAATGGTACCTTATATGGCCAAAACTTTAACATGAATGAAAATCTGAGCCGAATGCAAGAAAGCTAGTGGGCGGATGAGGGAGGAGCTTTCCTGTAAAATTACATAGTTCATTTTACATCTTTAAGAATTACGAAAACATTTTTTATTAAAATAAACAACGTATAGACGGAATAAGAAATGGTACCTAATAATTTTAAAAATTGAATACGGGTGAAAATCTGATTTAATTGAGATAGTTGGTGGATGGATGAAGAAGTAGCTTCACAGAAATATGGTTTACTTAAGTACTTTTTCCCCTAAGATGCTTACGTCTTACTTCCATGGTCCTATACTACCTAACTCATTTTATATTTTAATGTGAAATAGTACCAAATACGTTATAAAATTTTATATGGGTTAAAATCTGAGTTAAATGAGAAGACTTGTTTGTTGTTTTTCTACAACAGCTTTTTTCATCGACACGAGCAAAATGCACAATGCAAAATAGTTGCGCGCGCATCGTTTTCACATTCATTTCAAAGAAAAAAAAGCTGTTGTAGAAAGCCCCATAGGGAGAGTCCAGAATAGAGTAGAAATCGGTATGACCGTGTTGATATTAAAGGCCTAAGCACAACTGCTTTGCGAGAGACGCATGATTTTCCCCTAATCGACAAGTGGTCGAATGTTCAAATGCACTGTAAAGAAATCTGACGACGCACGTTGTATATAAATAAAGACCTTCGAGCGTCGTTGTGCTTTTACGTCTTTACGTAAATTAACGTTCTCAAGATGAAAGTCTCCATCTGTTGTGGAATTTTCCAAATAGAAATGAGATTCTCGATCAAAAATGTAAATTTCATTCAAAAATTAAAATTCTTTTCATGCGAGGAAAAAATTATTTTTTCTGATAACCTGAAACAGAAAATTTATAAATGGCAGGATTCGAAACACAGAGATATTTGAGTTTCTGATGGGAATAGACGAGCACATTTCTGATGAGCTAAACAGTTATATATTTGAAACTACTTTTAATAACCGACATAAATGTGACACTTCATGGTGAAATTAAAAAAAAACTTTCAACTTATTAAAGGTGTTAGTTATTATCAAGTTTAACAACAATATAGTTTCTGTGTATAATTTATCAATTTATACTTAAATAATTATATTTATTAGTATATATAATTAAATTAATGTAATAAATATTAATTTGCTTAAGTTAAAAAGTATGTTAATTGATATTTAAATAATAATACATAAATACGAAATAGGAACATATGAAAACCTAAATCACTTTGAAATAAGTAGAGAAAATACTTATTTTCATATTTATAGTTTAAAATGAAATGCAACCATATAATAAAGGATAAAATATATTGTTATCACTTTTTGATGAATTAGGATAGTTTTATGAATGCATTAATTAATTATAAAGAATTTATAATTGTGTGCTGGGTTATATAATGAATATTTCAACAAAAACAATTTTAAACATTTATAAGTGAAAGTAATTTTTTTGTTACAAATATATTTTTACGTATTTTGTCATATGTCAAGTAAGTTGTAGTAGTCACCGTACAAAACACATGTCCACATTATGTTTCATGATCAAACCTTAACCTCAAAATATAATCTTGTGTTTGAAATTTCATACTTCATTATAAATTTCATTTTTTGAATGAAAATTCATTCATTCGCGACGATACCGAATGTAAATTTCCGTTTTTCTCTAAATTTCATGAAATCATTTTTTACAGTGTTGTCGAATACAAAATCGTCGAATCGTCATTTGGTCGTATGCTTAAAACGTCGAATGGTCAACCGGTCGAATGATAAAAACATCGAATCGTCATTTCGTCGAATGCTAAAAACGTCGAATCGGCAAAAAATCGAAAGATTTGATTGGTTTAAGTTAATATTTACTTAGATCAAACAAATTTGTAGACTTTTTGCCGATTCGATGTTTTTAGCATTCGATTAATTAAATATTTGACCATTTGACGATTCGACGTTTGACGATTCGACGTTTTACGATTCGAATTTTTGCCGATTCAACGTTTTGAGCATTCGACCATTTGCCAATTCGATGTTTTTAGCATTCGATGTTTTAAACTTTTCATCAATTAACGATTCGATCATTGGAACATTCGGTCACTTGGCGATTAGAGGGAAACAATGCGTCCAAACCTAACCTCTTACAGTGTAAAATTGTAATTTGGCGAAATGGCAATTAGTCTTTTGCCTACTTACTGGGTACAGACCAACGTAGAATGAATACGGAACGGGAATAGGGCATGAGAAAAAAAAGGTTAACTACAGCTTCTGACATTTTCTTTTAATTAATTAATATTCCATATTTGTTAAAATTTATAAATAACCTTTATATTATATTTAGTCTTCAAACAGATTAGTTACGCTGCAAACTTTGAAAAACGCAAGAAAAATAAATAGCATTTTCTACGTTTCGCGTCTGTGTCGCACGTTTTTAAAATTTTTTTTATAAATGCGTTTCTGTAGAAGCAGCTTTAGAAGGATTTTGTTTTAACATCACGTTAAACTGAACAAGCATACTTTTGTCCTTCTCTATTTCATGCTTGCATTCGTTTTCCGTTTCATTCTGCTTTGGCCTTTAACCCCTTAACTGCGTATATTGTTTATCCTTCTCTAACTCATTCTTACGCTTACGCGGTTCCGGTTACAGATCTATTCTGCGTTGGCCTTAAGGGGTTAATGCTTAAAGGTACCGTCTCATGACGGCGTAAAAGCGTCGGCGTGAAGCAGAAACCATGTGAGTGAGTGAGAACGTGATAACTGTTTATCTCTTTCTATCGCATGGTTTCTGCTTAAAGGTGCCGTCCCATGTCAGCGTGAAACGGGAAACGGAAAACGTTCAACCAATAAGAATTTTCTTTTAGAATGATTTCCATTGATTCGGAAGTTGTTATTGGCTAAACGTTTTCCGTTTTCCGTTTTCACGCTCACATGGGACTGGCCCTTAACGCCGACGCTTTTACGCCGTCATGGGACGGTACCTTAACTCTGCTTTGAGCATTGAATGGTCAGACGGCAGAGCGAAACGTACAAACATTTCCATAAGGCCAACGCAGAATAGATTTGCGAAGCTCGTTTGCGAACGAGATGTATGAGATAAAAAAGGACACAAATATATATATCTGTCATTTTGTAACTCAAGCTTTGTGTTCGCAAACGACATTCGCAAAGCAGTTGTGCTTAGGCCTATAGAGAATTCAGCTTAAGTTGAGTCCGCAATAGACAGCGTTAAGGAGATTTAGCTACTTAACACCTTAAAAATCAATGGTCTTAAGTAGCTAAATCTCCTTAAGGTGCCGTCCCATGTCAGCGTGAAACGGAAAACATTCAACCAATACGAATTTTCTTTTAGAATGATTTCCATTGACTCGGAAGTTGTTATTGGCTAAACGTTTTCCGTTTTCCGTTTTCACGCTCACATGGGACTGGCCCTTTAACGCTGTCTATTGTGGACTCAAGTAAAGCTGAATTCAGCATCGTTCTAAAGTTGCGTTTAGCGTTGAACAATGAGAAAGAGAAAAAAAATACATATACTTCTATCCTTCTTACACTCGCTACTCAACACGAAAAGCTACTTTCGAACGTATGCATGTAACTGCGGCCTAGAGGTGCCTACATATCTCCTCGTTTTTAAGTATATTCATAATATACAAAGATGCGAAGGTTTCTCCAATTATAATTGTCTATTCCCATAGAGAAATTCCAAATAATTGGACAAATCAAACGAAAAATGAGCGCACATCAAAAGTTGTATCTTTGTTTGTGAGTAATATTGTTTGAGTGCAAAATGAAATGGTGAATAATTTAAAAATTTCTTGGTCGTTTATTAATTTTCTTATGAAAAATAAAATGTAAAATAATCAAGTAAATTTTCTTCTTGCAACAATAGAATTTAATGTGGCCGCTTAAAAGTTGAGTAGAATTAATTAAATAACTTTGGTACTTCAAAAAATTTATAAAAGCGAAATGTCGTGTTGCCAGACACTGCAAGTTGTCCTTTCTGTATCGCAAAAAGTGAACAAATTTTATAAATTAATTATTTTTAACTCTCACAGGAACCTATTAACCTTTTTCAAATACAATATCGGTTCATTATATATCTGACTTTAACTATACAAACTTTGATCAACATCTCTTTGTTTAATATTTTATAGTACGAAAATATATGTGGCAAAGTAATGAATTCCCATAAGAATCAATGTTAAACAGTGAAAAAATTAATTGATCAGAAGTTTTTTCTCCGGAAACTACGAGTCTCAAAAATTTAACTACAAAACTTTAGAAGCTTTAACTAGTAGTATGTTAAGTTTTATCAAAAACTGTTTGTTTATTCGATAATGGATGGAACCTCCTTAAAGATTGTATTCTGCGTTAAAAATTGACAGAGATATATTTGTGTCCTTTTCTATCTCATGGATCTCGATCACCAACGAGCTTCGCGAAAATATTCTGCGTTGGCCTTTAAGGCGCTCGCACAGCTCACTGTCTGTCTGCAGGTGGTCATGGTAACACATAAGAGTAAGAAAGACAGAAAATTCAAATTTGAATTTTCTGTCTTTCTTACTCTTATGTGTTACCATGACAACCTGCAGGCAGGCAGGCAGGCAGTAGAGATGAGAGAGTACCTTTAGGGTCGTTCCAGAATAAGCCAAAACTCAACGAAGACGCGACGCGTCCCCATTTGATTAGCATTGGGACGCGTTGCGTCTTCGTTGCGTTTTGGCTCATTCTGGAACGACCCTTACAGGTTGCCACAGCGTGCTGCTGCCTGCGCAGGCAGCAGCGGAGCTGTGCCAACACCTTTACGTTCGCATACCATAAAATGTGTACTCGCCTTGAAGTGGAATATTTCATGTGTTCTGCAACCGTTCCATGTCGTGATTATTGTGATAGTGTTTGTTTTCTGTTTGTGTGTATCGCACGTGAAGTTTAACAAGTCACAACATGAGTTTTTTTACAAGGTTTTGAAAATAATAGAAGTAAACAAATTGTATTAACTTCATTTAACATCAGTTGTTTAATACGAACAGTATTGAGAAATGAACTGTAAAGTATTTTGCAAGGTAAGAAAGTTATTATTCCTAACAAAGCTATAAATACTTTATTACTAGAAACGTAATCTGAAAATAAAATATTTTTAAAGACGATTTAAAACAATTCATCAAATTAATATAATTATAATTAATTACAAAATATTAATTGAATTTTGTATTTTCTTTATTTCAGTCTTTCTTTTAAGTACTCATAAAACTTTTCCTGTGCAGGAATATAATAACAAAATGTGTATTTTACAAAGCATTTAACAATGAAATATTTCGAAATTTGTTTTCCAAACGGTTATGCTTACAATTGTTTTATCAATTTCATAAAATATTTTAATATTTGTATTATTGTTTTGTTTAGAAAGTGGGAAAACATTTCTATTTTTAGGTTACATTATAAGGGTTATTTATTAACTGTTAGTTTTAAAAATATTTTTTAAAGTAATATAATGTAAATAGTATAGTATTATAGCTTACAATAATGCATTAGAAAGCAAGGGAATTATAATAAAGAGGCTAAATAAAATTTGCAAACTTTGTATAGACTTTTGACAGAACAGTAGTAAGTGTTTTATTGTTAACTGCATTTTTTATTAATACTCATTATTATTCTTTTGTAATATAATTACTTAATATTTTTTTGTTTTTTAGAATATAAAAAAACAAAAGTGAGAAAACCTAATTGACATGAAGCTTCTGAAAACGAAGGAAAAGGATTTGAAGACAAGTGCGGTATTGTATCTGTGACGTTTTTATCAATATTGTGAGAAAACCGGTAAGTTTTTTGGATAACTTTATTCATATTATTTTACAATTATTATAGCAAACGTCATATTTATCTTACATAGATAAAATTATGTTCCTCTTAAATTCTTTTATTCTAATTTTTTATTAACAATTATTATTCTCATTTTTCTAATAAAATATTTTATTTTGTTAATTATTATCAATCTTATTCATACATTTTTTATATATAAATATTGATGTAAATGCCCGAGTAAAACGAGTAAATTTTGAATTGTCAAAATGCGTTGCTATTAAAATAAAAAAACATTAAAATAATTTATTTCTGATTTAATTTTTATATTAAATAAAAATAATATCACAATAAAATTAATAATAAATGTTTTCTGATTATTCAACAACTTAAATTGTATGTTAAGTTAAATATATTTCAAGTGCAATATTAGGTAAATTAGAATTATTTACTGTGCAATAATACATAAAAACAATTAATTTAAATGAAAATGAATCTCAAGCATATTGAAGTAGTTATATTAGTTAAAGTTATACTTATTGAATTTTTTATACTAAAAAATCAATGACTTCATACAATATAAGAAGTCAACAAATATAAACAAGTGTGACGAAATTGCTATAATTACAACTGGACATGTAATTGAAAAATTTATTGTTTACCATACACTGAGACAACATTATACTCGTTTCAAGTAAAATATAATTTTAAGTGATTTTGTTTAATTGAAATTAGTTTGTAAGGTTAATTCCAATTTATAGAAAATATTTACTGCTTTGATTCAAAAATAATTTTTATCTAAATAATTATACAGGTACAAAAAAAAGTTTTTTGGCACATACACTGCAATAGTATATTCCCATGTATTTTGGCCCGCTGAATCAAAATCTGAAGTCAGGATTGCCAAATTGGTTCTTTTTTTGAGTTATACTAAAAAACGACTCAAAAACCAAATCAAAATAAAAAAAAATAGAAATTTTTTTTTATTACATTACAGTAGTATTTTTCCAACAATATAAGGGCAATTCCACGTGAGATTTAAGTCGACCTCGAGGCACCACCCCCAACTTTGACCACTTTAAATTTGAATTATTAAAGCGGGTTATATTTTTTTCTTGCTCCATTTTTAACCCTAAAATATATAGGATGATTAAAAATTTGAAATTTAAATTTTTCGAAGAGGTTATAATTTTTATCTTTTGACTAATTGCATATTTTTGCAAATCCATGCGAGAGGTTGTTTAAAACTATAAAATAAGCTTAGAAAAAAATTTGGGTTAAAAAATATTGAAAATTGTAAGAGAAGATTAATTTTGAATGTTGAAATTTTACAACTTTTGACATATTTCCAAAGTCCTAGACCAATAACCTTTTTGAGAATATTAGTTCTTACAAAAATTTATTCGCTAAATGCAAAAACCATATCGAATAACTTATTTACTAGGTTAAAATTTTAACGTCTATCAAAATTTTAACCTAGAAAATAAAATAATTTTCTATTCTGTATCGGAAAAAAACAGATACGTATTTTTTATTTTTGTTTAATTGTAAACATTTTCCAGTCATGAATATTCGAAATTTTTGACTTTAATTGCAAACCTACATTCAGTAGTAGCTTATAAGTCTGAAAATATAAAGTTTAGGAAGAAGTTGTCAAAAAATGAAAATTTTACTTTTCTTTCGACTTTTAAAAAACGTGCATAAAAAAATTTTTATTTAATTTTGAGACGGATTTTTTTAAAATTTATTTATACCTTATAATATAGAGAAGATTTTCCAAAAAGTCCCGAAATGGGCCTGATGTGTTAAATAAGTTTTAAAACATTTTCAAACATCCCTTGCAAACATTACAGTGGGATTTTTGAAAGTGTTTTAAAACTCATTTAACACGTCAGGCCCATTTCGTGTCTTTTTGAAAACTCTTGTCTATATTATGAGGTATAAATAAATAAAAAAAAATCCGGCCCAAAGTTAAAAAAAATTTATTTATTCATAGAAATGTTTTTTAAATAAAGAATTTAAAAAAAAATTTTGTTTACATTTCTTAAAAGTCGAAAGAAAACTAAAACTTTCATTCTTTGATAACTTTTTCCTAAACTCAATATTTTCGGACTTATAAGCTACTGAATATAGGTCTACAATTATAAAAGTCAAAAACTTTCAAAATTCATAACTCGAAAATTTGGACAATTAAACAAAAATAAAAAAACACGTATCTGTTTTTTCAATACAGAATAGAAAAAAAATATTTTTGACCAATTTTAAGAGGTCGACTTAAATCTCACGTGGAATTGCCCATATTTTGAATAAAAATTACTATTTTTCTTTAAAAAAAATTATTTGGATGACATAACCTCCAATCTGACAACCGTTTTTATCAATAGGAGGATTCCATTCTTATGATTTTAAATATTATTTTAATTGTTTAAAATATATTAAAAATTAGAATGTTTTGAATAATTTATTTAACAATAATAACAATATGGATTAAACTTTTTGAAAATAACCTTTTTACAATATTTAAAATGTCAAAAATTTAAATGCGTTTAGTAATTAATTTAGTAGTGTTGATAATAAACAAAGGTTTATTGTTACTTCTCTTTTTCTTGGGGCAACCCGGCCTGGGCACGACCGGGGCCATTAAAATTTACTTCCCCTGGGCCAGACCAGAAAATCCGACCGGGGCCAGGTCGGAAATCGGGAGCAAGGGTGGAAATTTCTGTACGGGTACAGTAGTATATTTATATGTAGTTTTTCCCGCTGAATCCGAATTTGAAGTCAATATTGAAAAATTTCTCAAAATTTTAAGATGGACTCACTTCGGTGGTACATTCCCGTATATTTTTCTCCCGTTAAATATTTTATTTCCATAAACGCAGCAAAAAATATGTTTCATTTAAACAAAATATGTTTAAATCAAATAAATCGTATTCTCAGTGTACATTATGAACTTTTTTATTGCTTACTGCTTTTTGCTTTCTACTTTTACGAATTTTTTTTATTTTACATTTCATTTTCTTACTACGTTCTCCTGTCATCTATTTTTACTGCTTACTTCTCCTGCGTTATCGCTATTTTTTATTGTTATTTTGTTTCTAATTTTTGTATGGATTCTGCATTGCTGATTTTTTTATTTGCAACAAGCACGCACAAAATTGAAAGTTTTTTAAAAGTTATAATACACAAGCTAAAACGCTGCCTAAGTAGCAATATCTGCTAAAATTACAATTAAATACTGAATAAAAAACATTTCTTAACTGCTTATTTGCAAAAAAATGAACTACCTTAAGTAATACTCTAAAAAATTTATAAATATAAACAGTAAGGTGGAAATAAATAAATTGTTTATAATAATTCAAAAAACAATAATTATTTCAAGGAAATAAATTTTGTATCAACCTGAGATATAATTGCAAAATTAGAAAAAATGGATCGTTCTAGGGGCAGATTTACAAAAGTTGAAAATTAAAAACAATAAATTGTTTATAATAATTCAAAAAACAATAATTATTTCAAGGAAATAAATTTTGTATCAACCTGAGATATAATTGCAAAATTAGAAACAAAATGGATCGTTCTAGGTGCTGTTTTACAAAAGTTGAAAGTTATAAACAATAAATTGTTTATAATAATTCAAAAAACAATAATTTTTTTAAGGTAATAAATTTTGTTTCAACCTGAGATATAATTGCAAAATTAGAAAAAATGGATCGTTCTAGGGGCAGATTTACAAAAGTTGAAAATTGAAAACAATAAATTGTTTATAATAATTCAAAAAACAATAATTATTCATTGATTACTTTTAGTTGATTTGTTATGTTTTTTGTAATCTTATTATACTCTTATACATTATTAAACATTAATATATCACTTTTACATGAAAAAAAGGTTTGAACAGGTTGAAATGAACGAAATATTTTTTGTTAAAAATATTTTCATACATTATTGATTGCAAATCCAATTAAAATTTCAAATTTTATATTTAGAAACATTATACGTAATTGGTTTGATAATAACCCAAAATAATAGTAATAAAAATTTAATCTGTTGAAGAAATGAATATATTTCGTTCATTTAGACGTTTAAAACTTCAACTTTTACAATAATCTCACAGCTTTGAATACTAATACTGTCCTCTTATACACTGAAAAAAAATTGATTTTATTCAAATAACCGATTATTTGACTATTATCAAATAAATATTTACTTGAATCAAATAATTTTTTTTTGAATCAATTAAATAGTATTTGCTTCAAATACTGAAATATTTGATTCAAATACAATTTATTTGATTCAAATAAAAATTACTTGATTCAAGTAACTATTTATTTGATAATAGTCAAATAATCGGTTATTTAAATCAAATAAATTTTTTTTTCAGTGTAATAAAAAAATGTATTTATATTTGTCAAACTATATATTATTATCAATAAATCTTCTATTAAATATTAATATCACTTTTTATATTTATAAAGTTTTGAACGTTGAAATGAACGAAATTTATTTATTTCTTCTAAAAATTAAATTTTTATTGCAATTATTTTGTATCACTAACAAAAAAAATTAATTACTCAGTTTGTAAATGTAAAATTTTTAAATTTTATTATGATTAGTAATTTATTAAAATATCTTCAATAAAAAATATTTCGTTCATTTGAACGTTCAAAACTTTGGGATCATCTTTTCATTTTATATCCCACTGGATAAGGTGAACGAGGTAGAAAAATATTTGCATAAAATAAAAAAAAATGTGTCCTTAATTAATAATTACTGGGAATAATCTCGTAGGCGTTGGCTCGTTTTAAACCGGATCTGGTCCCATTTATCTTTTCCCTCCCGAATGCGAACACAATTCGGGCAGTTGTTCAAGGCATCGCTTAACTCCAGTGAGGAAGTTGTTTATTGCAGTCCAAAAAAGTTTTTTGGATAGTTATATGACAATTGAATAATTAGTAATAAATTAGTGAATGTTTAAAGTTGCGCGAGCGGCTGAACGGAAGGTTAGTTTTGATTTACTTAACCTCTAAAGGCAAAACAACACTGTGACATATGCTGTTGAGCTTCTTTCAACAAACGGGCGTCACCCGTTCAGCCGCTCGCGCAACTTTAAACATTCACTAATTTGTTACTAATTATTCAATTCTCATATAACTTTCCAAAAAACTTTTTTGGACTGCAATAAACAACTTTCTCACTGGAAGTTTGTTGCTGCTTAAAATTCGCCCGTTAAACGAAGCTCGTGAAAATTGCACTTCACGATTTTTGTAATTGTTCAGAAAAAAATTAATAACAATTTTATTTTTAATGAAAACAATTTTTTTCTTCTTTCATCATTCTCAGGATATTTCAACGAGTAATTTAGATTTTATGTCATTGGAAAATATGCAAAATTGATTGAAATATCGCGAGTTGAAGTGAAAAATTGAATTAAATTTCATGTTTTCAAAAAAATGATTTTTCTTTATTATTTCGAAAACGGTAATAGATAGAAAAAAAATTTTATTAGAAAAAAATATGCGCAATCAAATTTTCTTTAAGGATATGCATAATAAACAATTTAAATCAAAAGTTTAATTTTAAGTGCCCAGGGGTCAACGTTTTTCAGCATGGCGAGTTTATGTGCCCTTCTTTGATCCGGCAGCTCAATTGTAATGTAAAATTTTAACCAAAATTCATTTCTAATATAAAAACTGTTATCTCTTAAAAAAATCCCTTGAATGTAATTGAATTTCTGCGAAAAATTTCATTTCTTTTGAAAATAATTGAATTCTTAAAAGGAATTTCATTTAAATTTCTTTTTAAGCTATTGGACTCTTTTGTAAAATTTTATTTAAATGATAGATATTACAAACAATTGAATTTTGATAATTTATTGAAATTAATTAAATTCATACTTAGAATTTTATTACAATTATTTTGGAAAAAAATTGAATTGAATTCTAGATAGAATTTCATAAAAAGGTTTGGAAATATTTTAAGTCTTTGAAGACATTGAATTTTAATGAAATTTACATTTTTCAAAGAATTCAATTAAAGTCGTATTAAAAATAATTGAAATTCTGCGATGAGTTTTATTATTTAGAAACATAATTAAATGTCTTTAAAAATTTGATTATTCATCGGAAAATAATTGAAAATTGTAAACGCAACTCTTTTAAAAATTAATTAATTGAGCCGCCGGATCGTAGAAGGGCACGTAAATTTTCCTCGGGCGAAATCGAAGTCCCCTGAACATCCAAAATTCAAGTTCTGAATTTAAATGTTTAAAATATAAATCCCTATAGGAAATTTAATTGCGCATCTTTTTTTTAAATTTTTATTGTATCTATTACCGTTTTCAAAATATAAGGAAAAAACTGTTTTTTTAAAGAGCGAAATTTTTATTGTTTTTTTCACTTCAACTCGCGATTACTCAGTTAATTTTACAAATTTCTTAATGAAACAAAAACGAAAATATGCGTTATCCAATAAAAATTTAGCTTTTTAAAAAAACAGTTTTTTCCTTATATTTCGAAAACGGTAATAGATACATAAAAAATTTACAAGATAAAAAGATGCACAATTAAATTTCCTATAGGGATATATATTTTAAACATTTAAATTCAGAAGTTGAATTTTGGATGTTCAGGGGACTTCGATTTCGCCCGAGAAAAATGTACGTGCCCTTCTACGATCCGGCGGCTCAATTTAGAAATATTTAAATAAAATTGGATTTCAAGAATTAACACAATTAGAAAACAATAATTCTCCAAGATTTCGATTAAAATTCTCAGACATTTCCAGGTTTTCCATGTTGCGTTGGAACCCTGCATTTTAGTTTATTAATTATTTAAATTTAAATGTAATTAAATTTTTTTTGCCTTGTCTCTTAGCTGCCTTCTTCCTGTCGACAGTAATGAATCCATCATCGAATGAATTTTCGTCCAAGGGAAGTGAAGACCAGTCCAGTTTTGCGATATCAGAATAACTTAGTTTTTTCATTTTGTGAATCGCCCCTGTCGAAATTCTCTTAACTTTTTGTAAAGCAATATCACTCACTTTAGTTGGTCGATTTCCTAAAAATAAAAGAACATTAGCACTGTTGATTAAAAAAATTTATTTAAAATTTTATAAACAATAATTAATATTATAAAACATGGAAAAATCGTTCACTCCTGATCGAATAAACGGAGTGATCGATTTCTTCTTGGTTTCTTATAATTAAAGATACAGAGTGATAAAATAATTATTTTATATAATAAGAATATTAAGCCTCGGATCGACTTTAAGATGAAAAAATGTCGCTTTAGGCGATTAAAAATAGAAAAAATTCGTTTATTTAATTTAGTGTGATCACAGAAATTTTATTTTTTATTCTTCAGATCTGTCACTGATTTCTTAAATTTAATTATTTCAATCTTGAATAATTTGGTTAAATAAATATTTAAATAATTTTTTTCACATGGGAACAAAATTAAAAAAATTTCTATTTAAGGGGAGATTCCACTGATTTTTTTTTGAATACCGAAATTATTTTTTTTTTAATTTTTGGTTAGTATGATTATCTAAAAATACGGGAAAAATAGTCTGAAGCGATAAGAATAGACTCGCGAGCAGGAGAGTAGGAATAACATCACCTTTCCACCTCGAAATAACTTGCAATTTGGACAGCATGTTCCTTGAATGTGTAGTTTTCGTGTAAACTAGGATATTTAAGATCCATTAATATTTATAAAAGTTATAAACAATTTAAGTTGCAAAATTATGGTCGAAAAATTAAAAAGTCTGTCATTTGGTTATTTTTCAATAAATTTTTTTTGTTCTAGTTTACACGATAGCCATAATGGTATGGATTAAGAAAATTTTTGATTTTAGATTAATTGTCGCAGAGAAAAAATGTAAACAATTTTTAGAGGGGACCACTTTCGGCAGCCATTTTCTAAGACTCCATTAAAAAAATAAATAAATAAAAAATGGTTTTTATTACTTTAACACAAGTATTTTATTGTAAAAAAAGTTTAACTAACAAATATTTATTTTACTACCTATACAAATTTTTTTTTAAAAAACCTTAATTTCTGTGGAATCTCCACTTAAATTCAATTGTATTGAATTGAAAAATTTTCAAATAATTAAAATTTGTTGAATTCTATTAAAAAGAAATTGAAGTAGTAAAGAATTTTAATTAATAATATAAGCGCGATTTCTCAAAAATTTGAATAAATGTAAAAAAGATATATTTCGTTGAAACTGTTTTGTATTCTAAATTTTGAAATTTTGAAATGCAATTAAAATTGTTTTGAAAATGATTGAGTTCCTACAATAAAAATAGTTTGAACAATAATTTTTTGTTCATTTAAACGTTCAAAAAGTCAGTGTAATTTTTTAAGAATATTCACATTTTTTGAGAATTTCGATTCAAATTATATTTAAAAAAATTGAAATTTAATTTATTTTAAAATACCTTTATAAACTGAGGAAGAAGGACATCAGCAACGACAGGCTTAGCAAAATCAGCAACGACAGGGATCGCAACTGGACCAACGACAGGCATCGCAACACCACCAGCACCAGCTTCAGCTACAGAAGCTACTTCAACAACAGCATCAGCTACAGCAATGTCACCGGCCCAATTTACACCAGTTTCTAATATTTCTTTTTCTTCCCTCTGTTTTTGAAAATTTTTCTGGAACTTCTTTAAAAACTTTTCTGAAAGTATTTGAAAACAAAAAAATATTTTAGTTAAAACAGAATTAAATTTTTCATAACTTAAAACATGAAGATATCAATAACTCGCAATTATCGATTTCTTCATGTTTTATAATAATTGAAGACATTATTATTATTATTATATTATATTTTAATAATTTTTAAATAAATTTGTTTATAATATTAAAATATACGAAATTTGAATTACTCGCAAATACGTCAGTGAAATAAATATATATATTAGAAAATAAATACTTAAAATTACATTAGAAGAAAATTTAATTTTAAATTTAATCATATTTTTAAAAAGTAATTGTATAATGTTTTTAATGTTCAAGTATTATCTAAAATAATAAAATTTTAAGAAAAATAATTGCAATCTACAATTTCAAGAAAATCGGCAATTGAAATATTATCAAAAAAATTAATTCCACAGAATTGTTAGTTAAAAATATGAAAAATTAAGATTTCCATTTGAAACCTTTACAATTATTTAAATACGGAAAACAACAAATTAAAAAACTATAAATTAAAAATAAAATAAAGTTACCTGAGTTTGGCTAGCGCAAAAACTCTTCCAAAATATTGTGACGGGAAAGTCATTCTGACGTTATTTCAAGCTATATATTGATCAAATATATTTTAATAAAGGTAAGGGTTGTAAGGCCAATAGTTCGCCCCTGCGACCTTACATCGATTGAAGCGCCAATAATTCGATCAATTGACGCATTACCAAATTTTCAAAAAGAGCACGTTACTCTTTGTTCTACCTTTATACTGTGTGTTGCTTGCGTGTGATCAAATTTAATTTTGTAAGAGAATCTGACGTTAGAAAATTCTGTAACCGACAAGAGTCGATATTTGATCAGAAATTACGTAAGTGATTAATGTTTTTCTTTTGATTTTTATTTAATAAATATTGTTCCTGGAAGTCGCTTGATTTTGTTTTTATATTGTTTTGATAGAGTTCACCAACGCATCCTCCCTGTGATCTTGTGTAATTGGAAAGTAAACGGAAACTTGCGCCTTCAGTTGCCCCCTGATAAACCTCCTCCACCTCCTTCTCACTGCTGATTTCGTCCTGTAAAAAAAATAATTTTAAATGTATTTAAATATTTAAATAATTTATAACATAGTCAAAAATGGAATAAAATGAATGTAAATTATTTATCTTACAAATTATCTTACAAATGAATGTAAAGAACGTTCACGCGGTCGTGGGTTTGTTAAAACCTGCAACCACGTGTTTCTTAATATTTATAAAAATAAATTTGATTGCAATATGAAAGGTATTATTATTAAATAATTATAAATTTATTACAAATGACACTTACCAATAAATTGTCAGTCATTTTTGAAAAGTAGGATGACGCTGAATTCCTTTTTCTTGAGAGAAGATTTCTTTGCACGTGACGATCCTCTCCTCACCGTGGCTTTACATTAATTGGCATGGACGCCGGTCAAGCCACAAAACAACACATCCGGCTATAACGGGAAAGTCCACCATTTAACCGCGTGATAAAAGCGCGGCAAGGTAGACTTTTGCGCCTTTAGGCCGCGAAACATTAGAATGCGCCTTAAAGTTTACTCATACGAGATTTCAACGCACGTCCCAAATGCAACTGCGCTTGCGTCACAGAGAATTAGAATAAAGCGCGTATATTTAAATCAGGCCTACACACGGGAGCACGAGGCGAGGAGTCCCACCCCCCATGCGGGCTCTCCTCCTTTCTCTTTACCTCTCTACCCACTAATACGACAATCGCCTATGGTGCTTTTTCGCCCTATACTTCTCACATTTTCAGCTACGTTTTTTTATATTTCTTACTGTTTACTATTATTAAATATATAGGACTTTCCGGAATATTATTTTTATTCTTTTTTAATGAAATAAAAGTCTTAAAAAAGACTAATTAAATATTATTTCAATTATTTTCTAATGAAATAAAAGTCGTGAAAAGGACTGATTCAATATTATTTTTATTCTTTTTTAATTAAATAACATTTTCTGAAAAAAAGGATAAAAATAATATTCAATTATTCTTATTAATACATAATTTTTATAATTAAATTTTCAAAATTTACAATTAAAAAGATTTTCAATAAATGAAATCTTGAAAATTTAATTAAAAATAATTGATTTTTTCAAATTGTTTTACAAAAATTTATAAAAATCAATTTTTAAAGAATTTTAATTGCAATTTTTGAAAATAATTTGTTTTTCTAAAATTTTAATAAAAAATTTGCAAATGTAAGTTGTACAAAAATTTTTTTAAAAAATTCAATTCTTTTCAAAAAATTAAATTACAATATTTAAAAAAAATTTTTCTTGAAATTTCTTTATCTTCATTTTTTAAGATTCAATTAACTTCGAACAAAAGAAATTAAAATTTTTTAAAATTTACTTATGAAATTATTAAAACTTTGGACAAATCATATTTATATTAATAATTAAAATTCTTTAAGAATTGAGTTATTTTTTTATATACATTTTAACAAACTTTAATTGTTTGGAAATTTTTCAATGGTATGTAATTGAAAAACTATTATTTTTCATAAATTATTTAAAATAAATTAATTTTAGGAATGTGTTCATCATAATTTTTTTAAAATTCATTAATAACTTAAAAAACATAGACAATTACATTTATTATAAAAAATTAAATTTTTCTCATTCTAAGTATCCTTAATAGAAAAACAGCTATTTTTTTGGCTGGACTTAGCAAGATGACGGTCGCTATTGGTTGAAAATTTCATGATGACGGTCGCGATTGGTTGAAATTTCATGATGACGGTCGCGAATGGTTAAAAATTTGATGATGACGGTCGCGATTGGTTGAAATTTGATGATGACGGTCGCGATTGGTTGAAATACGATAATGACGGTTGCTATTGGCTGAAAAACGATGATGACGGTCGCTATTGGTCAGAAACGTAGCGGTGATGCTTGCTATTGGTTTATTTTCTTTGTTCACAGAGAGTCAACAGTAGTTAACATTTATTAACAGAGAACAGAAAACACAGATTATACAGTACAATACGTAAGTATAAAAGTGAAATAAGTGTGAAGTAAAAAGAACACGTGTTTTTTCTTTTTCATAAAATTAAAAAAAATTAGTAAAGATAAAATAAAAGTGAAAAAGTGCAAAGGTAAGAACACGTGTTTTGTGAATAAAAATAAGGATAAGGAGGTATAAGTTTTTAAAAATTTGTCTAAAAATACCGGCAACCGGTGCTATTTTGTACACTCGAGATTTATAATGAAATAAAATTATTAAAATCAATTATTTTAATCTGCTATTTCGTGAAATAAAAGTTTGATTACATGACAATAAAGAGCAATAAATGTTATTATTTAATTCTTTGTCAGTTAACAAAAAATAATTCCTAAAAACGGAAAATTTGAGTAAATAATTTTGAAAGTTTTGAAAAAGTATACCAGATCTTCTAGAGTTTTAATGTGTTTATCATTTTTAGACATTTCTGTCTCCTTTTTTGTCAGAAAACTATAAATAATTAAACTATAAATAATTAAACTATAAAATCATTAAATCTATTAAAATTTCAACCGGTGCACAACATAGCCTCAAAAAATTAACTTTTATTAAAATTTATAATTTTTTCAAATTAGTTTTGAAACTATTTCTCTCCTTACTCTTAAAATAACTTGAAAATTATATTAGAATATTCAATTCTTATGTATTTAACCCTAAAAATATTAATTTCAATTTTTTGAAAAATATCATTGAAACGTTTAGAAAAGTTCTTATTGAACTGATGTTTTAAAGTTATTTAAAAGCGTTTAAATGATAATTTTATAATTATAGTAATATGTTATTATGACGTATATAATAAAAAGGAAAAAACTGTTATTTAATACCTGAGTAATACACTCGGGTCGCAAAGTTTCAGTACATTTTGACTGTTTACTGTAAATGCTCGCTCCACTTCAAATTCAAATATTTCTGTAAAAATAGATGCAACAGCTATCAAACAAGGATTATTTTAAAGCTCAATAAATTTAGAGTCAAATAGGCAAAAAAATAACCAATTTAATATCGTAAATTTGAAAATATAATTCTTTAAAGTTAGAGATTTTTTATAAAAATTGCGATTTTGGAATCTGGACTTCAAGCGAACGCCAATTGAGGAGGTCAATCAAATAACTCGATTTATGCTGGGCTGAAATGTTGTGAAGCCAGTCAGTCGGGTCAAAAGGGAGAAAAATAAAAACTCAAGATTTTGGTTTTTAAAGAACGGCATCTTGTAGATAATAAAAAAATACATCTTTTTCTCAATGAATTTTTTTTGTAGAGCAAATATTTCTCATATTAAAAAATAAAAACCAAAAAATATGTGTTTTGAAATTTAATTAAGTTTTAAAATGCAAACGGTCTTTTTGCATGCAAAATGTTAATGAATTCGCTTGGAATTTTTTATACATACTCATTTGGGTCTGCTGAAAAAGAGAAAGTCATGAAACATTTAAAAATTATTTTTTGTTTAATTGTTTTTTATTATAAACAATGACCTGTCAGCAATAAGGTTATCTTATTTTCGATGAGAAAAAGTATCGAGGGAAGTTTTGAGTTGAACAAACTTCCAGTGAGAAAGTTGTTCTATATTATTCAACGAAGTTTTTCTAAAAATTTCAAATAAATTTGTTTGAAAATAACAAAGTTATTCAATTTTTAAAAACTTTCTGCCGCGTGACGCATACGTCACAAGAAACAGCGCCGAGGACAGCGTCTTAACTTAGGCAATGTGATGGCAATCTACTAACATGGTTATTTCATTATTTTTTATTTTCCCTTTTTTGATTGACCTCCTCAATTGAAGAAAAAAAATTTTTAATACTTGACAGTTGTACAATAACAAGTACAAATTCTATTCTTTAATTCTAGACAAAAATCATTTACAAATATGAAGTATTTTTTTCAAATTGTATAAAAATAATTGCTCTTGCTCTAAATTTTTCGAAGAATATAAATTGCAAATTCATCGTTTCTATTCATTTGTTTTATCAATTAACCACACTTTTGAAAAATATTAAACCTCTTGACTGTAGTAAATTTAAATTATTTACATGAAATTTATCCCTCTTCTTATAATGTTACAAATTTTAACTCGCATTATTACTTATTTTATTTCAAGGTGCAATTTTTTAAATTTTACAATAAAAAAGAGATGCACATTTTTCAAAAATTTGGTTAATTGATAAAACAAGTGAACAGAAATGACGAATTCGCAATTCATATTCCTTGAAAACTTTAGAAAGCAAGAGTAATTATTTTTACAGAATTTAAGGAAAATACTGAATACTTATAAAAGATTTTGGTCTCGAATTAAAGAGTCAAATTTGTACATTATATTGTAAAACTGTCAAATCTTAAAGAAATTTTTTCATTAATTGGCGTTCGCTTAAACTCCAGATTACGAAATCGCAATTTTCATAAAAAATCTCTAACTTTAAAGAATTATATTTTCAATTTTACAATATTAAATTGGTTATTTTTTTTTGCCTATTTGACTCTAAATTTATTGAGCTTTAAAATGATCCTTATTTGATAGCTGTTGCATCTATTTTTACAGAAATATTTGAATTTGAAGTGGAGCGAGCATTTACAAGTAAACAGTCAAAATGTACTGAAACTTTGCGACCCGAGTGTATATTATTAAAAGAATGATTCTTAACTTTTAGTTTAGTATGTTATAAGTCTAGAACAATTGGATTAAGAAAAAAATTATTACAAAAAATATGCCTTTTATGTTTAAATAAAAAAAAGTTTATTGTAATAAAAGACAAATTTGCCTATATTTTGATTTTTTAAGATTAAAAAAAAATTGTCATACTGTCAACTAATTACAGTTAATTCAGAATTTAAAAACTGCATTTACTTAATAAAATTTACTACTTTTAATTTTGAAGGTATTTGAATAATAGTTCTAAAAGTATATAAGTACTAACTTTATATTACAGTCAGGTCTCGCCAAGTGTCGTCTTCAGTAAGTGTCACGACTCACAAAGTGTCATCGTTCGAGACCCGATAAGTGTCACTTTCCCCACTTTTCTGTACCCTCTCCATTGTTAAAAATCGACTTCGCCAGAGCCGGCTCACAGAATAAACTCCCTGAACTCTCGAAAACCCATTTAAATTTATATTATAAATTTTAAAAATTTATTAAAAATTATAAATTTTAAAAATTTATTAAAAATTATAAATTTTGATTATTTGTTAAAAATTATAAATGAATAATAATAAATAAATGTATTATAAATTTATAATTAATTGATTTAATTTTTTTAATATTATTAATTAAAAAATATTTAGTTTTACTTATGTAAAACTATATTATATTTAATGTTAACCAATAGTATAGCAATCTTGTTTCAGATAATTATCTGCGATTCATGAGATGATATGGTGTAGATTTTACAAGATAAAATAAATGTTTGAATTTTAAAAATTATTTTTTTATTAATAAAATTGTTTTTAATTTTTTGAACTTATTTGGTCTAAGTTTGGCAACCTGCATTTTCTAAGAAAAAATTACACCGAAAAAAATTTTAATTTTCATAAATTTGATGTTTAAAAATTTTTGTCATTCCCCTAAAAATGGTACTGTAAATGTACGACCCTGGATATTTAAATAAGGATCAATTGGTTTATTTAAGTAGATTATATCCTTTTAAACCACAAGTGGTTTTTACAGGTGTTCAACAACAACCGTTTGGTAGTTATGATTGTGGAGTATTTGCAATAGCATTTGCAACTTCTATATTTTTTAATGAATTTCCAAATACTCTTGATTATGTTATTTTGGATGAAAATGTAATTGATATTGCTGAAAATGAAATGAGTGAAATGCGAAAAAATATAAATGTAATGTTTAAAGAAAGTCGTTTAATCCCCTTTAAAACAAAAAAAAACAAATGACGTTAGGTCTTTTATTATTCAGAAGGAATGGAGACTCCTTCATGATCAATCTAATGTTCTTTTATGTAGAAATTCAGAATTTCTACATGAAAATGTTAATCCAAAATTGTTTAGTTCAGTTATAAAAAGTCAGAAAGAAATAACAGAAAATAGAGTTTTTTCTTGTACAGAGAATAATAAGATTATTGTTTTGAAAGATGGTAATGATATTGCGAGTTCTAAATGTCAGGAAAAAAATGCAAGAATAAAATTGAACTATGAAACGAAAAAAGTGGAACACGAATTTTTAATTGAAAACAAAAATAAAAATAGGAACGATTTATTTGGATGTGTACAAGAATTGTCTAATAATAATGATTCAGGAGCATTAAATTTAAAGGCGCATTATTATAGACAAAAAAGATATCGCGAAAAGAAAAATAAAGAAAAGTTATCTATTGAAAAAGATAATGTTTCTAAGGAAATTTCTGCCACTGATAATAATCGAATAAATAATGTTCAAGACGTTATTACAATTTTAGATAATCGAACTGTTAATTTAAATCAAGAAGGTTTTTTAAGTTCTTCAAATATTAATTGTACTAACAATAATGCAGATTTTGAATGTCAGTTACAAAAGAAAAGAATAAAATTAAATCTTGATAAGAACAAAGTAGAGCAAGAATTATTAATTGAAGATATAGTTAAAAGTAGATGCGTTGAAGTATCATCTGTTAATAATGAATTAGGAGCACTAAAATTAAAGACGCAATATTCTAGACAGAAAAGGTATCGCAAAAAGAAAAATGAGAGAAAAAGTTACCTATTGAAAAAGATAATGTGTCTAAGGTTTGTGACACTAATGATAATCGAATTAATGATGTTAAGGGTAAGGAAGTCAAACAAGTTTAAATACTAGAATTGTTAATTTAAACCAACAGTGTTTTTTGAGTAATTCAAATATTCAATGTGATAACGATATTGCAGGTTCTAAATTTCAATTACAAAAGAAAAGAATAAAATTAAATAGTGAAAGGATAAAAGAAGTTTCTAATGAAAAAGTAGATAGAAAATTATGTATTAAAAATGAAGTAAGCACTAATTACATTTTGCAATCAAAGATAGTTTCTGACTCTGTTGAATTGTCATCTGTTAATAACAATTCAGAAGAACTGAAGTTAAAAACACAATATACAAGACAAAAAAGATATATTAAAAAAAGAAAAGAAGTGTTATATTTGGAAAATTTTGATAGCTCAAAAAAATGTAAAACTAATCATGATGTTGTCTGTAATGAAAATTATCTTGGAAGAATGAATTATGTATGTCAGCATTGTGATGCTAAACATTTTAGTGATGAACAGATACATGTAATGAAAAATTCTTATAACGATTGCTGTGGCCATGGTGGTGTAAAACTACAATCAAAAGAGTATCCGCATGAATTAAGAGTATTGTTAGATGGATCGCATTCTAAATCATCTCATTTTATGCAATGTATTAGATGCTATAATAGTTCATTTGCTTTCGCCTCATTTAATGCAAATATTATTGATTTTAAAAATAGAAGACCAGGTCCTTATTGTTTTAAAATTCAAGGTCAAATTTATTATCAGATGAATAGTGCTCTGTATCCAGAGGATGGAGTTGATCCATGTTTTGGACAGTTATTTATTTATGATGCTGATGATGCAGTTCAGATTAGATTAAATTACAATGAGAATTTAGATACTGAAATTTTATATACTATAGAAAATGTTATGAGAACTCACAATGCTTTCACCAAATCATTGAAGATGGTGAAAGAAGTTATTGAAATAGAGTCAGTCTTAGCTAGAGAAAACGATAAAGAAGTTCCTGAATTGAAATTATTATTCACTTTAAAAAAAGGAATGGATCGTAAAAGATACAATTTTCAAAGAGTTAATGAAGTGGCTGCTATTTTTAATACTAATTCAGAAGGAGAAGTTCCAGAGTCTTATGTTACAATTCATAATAAGCAAACTCAAGAATTACAGTTAGTTAGTAGTTTAGATCCCAATGTTGAACCCTGGGTTTATCCAATTTTTTATCCATATGGAATAGAAGGTTTTAATATTACTATGATTCGTACTGATAGTCAGAAAAGACGAAAAAAGTG
Source organism: Leptopilina myrica (nomen nudum) (assembly GCA_032872475.1). Taxonomy (NCBI): domain Eukaryota; kingdom Metazoa; phylum Arthropoda; class Insecta; order Hymenoptera; family Figitidae; genus Leptopilina; species Leptopilina myrica (nomen nudum). The sequence continues at coordinate 8,136,488 of CM065461.1, forward strand.
AAAGTTTCTAGAGGTGCTTTTATTAAATATAAAATAGCAATAAGAGATAAGGAATTTAATCCGTTTTTACATGGTGGTAGATTATTTTAACAATATTTAGTTGATAATGGTGTTAAGTATGAAAAGGATAAACTTTCTTATTGTTAAAACAATCAACGGCAGTTGAGATCTGAAAGTTTTAAAGGATTAATAGATTACATGCAAAATATTTCAAATGAACATGAAATACATATTGGGAAAATGGTTATTTTACCATCTACATTTATTGGATCATCTCGCAATATGATGCAGCAGTATCAAGATGCTATGGCTATTGTTCGGAAACATGGAAAACCTGATTTGTTTATAACAATGACATGTAATCCGCAATGGAACGAAATACAAGAAAATTTGTTTGTAAATCAAACAGCATCTGATAGACCCGATATTGTGGCAAGAGTATTTTCCATAAAAGTAAATCATTTAGAAGATGTTATTGTTCGAAAAAAGTTGTTTGGTGAAGTTAAATCTTTTGTTTATGTTGTAGAATTTAAAAAAAGAGGATTACCGCATATTCATATGCTGGCTACATTGAAAGAAACGTCTAAAATTTTGTCACCTGAAAGTGTTGAATGTTTTCTCTCAGCAGAAATTCCAAACGAGAAAACTAATCCTATATTACATAAAATAATAATGCAAAATAATATTCATGGTCCTTGTGGAGATTGGTGTATAGTTGATGGTAAATGTTCTAAAAAATTTCCGAAAGCTTTTCAAAATGAAACTACAATAGAAAATGATTCTTATGTTTTATATCGGCGAAGAGATACAGGTAAAACTTATGAAAGTCCTAATGGTTATATTGTAGACAATAGGCATGTTGTTCCTTATTCTCCAATGCTTTCACAAATGTTTAACTGTCATATTAATGTTAAAATTGTTTCAAGTGTAAATTCTGTGAAATATTTATTAAAATACATTTATAAAGGTCATGATGCAGCTTCTATTATTATTACAAATGTTGATGGACAAAATAGTCTTAATCATAATGAAATACGTCATTATGAACAGAATAGATATCTTGGTCCAGTTGAAGCAGTATGGAGAATACTTTGTAAACCTTTAGGAAAAAGAGCCACAGTGTTAATCGTTTACCTATACACTTACCGAATAAACAGAATGTTATTATTCATGAAGGATAAGATAATAATCAGATTTCTTTTAATTTAGAAAGAAACACGAAACTATTAGACTATTTTGATTTAAATAAACGTGACAGAAATGCTCATCAGTATTATTACTCAAAAATTCCAGAACATTATACATGGATAAGTGATACTCTTCAATGGAGACCAAGAAAGCGTTGTGACAATATAATAGGTAGAATATTTTCTGTTTGTCCTTCTCAAGTAGAATTGTTTCATTTAAGATTGTTGTTGCTCACCAGAAAAGGTGCTACTTCGTATGAAGATTTACGAACAGTTAATGAAGTTGTTTATGAAAATTTTACGTCAGCTTGTTGAGCATTAGGTCTTATAGAAGATGATCATGAATGGATTAGAACAATTGAAGAAGCTGCAGTATGGATGATGCCTCAACTACTTCGTCGATTATTTGTTAAAATTTTAATTCACTGTCATCCAGTAGAACCGAATGAACTGTGGGATCGTTTTAAGGGAATCATGGCGGAAGACTTTCGAGGAATTGACAATATTGAAGCACAAAAAAGAGCTTATAGAGATATTAAAACTTTATTATACAAAGAAGAATATCATTTGACAGATTTTCAAGGATTATTAGATATAGAAGACGAACAAAATATTTGTATAGAAAAAATATTATCAATTTTGAAGATCATATTATTTTAGGAAATGAAAAGTATACTTAGTTGAATGCAAAAAAAGATGTTGTTGATTATGTATTAATGTCAGCGGATGATACTGTTACAAATGATTGAGGGGCTGGATGCTATAATGTGTTACGCGCCATGTTAAGTAAATGGCGCGTAACACATTATAGCATCCAGCCCCTCAATTGTAGATGTATATATGTTGATGGTCCAGGTGGTTCTGGTAAAACTTTTGTCTACAATACCTTGTGGCATTTATTGAAAAGTAGAGGAAAAAATGTTTGTAATATGGTATTTACAGGAATTGCAGCAACTTTATTACCTAATGGTAAAACTGTTCATAAAATATTGGGATTACCTGTTCCCTTGTATAGTGATTCATCTTCAAGTGTGAAAATACAATCTAAAGAAGGAAGTTTTTTAAAGGATACTGATGTTTTTATTTGGGATGAACCACCAATGGCTCCAAAATATGCTTTAGAAATTATGGATAAATTATTGAGAGACATTATGAAATCAGATAAACTTTTTGGTGGAAAAGTATTGGTTAATTATTGATGAGGATATGTATGGTGATTTAGTACGAGAAAATAGATTTCAAGATATAGCAAACTGTGCAATTTTAGAACCTAGAAACGTTGATGTTGATGGCATAAATAAAAGAGTTGTGCAATTATTAGATAGTGATAAAGAAAAGGTTTATAAAAGTGTTGATTCTACTGAAAATTGTGATAATAGTGATTTTAGTGACACAATTTTACCAGAATATTTAAATAGTTTTTCACCAACGGCATTACCACCTCATGAATTACATTTAAGAATACACAGTGTAGTGATGCTTATAAGAAATTTAGGTATAAGTGAAGGGTTGTGTAATGGAACAAGGTTGTTAATCTTAGATTTATTAAATAACGTAATAAAATGTCAAATATTGACTGGAGACAAGCGTGGGAATATTGTTTTTTTGCATCGAATAACATTATATTGAGAAAATATTTATCCTTTTACATATAAAAGAAGACAGTTTCCTATGAAACTGGCATTTGCAATGACAATAAATAAATCTCAAGGGCAACCATTCTATAGAATTTGAATTAATTTAAGAAGAGATGTTTTTAACCATGGTCAAATGTATGTAGCATTATCTAGAGTACGTTCATTTGATTCAGTTAAAGTGTATTTAGGAGATCATAGATGTCGTAAGTTAATAAAAAATTATGTTTACATCGAAGTTTTAGAACAATCTAATTAATTTAAATGTTTTTAATATGAAATTCAACATACGTTATTTCATTAATTGCTTTAGGCATTTTTCACGTAAGAAAACGACTATAAGTAAAGATTTTCGTTTTATGAAAGTCACAGATTAGAAATTTATTAATGAAATGAAAAAAAGTTCAGTTCAGGGCACCCTTTTGCTTTTAAATCTTAACTCGTGTTTAAACATATATTAAGCAAGTATATGCATTTAAATCTATAGAAACCTTTGTCAGCTACTGGTAAAAGGACTAAATTGATTCCGTTGACTGGAAAAATGTTATTAAAAATTTAATTACTTAATCGTTTTTTAAAAAAAAGAATTTGTTTTGGGCACCATTAAATAATTTATCTACTAAAAATAGAAAAAACTAACTAAGAAAGTATCCATTAAATATGTAAGAATGATTTTGTTAACTTCGACTTCCTCTTAAGACTTAAAATTCATGAAACACTGTTATCAATACTTATTACTGTAATATACATATAGTATATATTTTTGAAATTAATTAAATGTAAATATTAGTGCATAATCACATTAAAATTCTAACTTATAATTTCCATGAAATGTAAATCCTTGTACATAGTTCTCTTACTGTGTGAGAAATTTAAAAAGTGTTTATTTAAATATCAAATAATATTTATGCTTTTTTTCTTTATTCCAAATAAGGTAATTAAAATAATTATGTATCAGTAAATTTTTTAACTATAAATTTTCTTAACAATCCGAAGTAAATGTACAGTTTAAGTTTGAAGTTACTGGCTTTCTAATTTTAAACCTTTAACTTAAATGTAATTTATATTTTGAACTTACTCTTGACAAATATATTAAATTAGTCGATTTTAAACGGTTTATGTTTGAAACTGCCCAGGCGTTTAAAATGGTATCTCGAGAAGCTATTAAGATCTTTTAACACTTTTAGTTTAAAAGTGAAGATGAGACTTATATGATTACACTTATGTAAGTGGCAAGTTTTGTCTGCAATTTTTAAAAAATAAACAAAAGTTGAAAAGATTTTTTAAAAATTTTAGTTTTTAAATTTTTTTTACAAATTTGTCGATTGCAGATACCTTTGTATAAATTAATAAAATTTTTTGTTATGTATCATTAATTGTGAAATGCAATAATGTTTTAAATGGTATATTTCTTAATTTTCTGCCATTTTTATTAAAAAAAAGGCGTGATTTAAAGATTGGTATGTTTTTAGGTCGTGCGCGTGCGGCTTTACTGATACTTGCCGATTGTGGTGTATTTATTTTTAAATATTTCAAATATGTAATAAAAAATAACGTAAATAAAGCGGGATCATGAAATAAAATTAAATTTCGTCTAAAAAGTGACATTTCTCAAAACCGAAATAATCGATATTCGAGTTTTCTCTTTAATTTCAATCATTAACGAATAAAGAAATTTTTCCCACTTATGATAAAGTTTTATACTTCAGGGTTAAATTCATATTAATAATTATGTCAGTCGTTGCAGTTTTATTCAACTTTTACACTTTTTAAAATGACCTTCAATAGCAAAACAAAACAAATGTCTCACTAATGACTAATGGAATGAAGTTTTGAAGTAGTATGATTTCTCAAATTTTCTTTTCTAATCTCTAAACAACGACTGACATAAAAAATATCATTTTAACTATAAAAATCACTACTTTGGCATAAATGGAAAAAATTTCTTTATTAATCAGTGATTGTAATGAAAAAAAATTGAAAATATATTACCAAGGTTTTCAGAGAAGTCACTTTTTAGACGAAATTTCAATTTATTTAATTTCATTGTTGTTTTTTGTTTTTAATTATTATTATTATTATTTATTAATATTTGATATTACATTTACTTATAATAATAACAGTAAGTATAAAATCAAAAAAATTTTAACGTTAAATCGTAGTTTATTTTTTTTAATTATATTAACCGTCTGTCTATAAAAGTGACCTTTATCAAAAGTACACAACAATTCGGTCATCTGGTGGGGACTATAAGAATCTTATTCAAAAGCCGTAGAGTGTAAATAACAAGCGACGTAAAACTTTATCGTTATTTTTATGGATCATATTAATTTGTTTGTTAATTAATTTTTTGTAGATATTTATTTATAAAACCTCAATTTATCCAAAATACTTCACATAGGGATTGTTGGATGCGGAATTTTGAATGCTTTATGATAGTAAATTCACAAAGAGTTAGATTTTTTTTTGTAAAATATTTCAATTTTTATTAAATAATTAATAATTCGAAAACAAAAAAAACACTTTTTCTGTTTCGTATATTGAAAGTACACATCTTAAGCTTTCTTTTGTTACAAAAAGAAAGAAAAAAAATTGGTCCTTTTTGAAAAAATGTCAAGAAAATTTTTAATTTTCAAAAAAGTAAGTATAATATATTTTTGTAATTATTTAAATTTTTAATTACTTCTATAATGCTCTGTCCACGCTGACTTATTATTTCCACTCTTCGGCTTTTCAATATGATTCTTATAGTCCCTACGAGGAAAAAATTTTGGGACGTCAGATGTATAAAATTAGTGACGACAGAAGTACATTTCATTATGTACGGCTGCGGTACTTTTTCGAGACAACAGACGTATAGTTTAGCACAAACGCTGTACATAATGTACTGCAGGTACGCAAGACTGGTACAGATGGCGTGCAGAATGAATGTACAAGAATTTTTGACACACAATGTACATCTGCCGTGCCGAAATTTTTTCCGTGTACCAGGTGAACAAATTTTCGTTTACTATCGATAACGGTCACGTGTATAGTCAGACAGTTAATTAATATAATTAAAAAAAAATAAACTACAATTTTACTTTAAAAATTTTTAGACTTTATACTTACTGATATTATTATAATTAAATGTAATATCAAATGTTGCATGTTGAATTCGGAAAATAAAATTCTGCAACGCTGCTTAATAAATATTTTAATTTACTTGCTAACAAAACTTGCCACCTCGCAGCGAGATCTTCCTGCGAGAAACTTAACACCCTGATAAGGACGGCTTTGTCAGCAATGATGTTTTAGATTGAAAATTATTTTACCTAGCGAATAAATAAAAAAAATGAATGAAGACAAAAAGGGAGAATTTAAAATTTTAACCTTGCTACAATGCTGCGAAGTCTTTTGACGAAAATTAACATTGTAGCAATGGTGAATATAAAACCTTGGAACAAAATTGTAACGACTAAGTTATTTTATGTTTATGCCGGAACAACGCAGTGGTTGTCGCCAGTTCATCAATAACAAAATTGGTTAGAAAAAAATAGAGCGCACCTAAGAAAGGAATAGAATCAAAGGAATTCATTGTTTTACACGTGTGCTTGGACGGCAACACATACGAGCACTCGCCTGCAAGTAGTGGACACTAATACTCTTACGGATCTCCCTTCGTTACGAAGTCCGCACAGCCGAGCGAAGTCAAGTATTGCTGCACCAATACATACACACCCACACTTGCCTCTACTCGATGTTTCTTTCTCCAGCGAAACCTTCTTTCCCCTCAAAGCCCACAAGTTTGAATTGCAACATAATAACAAACGCACGTGCGTTCTGTCAAAACGAATACGAGATATTTAGTGTAATATCCGTGCATACAAAATTTTGTTACAAAAATTTCTTTCTGAAAAACATCAACAGCCCCACAAAATAAGCATTTAATAACAAAAACAATTGTTTTTGTTTATTTGTTTTTCTTAAATAATAAAAAAAATATAGGTCAATTATGATAATATAATTGCGACTTATTAAAATAAAAAAAATATAGTTCAAAATAATAGACTTTTAATTCACGCAGTACAACTTCTTGATTCCTTCGAACAACACTTTCTGGCCTAGCCTAGAAAAGTATTGTGGAAATCAAGAACGCCGCGACTAAGCCCGTCTGCGCGTCGGACCCCCGCGTGCAACTTTAAGTAAAATCGCGAAAGGCGGACGATAAACAGAATTAAATCTCTTAACCGACGGAGTCCCGTGAGGATTGTGTTTCGAAAATCGATTAAATTCTAATAACAGAAAATATTTTCTTTGTTTGAACCGATTTGTTTTTTTAACCGGCCAGCCCGTGTGTGTGACACCTGCGCCGTCCAAGCACAACGGCCCCACAAAATAAAAACATTTAACAACAAAAACAATTGTGTTTTTGTTTATTTGTTTTTCTTAAATAAAAAAAATAGAACATTTTTGTCTATTTTGTAAACTACGAATACCGACCTTTGGGCAATCAAGGGTCAGTGCTGTGTATAAACAACCACTATTTTGCCCGACGACAACTGAATTGTATTTTCATCGCCGTCGGTAGCCGTAAGTACTATTGTATCGTTCCTACAATTTTTCTTCCATGTTATTTCAATAAATACTAATTCTCTTCAGACACAGTTTTCTATTTCTTTACACTTACCTTTATTCATATTCACAAACTTACAAAAGGAATCTCCCATAAAGCAAGGCGTAACTTCTAAAAGTGGAGAACGACCCCCAATTCGGGAGTTTTTAGAGTCGCTGATTACGAATCCGAACTTAGATTTTGATAATTCAAAATGGCGGACGACATTTTTACAAAGTCATCGAATTCACTTGAAACTCGTTAGTCGGGGGTTTTCGGGTTCGCTGATTACGAATCTGAACTCAGATTTCGAAAATTCAAGATGGCGCCTCCAATATGGCGAACAACATTTTCACAATAACAGGACAAACTGGAATAAAAACGACTAAATACAACTGCAAACGGTTACAAAAAAACCATTTTTAAGCTAAAGGAAGAATAAAAATAACACATTAGACACAAACAGAGCAATTAACAAAACAACTGACTGTCGCGTTCAACAAAAATGACAGTTACAGTGATTTCGACGTAAGACTTAAATAATTGTTGACTAACATCTGCCATATTGGATCCGCCATTTTGTATTTTTAAAATCTGAGTTCAGCTTCGTAATCAGCGACCCCGAAAACCGCCGAGTATTGAGTTGCAAGTGAAATAGATGAATTTTTGAAAATGTCGTCCGCCATTTTGGATCCGCTATTTTGAATTTTCAAAATCTGAATTCGAATTCGTAATCAGCGACCTTCAATACTATAGTATACTGATTTGCGCAAATTTCAGTTTTTTAAAAAGTTGTCGACATTTTGAGCCCACTTATGAGATTTTGGTCTTGACTGCGAAGGGGTTAAATAAACTGAAATTCTGACTAAAAAGTGACTTTTTTGAAAACCAAAGTAATCGATTTTCAATTTTATCTTTTATTACAATCTCTGATTAATAAAAAAAAATTTTGCTTCCTCTTGAAAGGAAGCCTTATAGTGATCTCGATTTTCGACTTTCTTGGAATCAATTATTTTTACATATTTCCAAGTGTAGTATATATATATTTCGTCGAGAGGAACAAATGTCCGGATGTATGTGTGTGTATGTATGTCACACGATTCTTGTGAACAAAGTTTCTCTTACACGTTTTGACGGATTTTAATAAATTTTTGTAGGTGTATTACGGCCACGAATATCTTGAATCAGACAGAAGGATTTTCAAAAATATCTAAAATTAAATTTTTTTAGGAATTATTTAATTGTTTAAAAAAATTGATTTTTTTATTTTTTGAATTAACTTCTTTATTTATTAAAATTTTTATATATTCTTCTCACTATTATATTCCTGGCATGAAAACGAATCGATTCATGTATATATAGTATTTATTTGATCAATATTTGTAAAATATAATATTTTTAAAAGTATAAAATTTGAATAAAACTATACACGATTGATATAATTTTTAATATCAAAAAAGGACACAACTTTGGCATATGTGGCACGGAGGGAAGTGGATAGTGAAGGCGACTATCGGTTCATTTTTGATAACTCAACAGTTTCGTTAATTTTCGACGGACAAAAATAGCAGTCGCATCTATTAAACAATAGTAGGATGGACTGTACTTTTAGTCAGGGTTACATGACAGCGCCTATTTAGAGTATACGTGCAGGACCTCCCTATACAGGTATACCCACACGGCTCGCCTACGAGCGTAACGGGGAGAGATTCACGCTCTCCAGCGCCGATGGCCATCATGTGACCATCTACCGAGCCCGCAAAGTTGAGTAAGAACGTTTACGGCCCTTCGGTTTAGGGCGGGACCTTTCCAATCCCTGGTCACTCTGCAGGTAACCGCCCGAGTTGGCACCACAACTCACATGTCGAAGCGCCACTACTACGTCCGTTGCCGAAGCAACAGTCTGTTCATGGACGCCCCTAGCCTAAGCGATGTAGGCTATAACCACTGCCCGCACGAGTCCAACCCAATGACCGGAAGGAACAAGCCTTTTGGCAAGTCCCCGGGCTCGGACCGGTCCCCGTGCTACCATTTGTACTCCGGTAAGAGTACCGATTAAGAGTCTTACCACCCTTGCTTCGGCAAGTTAGGTTCGACGGTCAATATTAGACCTGCCGGGCCGTCACGGCACTGCCCATCATCATCGTAAGCCAATACTCTATAAGGTAGCCTGGGACGAATCGAGTACTACCCGCAAGCATGGCACCACTCCGAGTCTCTTTTAGTCGCCTTTTACGACATGCAGCCGATCGCAGGGGGCCTATTCTGCGCCCGGGACCCCCACGGGAGAGGGTTACATAACAGGAACTAAACCGCAAAGAGCATTACTATCGCTCTCCATGCATTTCTGCTACTAAACACGTTTTTATCACGACTGTAACTTTTCTCGCCGTGAGGAAAAATTTCTTTATTCGTTAGTGATTGTAATGAAAGAAAAAAAATCGTAAATCGATTACTTCGGTTCTGAGAAAAGTCACTTTTTAGACGAAATTTAATTTTATTTAATGATATCGCTTTATTTACGATATTTTTTATTACATATTTGAAATATTTAAGAAAAAATACACAACCCTCCGAAAGTATAAGTATGGCCACACGTGCAGGACCCAAAAACATACTAATCTATCAGTAATAGACAAATTTGACAAAAAATTAAAAAAATAAAACTTTTTTGGAATTTTTGCAACTTTTGCATATTTTTTAAAGATTCAAGAAAAACATTGACACTTACATAGGTGTAATCATACAAGTCTCATTTTCAACTTTAGATCAAAAGTGTTAAAAGATCTTAAACGGTTCTCGAGACATTATTATAAAATGTTCGATCATTTTCAGTCAAAAACCGTTGAAAATCGACTAATTTAATGCATTTGTCAAAAATCAAGTTCAAAATAAAAATTACATACATAATTATTTATAGCGGATTCTGATATCTGCTCTAGAGTGCTTAAAAGATGCTCCTCGAAGGAGTAGCATTTACGATTTAACAAATATTCTATTGCCAAAGCATACAAAGAGTACTCTCACACGGAACAGAGAACAGTTAACCAAATTCGATATTAATGATTTTTTTAGGATTAAACATAAAAAGCTTGATGAGAGGCGCGCGTAGCGCCCCCATTAGCTCTAGTTCCCTCTAAATCTGAATCAGTGAAAATTTCACTGATTGATTTAGTAATCAACAATTTCGCTAAAAAATCAGTTAATTTTAATAATTTAACTGATGTATCAGTAAGATTGTTGTTGACGAATAACGCCAAACAACGATCAATGTACATTTGATAAAAAGAGATTGTATCAGTGATTTCACTACTGATTGAAACAGTAAGTAATTATTAACTGTTTCAATAAGTAAATTTTCACTGATTGCTAGTGACCCAGTTTTCTTTAATTCAATCAGTGAAATTTGACTGATAATCAGTTAAATATAACTGATTCGAATTTAGAGTGTTGATATTTTTCCACGAAATTTTAACATTGTTGCGCTCTGCTGTAAACGTAAACAATTTCTAACTATATACATTGTTCTTGTAATGGCGGCCATGCTACACGTGCGCCGCCACGCCGCAATTTTACAACAGAGCGCGATAATGTAAAAATTGCTCTATTGTCTTTAATTTATTATCAAATGGCGAGATATTTTCAAAAAAACTTCCTAACATATTAATGAACATTTTTATCGGTGGAAGTTTTCCAGGAACGAAAATTCGTCACTCAACTTTTTCAATTGAAAATAGGAGAATCATTTTTTCGACAAAATTATTTAAATAATTATTTACCTTGACATACAATTTTTTTTAAATTTCAAAATATTGTTTCACTCTTAGAATAGATTGAAGAATATTGTGTGTAAATTTCGTGGAAAAATATTAATATTTAACGAAGTAGTCACGAGTTGAAGTCAAAAATTCATTAATATTTCTTAACTCAAAAAATCACGATTTTACCATTTACGTGAAAACGAGAAACTATATATATAAAAAAATTTTATAAGAAAAAAAGTTTCACCTTGAAATTCCGTCCAAGAATAAATAATTTAAAATTCATATTGAACAACTTCAAAATTTTATCTATAGGGATCAACTTATTAGCCGTGAACCCAGAAAAAAGCTTCTTTGTTTCAAAGAATGTTTCTTCAAATCAAAGAAATTTGTGCATTGTTATAGGGTCAAAAAAAAGTTTCTTTGATTAAAAGAAATTATTTCTTTAACTGTTTTTTGTTGACTGAAAGAAATATTTCTTTGGATTTAATAAATCTTTTTTTAAGTCAAAGAAAAAAATAATTCAAAGAAATAATTTCTTTGAATGTTCCCAGCTTTTTATTTGTCTTAAAGAAATTTTTCTTTGGATCAAAAATACAATTCAAAGAAAAAATTTCTATGATTCAAAAAACCTTGAAAATTGTTTTTTGTAAAAGTACAGAAAACTTTTTTTACTTAAACAAATTTTATCTTTGATTCAAAGAGAGAGTTAAAAAAACAATTTCTTTGTTTCAAATAAATCCTTTTTCTGGGTGTGTGTTCGCGCGTGTGCCCTTTTAAAATGCGGGGCATCAATTTAATAATATGAATAAAAGTTATTGTGAATTCCAACACTTTATTAAAAATACGTACTTAATTGTGAAAAGCTTATTTAAAAGTTAGAAATTTTTTTTCTTTTAAACCAACATAATTTTTGAAAATGTATTCTAACGTTTAGGAAAATGCTTGGTATATTTTTAGGGAATTTTTAAAAATATTTTCACATCAATCGCCGAACGCATTCTCTTGATTTTGCATTTTTATATATTATTTTTAAGTATTTTAAATTAGGGGTGCTTTTTGGGGGTGCAAGCGAGCATTCTAACCTTTTGGAAAAGGCTTTGTATATTTTTAGAGAATTTTTAAAATTATTTTCACATCAATCGCCGAACGCATTCTCTCAATTTTGGACTTTTATGTTTTAAATTTTTATTAATTTAAATTAGGGGTGGGTTTTGGGGGTGCGAGCGAGCATTGTAACCTTTGAAAAATGCTCTGTATATTTTTAGGGAATTTTTAAAAATATTTTCAGATCGTAAGACGAACGCATTCTCTCGATTTTGCATTTTTATATATTATTTTTAAGTATTTTAAATTAGGGGTGCTTTTTGGGGGTGCGAGCGAGCATTCTAACCTTTTGGAAATTGCTTGGTATATTTTTAGGGAATTTTTAAAAATATTTTCACATCAATCGCCGAACGCATAATAATAATATTGTGTACTTTATTATTATGCATATACGTTATTTAATTAAGGGTGGTTTTTTACCCCTAATATTAAAATTTTTATAATTTTTTGACTGATATTAGTTCTATTTACTATTCTGAACAGGATTATGAAAAAAATGGAGAAATTAAAAAAAAAATTTCGTTCAAATGAACGTTCAAAACTTTAGGGTCCTAAAAATCTTATCTTTGCTACTAATTTTTTCCTTTCATTTAAAAATTTTAATTTTTAGTAAAGTGGTTTGTCTCGCTGAGCAAAATTAAGAAATATAATTTACATTAGTATCAAATTACTCCTAATATATCCCTGCAAAAAAATTCGGACTAATTCCGGATGAAATACGGACAAATTATTTCTGATTAATTCGTAAATTGTACGAAAAAGGTAAATAGTTAATTTATTTGTAACGTTTTTTTGCAGACGTAGACGTCAAAAAGAGGAACAATTACCCAATTCTGCAAGTAAGGCGGACCAAGGTATTGAAGGACAACTGATTGAAACTGAAAGTATTAACAGCATCAGTAACGGAAATGAAGACATCCAAGTAAGTAGGTATAAAGAAATTCTGTTTCAGCCAGAAGTGTCCAGAGAAGAGAGAAGAAAGGAAGATAAAGATTGCATCTATGTCAACGAGAATGAACAAGTAATTGAAGAGATTTTAGAAGAAATTGAATTTATAGTAGAAGAAGAGGAATATGAAGTGGAAAAATATAAAATTTCTGAAGGATTAGTACAACAAGCACATGTGAATGCGGAAAAGGGAATGGAAATAAACAGCGATCAAGAATTGTTAGAAGAAAACAAAATATTAGAGGAAAAAGTAAGAAAAGAATTTCTGGTTGATTTAAGAGAAAAATACGAAAATGATAAGGAAAAAGAAAGAGAAAATATTATATTTGTAGAGCCTCTACACGAAAAACACAGTCAATATTGGAGGAATTTAAAGAAATAGATTAAATAAATGAAGAAATAGTAGCAGATGAAGAAGCAGACGTTAGGAGAGGAAGAAATTTCAAAGATGAGCTACGTTATAAACGAGACTCTTAAAAAAGTTGTAGAGGAAAACAACTATAAAAAAGGTTGTCAAAACAAAGTGTGGAAAATCGTATCCCGTTATAGAAAAGGATTAAAAACTAAGTACAATCTGCAATGTAATGAGTGTGGAGCACTTGTACCAATTTGGTCGGAACCTAAAAGTGACGATTATTTAGATATTAATTTAGGTTCTGCTCTTGGAACTATTACAGCAGGAATTGGTTATTCCACAATAGAAGAAGCACTTGCAGCTATAAATGTGTATTACATGAGTCCTGCAATGTATATAAAAAGTCGATTTGAAATAGGATTGCAATTGATAGATATTAATGAGAATGTAATGAAAGCTGCAGCTCAAAAAGAAGCGGAAATTGCAATTGCAAAAGGACATGTAGTTAATGAAGTACCCTACATAACGGTTGTGGTCGACTGTGCATGGTGCAAAAGAAGTTATCGTACATCGTCATATGATGCCTTAGGAGGATGTGTTTTGATAATTGGTTATGAAACAAACAAAATAATAGATTGCATTGTAAGAAATGTTTCTTGTGCAACGTGTCAACGAGCAATGAAAGAGGAACGAGAACCCAAAGAACATGAATGTTTTTCAAACTACGATGAAAGCAAAAGTAGCCCGAAGACTCTTGGGCGCCAAAAAATTAAAGTTACGAATTGAAATTATTGCAGCAATTGATAGACGTCAAGAAGATAAATCTCTAACAATTAACCAAAAAATTGAATTGTTATATGAGGAAAGAAAAATGGTAATTTTACGCGATGACCAATTTTGGGATAAAATAGTAAATAAATTGTCAGACTTTTATTTAGATTGTCTAGTTCCTGAAATCATCGATAATAGACACCTGAGATTTCGTCCCATTCGTGAACCTCAGTGGGTTCTAGATGCAAGAGCACCGTATTTAGCTGCTAGAGAGATAGCAAAGCAGAAAAAGTTAAATACTATTCTTCAGAAATGTATTGAAACTGAAAAAGAAAAAACAAAAAACGAAAGTACTTTAACAACGAATCCAGTAGAAAATGCTCCACAACCATCAGTTAAAAGAAGTGCAATTTTCAAAGACTGTATGCAGCTAACTGTAAAAAAATTAAAACTTACAACGAATGGGAACTTGCAGAACAGTCACATGTCGATAACATTTCAGAACCATCAGAAGAAGAGTTAAATGTGTTTCATCAAGTAATATATATGGAGCATTCTTATCAAGATGTGAGAAAAGTAATACTCGACGTTACAAAATATTTAGATGAAGACTGCATTGATTCTTTTCTAAGAGTATTACAAATGTACTACCCAGAATTTGAATTTTTAAGTGTACATCATCTCACCAATTTGAAATTCATTAAGCCATGTTTAAACGATGTGGACGTGCAAATAATTGGTGGTAATTCATCCAAACATTGGCGCTGCTATTATTTCTTCGATGGAGTTTTATACATTTATGACAGTTATTATATGCTAACGTATAATAGCCTCACCAAAGAAGAACTAATATACATCAATCGTCGCTACCCAAACCTAAGTATTGACAAAGTCATACCACTACAAGTTACCCACCAACCGGAAGGTACAAGCTGTGGAGTTTATGCAGCAGCATTTGCAATGACTTTATGTTTAAAAGAGGATCCATGTGCTCAAGATTACTCTATAGATGCTGTTGAAATGCGACAACATTTTTTAGATATGATACAGTATAAAGAAATAACGCTATTTCCGTTAAAATATGAAAATGTAATTAAAATACTGAATAATTAAATAATTAGCCAAAAAACAGCAGCGTGGGATACTTTACTATTAATAAGAATTTATTAAGTAAAAATGCACCAAAAGGGGACATCAAAAGTGGTATTCTTTGTCACTTAATTTTAAAATTATTCTAATAATTTTATTTTCAGATTATGACGTCATACAAAATAAAGAATTTTGACGTTGTACAGCAGCGAGGGATTTAATTATTGGAATTAACAGCAGCATGGGACATTTTATTAAAAGAAAAAATTTCTTTTAAAAAAAGCAACAAAAGTGGGAGGACGAGGGTGGTTTTGTTGTTTTTGTAACTTTTTTCCAGAGTACAACATCCTATAAAACTCAAATATGTAACGTTGTACAACAGCGAGGGATTAAATATTTTATAAAGAAAAAAATAAGAGCAGCGTGGGATACTTTACTATTAATAAGAATTTATTAAGTAAAAATGCACCAAAAGGGTCCATCAAAAGTGGTATTCTTTGTCACTTAATTTTAAAATTATTCTAATAATTTTATTTTTAGATTATCACGTCATACAAAATTCAGCTATGTGACGTTGAACACCAGCGTGGGATTAAATATTTTATCATTATAGAAACTAAGAGCAGCGAGGGACACTTTAACAAGATAATTTTTAGATTTAAACAACAGGAAAATTGCAAAGCTTATTAATTTTTTTCTAATTTGCTTGGATAATTGCAAAATTAGAAAAAAACTGCAAGTTTCTATGTGACTTGCATTAGAAGTTAATAAATAACAACAATAAATTGTTTAATCAACTTGAAAATTGTAAAGTTTATTAATTATATTAATTTTTTTCTAATTTTCTTGGATAATTGCAAAATTAGAAAAAATCTGCAAGTTTCTACGTGACTTGCATTAGAAGTTAATAAATAACGACAATAAATTGTTTAAACAACTTGAAAATTGTAAATTTTATTAATTATATTAATTTTTTTCTAATTTTCTTGGATAATTGCAAAATTAGAAAAAAAACTGCAAGTTTCTATGTGACTTGCATTAGAAGTTAATAAAAACTTTATAGTTGCCAGATTTTAGCTCTTTTCGAAATTCATGAAAAAAATTTAATCTTTTTAATTATAAAAATATATTAATTAAATGTTTTACTATCGAGAAAAAATTATTTTATCTTTTTATTTAATTTTAAAATGTAATACATTTTTTGGAGCTCAAAATTATAATTCAGCATTAGGTTAGACAACAAACAATCTTAGGTTAAAAGTCAAAGGAAAGTACACTCATTTTTCTCAGCTGAAAGTACCTCAAATACAATTTTCTTTTTAAGAGAACATCAATGAATATTTAATAATGCAACAAATATAAAAAAGTGAATTTTGAAAAAAATTCGAGCTGAGCCCTTTTCGAAATTGACTATTTAATTGGATAATTGCTAATAATTTTATTATTTGTATAAAGATAATAAAATATTTCCAAGAATTTTATTTCAATTTATAAAAATAATTGAATTTCAAAAAAATGTTATTATTTATAATAACACAGGCCGACAAATTTTAATCAACTGCATGTTGCCTAAAATATTACTGCCGATTCTTACAGGATTTTGTCCGTAGAATACGAATCTGACCTTGAAAATATTGGATTGGCTCTAGTTTTTAATCAATTTACGTTTCAATATACAAAATATGCATTTTTAGCATTTTTTGAATGAATGTACAACAATACACCGAATCAGTAAATCTGTCCGCATAGCACAAAATGAAAGTTTAAACACTGCTCTTCAATATCCAAAAACAAAAAATTTAATTTATGTACACTTTAACCTGTAATGTCAAAAGAGACATTCGCTGTTCCACAAGCATATTGAAAACAACAGTACTTTTGACCATGTAAGGTAATTTAAATAACAATTAGTCTCTCTAGGGGTTTTTATGGTCGCTGCTTACTGATCTGTATTTAGATTTTAATATTCAAAATGGCGAATCCAATATGGCAGAATTTTTTTTAAATTTTAAATTTTTATCATAAAAGGCGTAAATTATCTTTAAAAATTTGGTCCGCCACTTGTAATTTTTATATTTCATAGCAGATTTGTAACTAGCGATTATAAAAACGCCAGAGACACTAATTTTTACTTGAATTACCTTACATGGTCAAAAGTAATATTAATTTTAATACGTTTATGGAACAGCGTATGTTTTTTTGGACATTATAGGTTAAAGTGTACATAAATTAAATTTTTTGTTTTTGGATATTCAAGAGCAGTGTTTAAGCTTTCAATTGGTGTTATGCGGACAAATTTACTGTTTCTGTGTATTGTTGTACAATCATTCAAAAAATTCAAAAAATGCATATTTTGTATAATGAAACGTAAATTGATTAAAAACTGGAGCCAATCCAATATTTTCAAGGTCAAATTCGTATTCTATGGACAAAATCCTATAAAAATCAGCTTCTATTGGTTAGGCCACAAAATTTTGTTGGTCTGTGTAATAATTTAATATTTACCAAAGATTTTATTATTCATAAAACTAATTAAATTTTTGTAAATAAATATATTAACTACAAATATAATTGAATTTTATTAAAATTCATGAAATTAATTGATTTTTGCAAAGAATTTATTGAAATTAAAAAATTAATTGAATTGTTTTGAAATTTTTTATAACGAATTACACAGGCCGACAAAATTTCATCAACTGCATGTTGTCTAAAATGTTACAGCCGATTCTTACAGGATTTTGGCCGTAGAATACGAATCTGACCTTGAAAATATTGGATTGGCTACAGTTTTTAAGCAACTTACGTTTCAATACACGAAATACGCAGTTTTTACATTTTTTAAATGAATGTTAAATTTTAAACCAAAACAGTAAATCTGTCTGCATAGGGACAAATTAAAGCATAAACACTGCTATTTAATATCCAAAAACAAAAAAATTAATGTATGTACACTTTAACCTATAATGTCTAAAGAGACATACGCTGTTCCATAAACATATTAAAACAACAATACTTTTGACCATGTAAGTCAATTTAAATAAAAATTAGTCTCTTTAGGGGTTTTTATGGTCGCTGCTTACTGTTCTGTATTCAGATTTTAATATTTAAAATGGCGGATCCAATATGGCAGACACTTTTTTTAATTTCACATTTTTATCATAAAAGGCGTAAATTATTTTTGATAAAAATCAGCTTCTATTGGTTAGGCCACAAAATTGTGTTGGCCTGTGTTATGAAAAAATTGAATTCTTTCGTAAAATAAATTTTTTGTAAAGAAATTACTATTTCTACTTTGCGCCAGACTTTACTCTAGACGTTCCTGAAGATTTTTCTACACAAGAAAAAAATAATTAGTTATCGTTAACTATTTCAGTTGTAACGATATTTACTTTTACTTACGGGTTTTACCCATTAATCGTTACAAAAATGGCAACTATCGGTTTCCAGATTACTTAATTATAAACTCCACACTTCGAATTTATAATACACCACCGATGACCGGTTTTAGGGAACTTCTTCGGCGCCAGGTAGGTGAACTACCCGGATCACGATAGTAGAAACAAAACAAGAACTTTCCCGGACTACCTCAAAACCGAGCTCACTATTTTATTCAAAACGAAGTTAACTTTAAGTGACGATAATCTATCAGGCGTGAGTACCGCACACAGGAGAGAGAGAGAGACAGACACAATGAATTTACGCTCAATTAACAAATTTGACTAGAGAGAATTTAATTAATTAATCGAAATAATGTAACTTTATTTTTTCACACTTTAATTCTATTTATCCAAGAATGAGAACTTCCACACGCCGGTCTATGTACTCGACAACCGAAAATGGCGGCGTCGTATCGGCTTGCCATGCGGCCCTTGGTCTCGAGGCTATTTCTCGGTCACACCGTACACCGATGATATTCCCAAGATAACGAGGAGATGAGTCCTGAGCACTAACCTCGGATTTGATCCAGGCGGGCACGGAAATCCATTTTTC
Organism: Leptopilina myrica (nomen nudum); assembly: GCA_032872475.1. NCBI lineage: Eukaryota > Metazoa > Arthropoda > Insecta > Hymenoptera > Figitidae > Leptopilina > Leptopilina myrica (nomen nudum). The sequence goes on from CM065461.1 coordinate 8,155,924, forward strand.
ACTATTTCTCTAGAAGAAACTATCGACCGCGGTGATACCGTACAATACAATCGGCAGCCAGGCCCGAACTATCGAAATTAGGTAAATTGGCATCCTGCTTCGGTCCCGTATATAGGTCATGAGCACCATGGGTTCGCCCCAGCAGCAGGATAACAGGCCCAACATCTATGACAGGTGGTTGACAGTAGATTTGTGCCGATTGGTATAAATTGTAGACACATTTTCGGTCGGTTGATAATTAAATAACAATAAATAAATCGATGTTTTATAATCAACCATAACGTGTGGAATTCTCTTGAGATAAACAATATATTTTGTACAACTCAATATTTCTGTGTTATATCGATTCTATACAATTCAAAGATATAATCATAAAGTAAAAATGTTGAGTTCGATTCTGGCTACCGTATTTAATTTATAATAATTATTCAAGAATAGATTGAATGAGTTTCGGCGAGAACTTAATTCGGTTTTTATAACGTGATTATTTAAAATCAACGTTACACAGTATAGGAAAATATTACTATTTGAATCAGCGACTGACTTTTTATTATCAAATTAGTTTTTTTAACTAATTCAAAGGCAGAGAACAATATTTGTTAATTTGTAGTAATTTTTCTCCAATCGTAGCAAAACTTGGGGCTTTTGTAGTACTCATAGATAGTAATTTTTCGTGAGAATATTTTCTTACCTAGTCCAATATTTTCCGAGGGGGAGGGGGTTAAATTTTTGTGTTTTTCAGTACAATGCTTATTTCAATAATTTTTTACTCTTAAACAATTAAACATACAAATTTGACAAAGTACATTTTGGAAAGGTTTTTTCATCCTCTCTCGATTGGAAATAAGCATTTTGAAAAAAAAATTGTTTGACTTAAAAAAATCAAAATTAAAAATAAATTTCAATTTTTGAGGGAGATGGATACGATTTTTTTTAACGAAAGCTGAGGTTTTTTCCTAAAAGGACATATAAATGATAAAGTGGGACTAGAATGTTTAAACACTGAAAAAAAGAGTTTTCTACTCGCCGGAGCGCTCTAAACACGGTTTTTAGCTCCGTTTTGGAGAAAATTCTTTTTTTCAATGTTTAAACATTCTAGTCCCACTTTATCATTTATATGTCCTTTTAGGAAAAAACCTCAGCTTTCGTTAAAAAAATCGTATCCATCTCCCTCAAAAATTGAAATTTATTTTTAATTTTGATTTTTTTAAGTCAAAATTTTTTTTTTCAAAATGCTTATTTTCAATCGAAAGAGCATGAAAAAACCTTTCCAAAATGTACTTTGTCAAATTTGTATGTTTAATTGTTTAAGAGTAAAAAATTATTAAAATAAACATTACACCAAAAGACCCCTTGATCACTTGACGCGGAATCCCTCGTATACTTTATTATACATAAATATAATATATACTCAAGTTTAGAAAGTTTAAAAGCAATCCATTAAAAAATATAAAATTTTGAAATTTTCGATTTTTTGAATATTTTGAAAAAATTAGATATTTTTCGTTCTAATTATTATAATTATTGTTATAGTTGTTTAAAATAAATTTAATTAATTTTTCAGTAATAATTCTGCAAGGAAACTTCTGGTTCTCTTAGTAAACATAAAGGACCCCGCACAAAATGCATTGGAATTGGCTTACCGTTAATTTTGTTCAAATTTTCAGAATTAGTAGTTCTAAGTGTCCTAATTAAAGATATAATTTACTAATACATATGAAATGTCATATTTACCCTTACAAACAACCCCAACAACAACAACAACAAAAAGCAACCCCTTTTATATTTTAAATAAATCCAGTAAACCAGATAAATGAACAGTTTAAACAGAGAAAGACTTTTGAAAATCTACTGGAAGTAATTATTTAATCTTCCGTGATTTTCAGTGCAATGTTCAAAATAAAAAAGTACCCTTATGAAAAAAACAACCCCTTAAGATTTAAAGTAAAAAAAGTAAAAAATCCATTTCAACCAAAGAAAACTATTAAAAATAGTAAACAGTTTATTATGTTTAAAAATCTTATAGAATGTAATTCTTGCCTTTAAACTGTATTGACTATATATGTGTTTTCGTGTGAATGTCGCCAAATGGTGAAAGGGTAGGAACACCAGTGCGAATATCGATATGTACAATAGTATATAGTAAGTATAGCATAAGCAGTACATACAATCTTCCTAATATCATATGGCTCCGTCTTTGTGTTGTGTTCTGCGCACGGAAGACTGCGCCTGATATTATTTTGAAGATGGTCCCTTTCGCTTTGGAGCGTCACATATATGATTTCTTTCATCAGCTCATGACATCGCTTGAAAGGCAACATTTGTTACCAACTTACTGTATATCCTACAATATCTGGATTAAGAATATGTTAATCATTGTTTAAAATATTGTAGAGTACATTATTTAAACACATTTTTAGAGTTTGATTGATTTTTCAAAGATATTAGCATAGCATCGTTGTTTCAGATTGCGGGTATTTTGCAATACTTACTTTATACTATTGTACATTTCGATAATTGCACTGGTGTTCCTACCTTGAAGTAAATAATAATATAAACAAAATGCGTTGCTATGTTTGTAATGCAGTTTTTCAACCTAGACAAATGTCATCTATTGAAGGAGAAGAAAATGTTGATAAGAGCGAAATTGCAATTCGTTGGCGAGAAGAAAGAGGCTTTCCACCGCTTGCAATTGGTATTAATACACGTGTATGCATAACATGCAAGCGACTTATTAATATTGAAGTTAATGAAAATGAAAATAATCCATCTTGTTTAAGACTTAATGTCTTAACGCAAACATCGAGCCATACGTGCCTTATTTGCAATCGGATAGATAATGTAGTACGACTTTCAGACGAATGTCGTGTTAACATTTTTGTCCTGAAAGACATTTACGTTCAAGAAAATGTTAGGTGTTGTCCAGAGCATTTAGATGAACACGGTTTCATCCCTGCAGATCTCATGCAACATCTTCGTTTTATGAATAGATTTTATTGTATTAAAGGTCCTCAGTTATTAAAGTTTTTAAATGGTCTCAGCGGTTCTGTGAAAAAAAATTCGAAAAAAAAATTCGTAGATGAAAGCGATTTTTCGGACGATCAGTTCAAATCATTTTCTCCAATAACTAAGGAACATTTTCGAGATTTATATTCTCTATTCGAACCAGCGCAACTGGTACCAGGTCAGAGATATATTTCAAAGAAAGACCTTTTAGTATTTTTATGCAAAATGCGGCAAGGTCTACCAGATGAATTTCTTTCAGTTGTTTTTAATTATCCCAGCAGACAAAGTGTTAGTATGGCTGTTAGTAAAGTAAGAATATTTTTAATGGAATCATTTGTTCCTCAAAACATTGGACTTAACGCAATAACGAGACAAGAATTCATAGAGAGATATGTACCTGATTTTGCAAATACATTATACAATCCGACACCAGAAAATCGTAAAGCAATTGTCATCATCGACGGTACTTACGCAAAAATTGGGAAATCTAGCAATTTTCAAGCTTTACGACAATCGTTTAATCTTCACAAGAGTTGTCATCTTGTTAAGCCCATTCTTTTGGTGTCAACGAATGGATACATTCTTGACATTCACGGACCATACTTTTCAGACGCACGAAATAACGACGCCAACATTTTAATACAAGAATGTGAAAGAGATGGTGCTCAAATCAGAGAATGGTTAGACGAAGGCGATATAATTATTGTTGATAGAGGGTATCGCGATGCGATTCCTTTTCTTGAACGGATGGGTTTAATACCCAAAATGCCACCGTTGTTGGGTCGTAATGAACGACAATTCTCTACTGAGGATGCGAACGAAGCTCGGTTAATCACAAAAATAAGATGGTTAGTAGAATCGCGAAACGGGCACTTGCAATCTATTTTTAAAATATTTGGTAAACCCATATCAATGACACATGTTCCTCATCTTGGTGATTTTTATCGCATTGCTGGCGCGATAATAAATCAATATCGTGGTTTAATAGGAATGGAAGTAGCTACAGTTGAATTAGCAACAGAAATGTTATTAAAAGCTGAAACAGCAAATGAATTAAAAACAAGGGTTGAAGAAGAGGAACTTTTCCGAAGAAACGCACAGTGGGTGCATTTAAACGAAAACGATCTTCCATATTTTCCTCATCTTTCTATGGAGTATTTGCGTCACTTGACATTCGGGGTATACCAAGTAAACTTGGCACCATCTTATATTCAGGATAAAGTCCATAGAGATGGTAATGAAGAATTACAACTAGATGCTTTGATGAATGAACCTGGTTTAATAAGAATGCGCATTTATTCCAGATTTCGAAATGCTACGCAACATCAGCTATGGATACTTTATGATCTTGAAGAAAATAGAGGTGAACAGCAGCAACCTATCCGTGGTTACTATTGCACTTGTAAGTCGGGTGCAAGAACTTTAGGTACTTGTGCTCACGTTGCAAGTGTTTTATGGTACTTAGGATATGCTCGTCACGAAGAACACGTGAAATACCCTTGGACGGATCTTTTGGACAGCGTGTTAGATGCAGGAAACAGAAACAACCCTGTCAATGAATAGTTTTTTTGGATGCATTGCAGCAAAGTCCTTAAAATAAGATTTGCTACTAAGTGCAACTTGTATATATGTAAATAGGTGAGATATGTAAATAGGTGAGATTTTTTTTAACAAGAAAAGGAGTACAAAATCTTGTACCTGCAGCCTCCACGTGGCGTACTCTGGGTAGAAAATGTTTTTCTAGCGAATGCAGGCATGTTTTTGAACAATATAATAAGATTGAAACAAAACATTTGAGAGTTTTCACAAGCCTAAAGACATGCAATATCTTCAATGAGTTATTTTCTTTCTATGAGCCTAATACTTAGAGGGATGTTTATTATAAATAGCGTCGAATATTTAAAATAATATTTTATTTTTGTTACATGTAGGAGGTAGTTTCTTTAACAACTACAAACATAATAAACTGTTTACTATTTTCAATAGTTTTCTTTGGTTGAAATGGATTTTTTACTTTTTTCACTTTAAATCTTAAGGGGTTGTTTTTTTCATAAGGGTACTTTTTTATTTTGAACATTGCACTGAAAATCACGGAAGATTAAATAATTACTTCCAGTCGATTTTCAAAAGTCTTTCTCTGTTTAAACTGTTCATTTATCTGGTTTACTGGATTTATTTAAAATATAAAAGGGGTTGCTTTTTGTTGTTGTTGTTGTTGGGGTTGTTTGTAAGGGTAAATATGACATCTCATATGTATTAGTAAATGAAAAGTCAATATTTTATTTATAAAAATATTTTCTGTGATTAAAATAGTTTTTTCCTTTTCTATATGGTTTTAACTGTACAAGGGGTAGTTTTTGAGGGTTGATATTTTACATTTTTATTTGTTTAACATTAAGAGTTCTCTCTTTATGTATATTGGTGACTTCTGACATTAAACTTACCAAAAATAATGGTTTATTTGGCTAAAAGCACTGAAATGTTCATTTCATGCCTTAGACAGGGGGTACTTTCCCCCCCCTGTTTTCAGCCAAACAAGTGAAGTTTTGAGTTTAACAAAATTATATCTTTAATTAGGACACTTAGAACTACTAATTCTGAAAATTTGAACATAATTAACGGTAAGCCAATTCCAATGCATTTTGTGCGGGGTCCTTTAAAATTCCTATTTTCTAGACAACAAACCTCAAAAACTTTTTTGAATGTTTTACAACTTTTTATAGCTACATATTGATCTAAAAAGTCTAAAAATGTGTTTTTGGACAATCTTCTCCCGTAGAAATAATCCATCTAACTTTTCTGATTAGAAATATATGCAGCTAATTAATATTTTACAAGTAAATTTAATTTTTCTAAAACCTTACAAAAGGATCATCTTGGATACCGGGGTGTCCAAGATAATCCCCCTGGTATAGGCAAGATGATCCGTACGTTTAGCTTAGCCCAATTATTGGAAAAGGAGACTAAATTAAAGGAATAACGTGTATCAATATTAAATATGCATTATTTAGGCCATAAATGCTTTTGAACACTCACCACGATTCGTTTTCCTATTTTATAATTACGTTTTATTTTCTACAACAACAAAAATTAATTAAATAATTATAGATTTCAACTTTATGTGTTAAATAAGTTAGTTTTCATAATAAAACCATACAAAAAGCGAGAAAATTTGAATTTTTTATTAATACTAAAAAATTAAGTTTGAGGTGAGATGAAATACATGGGAATCAGGGGGATCATCTTGTACACCCATTGAGGGATCATCTTGCCCCAAATGACACTAATTTTGAATTTGTTTGTTACTTAACCAACAAGCTTTAGTAGTCCAAAGTAACAATCAGAACACTTAATTGAAGATATGCTGAAGCTATCAATACAAGGAACTTTGAATTCCAGCTTCTACAACAAAAGTTACCTGAGTTCAAAGTATAGCTTTCCTTAGATCAAAACTATGAAATTTTTATTTTTTCCATCAATACAATTTTTTTAATGAATCGTGTTATCATGAGAGTTATACTGATTCATAGGTATGTCATTGGCAATGCTAATTGGCTCTCCAAAATTTAAAAGGATCATCTTGCCCCAAGGGATCATCTCGTACACCTTTCCCCTAAAACTATAATACATGCGCACTATTTTTCTATCGTATCTAGAGCTGTGCACAGGGTGTCTACTAACCGGGAAATAGCCAGAAATTCTACGTCAAGCCGGAAATTTTTTCACCAAATAAAATTTTTTAAATTATTTTAATTTGTTTTTAAAAAATCAGTCACTTATTCAAATATAAGGTAAATGCGTCAGTGCTCGGCAGCTTAAAGAATTTTTACATTTTAAAATGACTAATTAGCAGTTTCAAAGACAATTTTTCCAAATGAAATAAATTTTATTGATTAAAGGGGATTATAAAGAAGAGTAATTAACATCACTTTTTATAAAATCAAATGCTATGTAATATTTATTTGCATTTAAAGTCGAAAATATGCAAATGCGTTAGTAATCGGCAGGTACGAAAACTGACTGTGTCAGTAATCGGTCGTCGATGTCAATGTCGCGATATTGTCAACCTGCCGACGACTAAAGCACTGACGAGCACTGACGCATTTACCTTAGTATGTAAATAAATTTTACAAAAATTACCAAATTAATAGATATTTCATGAAATTCATATGGAAATAATTAAATGTGTTAAAGTATTTAATTAAAAACTGTTTAACAAAACGAATTTTCAAAGTATTTTAATTTAATAATTAATAAATAGGGGAGATTCGGGTAGCCCCGGACACTTAAGCTTGCTGGCGAATAATTTGTGTTGATATTTTTGGAATATTCATTAAATTTTTTTATGTCAAACAGAATGCTTTTTTCAATCTTTAGCATAAATTCATTAGTAAAATAATCAAACGGTTTATGAAAAAAAGAAAAATATGAGTATTAAAATCACAACCTTTATCAACTTGTTGGGTAACCCCAGACATGCGCGAAAATATTTTATATTTTAATTATTGGACTTGATAAACTAACATCAAATTATGTCTGCAACAATAAAAATAGACCATGTAATATAAAGAAATTGAAAGTGTCCGGAAACTTTCAAATTTTTTAGAACATTCAAGTTTTTTAATAAAATGAAATGAAAAAACGATGTCAATATTTCAAATATAAAAATTGAAATGTATTATATTATGGGGGATTCCACGGATAAATCACACAATTGTACGTGAGAAGTTACCGATTTGTCCTAAAGTTTTTAGGCGTATTCTACCTTCAAATATAGTGAACTAGCCAAAATTTCAAGTTCTTATCTCAAAAAGAACGCTCATAATCGTAAATTTTGTGAAAAGTGCCATTTTTCAAAACTAAGATTGAAAAATCCATTTTTGAGTGAAAAACTGTCAATTTTGGTCTGAAAAAAATTGGAAAAGTACTAGTCCATGAGAAATTTTCTAAAGAATCCAATGCCGTTGGAATTTTTAAGAAATTTCTAAACGCAAGCGCAGTAGATTAAAATAACTGTTTTTAACCGACGGAATAGCTCAGTTGGTTGGAGCTCTCCGGCTTTGAGGGTGGTGCGAGCGAGGTTCGCGCCCTCCGTCAGCCGGGGATTTTTTCCGACAGGTGAGATATTCTGAGCGGGAGGTTTGACGTCTAGGTGCGACGGTATGCATTGTCGATTATTGTCCGATGCCTACCGCCGAAACTAGATTGTCGATAAACCGGTTGTACTCAGAAGATGTTTTTCTACAGTTTTTCCCTCTTCTCTGGCGAGAAAACCCAATTACGGGTGGTCCAGGCAAATGCGAGTACTCCTATCTTCGAAAGCCGCACTGTAGGCGCACTAGGTTAAATAAAGTTGCTAATATTTGTAGAATGGTTATGCTTAATCCACAAAAAGTATCAGCAGGGACTCTTGTCGAGAGCGTAAGGCTAATAGGACAGGAGTATAAACGACAAAAAAAGAAACTGTTTTTTTGAAAAAAAATTTTAACTCAAAAACACTTTTTTCGATGTGGCTTAAATTTTCAGGAAACATAGTTAAAAAGCCATACTTTAAAGTGATTATTCCGAAAGTCTGGGTATTTTAAGTTTTTATCCATATCTTTGCAAAATAGTGAAATAATTCGACTTTTTTCAATGTTTTATTACCGTTTTTGCCTTTTTATGCCCATACGCAGCTATATAGAAAAAATCTGAGCCCAAATTCACAATCCTCGGAAAATTTCCAATCAGTTTTCTATATTGAAACTTATGCTTTTTTATTTTAACGAACTTGAAGTCCACAACGTTGATCAACGAAAAAATTTGTTTAATTTATTCCAAAATTATTTTTAATTTAATATTTATTTACACAACAATTATTATCATAACATAAACATCAATATATTTTTTGTAAATATTTTTATGGCAATATTGCTGCTTTATTTTTTTTTAATTTATTAAGTGAATAATTTTTTTTTGATAAACGTTGTGGACTTCAATGTCGTTATTTTAGACAAATTTTAACAGCAAAAACAAATACAAGTTATAATTAAGAGTATTCAAAATGTGAGATTTTTTTTAAAATGCTTTTTTGATGTTTTAATTTTGCTTTTGATGATAAATATTTTTATTGTATTCAAAAACTTTTATTTTCACAAAAACATCATAGAATTTAATGAAAGTTAATATTTCGTAAATTCTTCCACAATTATTCAATAAATAATTTGTTGTTAAATTATTTAATGAATATTTGCAAAAGGATTTGTAAGACCAGTTAATCAGAAACCAATGAGTTTGGGGCCATTCAAGTATTACGTAAGCATTTAAGGGGGAGGGGCTAGCTATTGCTTATTTCCATTAGAAAAAATGGCGCTAATGCATATAAAAAATCTTACAAGGGGGAGGGAGGGAGGGTCTAAAAATCTGAAAAATATGCTTACGTAATACTTGAATGGCCCCTTTGTAATTGTAAAAATTAAACTATTAACTTTATATTACAAAAAAATGAAAAAATGTTGTTATATAATTCTTTGTATAGAATATCCTTTCTCAAAAATTAATAATAATAATAATATAAAGATAAAAAAACAAACACCAAAAATGCATTTAAAAAAATTAATTCTCATATTTTTAATACTCTTAATTATAACTTGTATTTGTTTTTGCTGTTAACATTTTTTAAAATAAAAAAGAATAAGTTTCAATATAGAAAACTGATTGGAAGTTTCCCGAGGATTGTGAATTTGGGCTCAGATTTTTTTCTATGTAGCTGCGTATGGATACAAAAAGGCAAAACCGGTAATAAAACATTGAAAAAGTCGAATTATTTCACTATTTTGCAAAGATATGGTTAAAAACTCAAAATACCCAGATTTTCGGAATAATCACTTTAAAGTATGGATTTTCAACTATGTTTATGGAAATTTAAGCCAAATCGAAAAAAGTGTTTTTAAGTTAAACATTTTTTTTTCAAAAAAACAGTTATTTTAATCTACTGCGCTTGCGTTTAGAAATTTCTTAAAAATTCCAACGGCATTGGATTCTTTAGAAAATTTCCCATGGACTAGTACTTTTCCAATTTTTTTCAGACCAAAATTGACAGTTTTTCACTCAAAAATGGATTTTTCAATCTTAGTTTTGAAAAATGGCACTTTTCATAAAATTTACGATTATGAGTGTTCTTTTTGAGATAGGAACTTGAAATTTTGGCTAGTTCACTATATTTGAAGGTAGAATACGCCTAAAAACTTTAAGACAAATCGGTAACTTCTTACGTACAACTGTGTGATTTACCCGTGGAATCCCCATATATAATTTGAAATTTATTTCGATTGTAAAAACACATTATTCTATTAGAAAAAACTAAAACTAAAAAACTATTAAAACAAACTAAAAATCTTCATTTCATCAAGACGAATCGATTGATGTATAAAAAGAATATATTTTATTAGCATTAATAGAATTAAATAAAATGAAAAAAATTCACTTTAAAGCAAATTTTTTGCTTATCGTAAAGAGGAAGCAAAATGTTTATGTAATGAACATCTTAATTCACAACTTGTTTTGATTTGTTATCCTTGTTTGAAGTTCGCATTACAACGTGAAATAGAGTAACTAATGGGAAAAATATTAACAAAATATTAATACTAACCCACTAAAACTCCAGCAAAAAACCAATGATTCATTACAGAAAATGTTAGATTCTTAGGAAAACCAAAAATAAATTGACCACTCCTTGTTTGTTTATCATTTCAAATTGTGTAACAATAAGAGATATGAAAATTCAAGTTAGAAATTAAACGAAATAAAATGTTAATTTAATTACTTATGGAAAGTAAATTCAAATTACAAATCAAGTGAATATTAAATTTTTCTTTAACTTTTATTGCATTTTTCAATTAAAAAATTTTCTAATCTTTTTCTTAATAAATTATTTAGTAACCCAGGTGCAAATTTCGATTGGTTGCCACTGAAGGAACGTTGGGCTAAAGTCGGCACAACTCCGTCCACAGTCGGACCAATGATGGGGTAAACCGTTGCTCCAAAAGTTTAATTTCTTAATTTTTGATTGTCGACACAACAGTGGGCCACAGTTGAACCGATGCTCGGGTAAACTGGCTGCTACAGTTAAGAAATTTACCTTTTGATGGTTGTCCCGAAAGTTTACAATTTATAAAATCATTTCTCTCTCTACACTTCCATGTAAGCGTATTATAGTGATCAGAGTGTGAGACTGTAGTAGTGCGTTAGGTTGCGCGTTGAATCTCAGTAAGAGTTAAATATTTTAACAAGTAATTATGTATAATATTGTATATTTATAGTGCACTTAATATTATTGTTAGAGCTGTGCAAAAAGCTTGAAAAGTCGAGCCGCAATTTTTTCGATCCGAGCTGAGCCCGAGCTTGGCTCTATGTATCGAGTACTTGAATTTTTCGAGTAAATTTTACTCGACTAAATTCGAGTACTCGATTGAATTCAAGCTTATAAATGATTTAAAAAATAATAATAAGTAGAAAATTTTTAATTCTCCCTACATGTCTTACGTTAGTTAGTAGGTTAATTATTTTAACACCTAACGATTTTCTAAAATCAGTAAATCCCTTAAATTTAAAATTTTTCTACTAATTAATAGTTTTTCTTGTAGTTTAAAAGCTCGACTCTGATCGAGCTCGAACTGATTAGGCTTAGCTCGGCTCGAAAAATGAAAAGCTCAAAAATACTCGATCGAGCTTCGAGCCTTTTGCACAGCTCTAATTATTGAGATGTTACAAAAAAAGTTTATAAAATTGTTATTAAACAGAATTTGTCTACATTTTTTGTAACATTATTGTAATATTACTGTGACACTACTCTTACATCATAGCAATATTACTACTTGTAACATAATTATAATGTTACCTGTTACTTGGGATGATACGAAAATAATTATAGTAAAAAATTATTTTGTTTGTCAATTTTGTTAAACTGTATTATATTAGAGATGTGCGAATAGTTCGAATTCGAACTATTCGAAGTTTTAAAATCAACTATAGTTCGTATTCGAATCAAATTTTTTTATAATTTTAACTTTCAATAAAACTTAGTTCTAAAGTCACCACAACTTACCTTAAAGTTTTAACATAATAGAATTTTTTCTACATTTTAAAGATAAAACATGTACAGGTTGTGGTTAAAGTATGGAAAGTGGAATAATATAATATTTGTTAAAATCTGTATTTTGGAGCAAAATGTGAAATAAAAATAATTATTAACAATATAACATATATAATTGTTAATATAATGTTTAAGAGGTTCCATACTTAAGACACTCCCCGTATATAATATACGGCATAACCAAATGTATGAGTACATGCACAACTTGTTTCTATGTTCTAATTGAATAATTTACTTATATATTTAATATATATGTTAATATATGAAAAAATAAAATATGTTTATACTTATATAATATAACTATAATGATAACAATATTACTTTATTTAGCAATACATTGATTCGAAATAAATTTGAATCGCCTTTAGATTCGATTCGAAGTAATTTTATCTAATTTTAAAACAAAAATTTTATGGAACCTAAAATTTTTTTATTTTTATTTTTTGAAAGATGTTAAAATTTTAAAGAGAACAAGATGTTTTAGAAGTCATTTGGCCAATATTTAATTTAGATATTTTTAAAAAATCGTCATTTTCAATGATTTACAAAAATTTGAATAACTTCTAAAATAATGTACGCTTTTAAAAGATCTTAGGCTTATTTCAAATGTCATTTGTTCAACAATACGACTTACTTATAGGCATTAACGTGTAATTTTTTTCTTAAAAAATTCAGGCCGTCAAACTTAGACCAAAAAAATTCAAAAAATTTGGAACAATTTTTCTTTACTGAAAACTATTCTAAAAAATATTTAAAACATCATATGGTGTAGATTTTTTAAGAAAATTTAATAAAAAAATAAGTTTGAATTTTAAAAATTATATTTCTGTTAATAAGAATGTTCCAAATTTCTTGAATTTTTTTGGTCCAAGTTTGACGGCCTGCATTTTCTAGGAAAAAAATTACACGTTAATGCCTATAAGTAATTCTTATAGTGTAACAAATGACCTTTAAAATAAGCCTAAGATCATTAAAAAGCGTTCATTATTTTAGAAGTTATTCAAATTTTTATAAATCATTGAAAATGACGATTTTTTAATAATATCTAAATAAATTATTGGCCAAACGACTTCTGAAATATCTTGTTCTTTCCAAATTTCATCATCTATCAACAAATAAAACAGAGAAAAATTTTAGTTTCAATAAATCTTTTGTTTTAAAACGTTTTTTATTCGACTGAAAATGGGTGGTCTCTCAATTTTGACCGGTAGTGTATTTTTATTTCATCAGTGCAAAAAGATGGGAGAAGCAAAAACTTTCTCCAAATATAGCAGACAAGAAAACGGAGATTCATGAACAAGTAATACAGTCAAGTAACAGTTTCTCATCAGCGAATGATTGTTGTGAAACTGATAATGAGACAGTACTTTTTATTCATGAGTTGAGTGAAGGAGTGAAGATTAATTGTGATTTAAAGAAATCAAGAGATAGAGAAGAAGACATTCTTACAAAAGAAAGGAAAGAAGAAGATAAAACAGAGAGAAAAAATCCAAATTTTATAATAGTTAGAGGATCTTTTCATCAAGCTGATGAAAATAAATTCCCAAACTTTAGCAATGGAAGGCAGTGTACAGCTAATGCTGCAGTGGCGATAGTTAAATGCAGCATCAAAGATCCGGAATTATGGGTAGGAAATGACGTTGATAATGTACTGATGGTTGGAGATGAAATTTACAGAGAGAGTATTGAAACAAGACCACATGTTAGTATAAGAGAACATAACCACATGTACCTTAATGCTCAGGAAGTAAAAAAGAAGATTGCCATTAGTACGTTGACAAGATATATTCATATAGAACCAGTTGAACTGGGACATCTTACGAAAGATATGTATGATTGTATGAAGTTGGAAGATAGGCTACAAGAGTTTCTCAAATCTGATGGATCAGCCATCCTTACATCAAACAACATTTCGATAGCTGTTGGAAGAAATAATAATAAAATATGGATGTTTGATTCTTATGCTAGAGATCGATTTGGCAGATTGAATAAAGATAATACTTATGAAGATAACGCTGCATGCTTAACCGTATTTTCAAATATTTATTCGCTGCTTGAAATAATCAGACATAACATCCCATACATACGTAAAAAAAATAAAAATTTGGAATTTTCTAATTGTTAGTGGCGAATTTTATCAAAATTCAAAAGTTTTTTCCAAAATCGCAGGGTTTCTTTGATTCCTCTTCAAATATTTTGTAAAGCCTTTTTCTATCCAATAAGAAACTAGAAAAATTCCTTCCTTCAAAAATTTGGAATTTTCTAATTTTTAGTAGCGAATTTCATGAATATTCAAGTTTGTTTCAAAATTGCAGGATTTCTGTGATTTTCCTTCAAACATTTTGTAAAGTCTTTTTCTATCTAAAACGAAACTAGAAAAACCTTTTTTAACGGCGAGAAAAATTTCCTTCCTCGAAAAATTTGGAATTTTCATGAAATTCGCCACACACAATTAGAAAATTCATAAGTTTTGAAGGACGGAAATTTTTCTCGTTGTTGCAAAAGGTTTTCCTAGTTCCCCATTGAATACAAGAAGACTTCACAAAATATTTGAAGAGGAATCATAGAAATCCTGCTATTTTCGAAAAAAAATTTGAATTTTCACCAAATTTGCTACATAAAATTGGAAAATTCTAAGTTTTTGAAGGAAGGAAATTTTTCTTGTTGTTGGAAAAGGTTTTTCTAATTTCGTATTGGATAGAAGTAGACTTTACAAAATATTTGAAGAGAAATCAAATAAATCCTACGATTTTCTGAAAAATTTGAAATCGATGAATTTAAAAAATGAAAATTACTAACATTTCAAAATTATGAGAACAGGAAATTTTTTTTGCTCTCTACAAAAATTTTCTTTGTTTTTCTAATATAGAAATTTTTAGAATCTGGTCTTTTACGATTTTAAATATTTAAAAATTATTTTTAAAAACAGTTGTTAAAAAACACAAGTTTTGTGTCATAACAGAGTTCGCACTCGATAATTAATTTTAAAAATGCAGCAAAAATTAGTCTTCGAACTAAATAATAAAGTATTAAAAAGTAGCCTTCAATAAAATTAATTTGACGACTGAAAATGCTCGTTTTAGACACTTCACAAAACTGACAAAAATTCGATAGATATTAAAAATAATTGAATTGCGAAAATTTTTTAAAAGTAATATGATTTTACAAAGAGTTTTATTAAAATTTTTGAGAATAATTAAATTTCGTCAGTGTGGCATTTTATTAATTATTTTTGTAAATAACTGAATTCTTGCGAATAATTTTTTTTGAATTTTTAAAAATAATTGAAGAATTCTTGGAAATAATTTTATTAAAATATAAAGAATAGTATAATTATTTCAAAATAATTGAATTTCTGTGAAAATTTTTTCTATTTTTTTTAATAATTGAATTCTTTCTAAGAATTTTATAAACACTATTTTGAATCATTAATTTTTTCGAAGTATAATGTAATTATTATAAAAATTTTATTTAAAATTATTATTTTTTGACGGATTAATTTATTTAATATTTTTTTTATTATAAATTGAAAGAAATTTTTCTTTAAAAAAACATAATATAATTAACATAATTGAAAATATAATATAATAAAATAAGAAAAATTCAAACTTTAAGTTGCATGCATATGTGCAATACACGTCGCTAATTAAAAAACAAGTTGAGAACCTTTTCGCTCCGTCGGATCGCTCGGAGCGATCATCTCGTAAACATCCTATAAAACTTGAAGTGTAGATCATTTAGCATAACCCAGGGTGCACCAACGAGGAGGCGATCTACATTACACCCCATTTTTTCTTTAGTGCTATTTTTCTTCAAAATTTAATTTTTACATTGATCTCAACGTAACATATACATTAGAGTTGTGCAAAATAATTCGAAACGAATTGTTCGAATTTTTTTCCCAGTAGCACGTAATATTACAGCAATAGTGAGAACATTATTTCAACATTACCAATGTTGCCTCAATGTTACAGGTATGTTCCCAATATTACGTGCTACTGGGGTTGGCTTAGTTCGAATTTCGAAAAGTCGACATTCAAGTTAGCCTCTAGTTCAAATGTTCGAAAGTCGACATTCGAGTAAGTCCAGTTCGAATTTCGAAAAACCGACATTCGGGGTACTCTAGTTTTCGACATCCGAAATTTGAACTTGGCGATTCGGATATCGAATTTTCTACATTTGACATTTTGGCACCCCAAAACCATACAAAACTCGATTCGAATCGAATTTTGCACAGTTCTAATATACATGTTTTTCGCTACAGAATTTTTATTTCTCTCAAAGCAAAGCATCATTTTATGTAACTTTCTTTAAAAAACTTTTATTTTTTGCGATTTACAACGCAAGATGTACTTCTTTGTTGTTTTAAATATTGTTTTAAAAGTAGATTTAATTCAGTAATACTGAATTAAATCTACTTTTAAAACAATATTGGAATGAAGATAGGAAATATAATGACAATATATGTGAAGAGGTAAGTAATGCCATTGAAGTTTTGCCAATGCACGTTCTTGGGGATCATAGTGATTGTGCTACAAAGTATCCACATTGTAATGGTGTTCCAAAAAAAATGAAGAAAATCATGTTCCAAGTTTACGGAAATGGAGATTCCTAGAAATTCTTGACAATGCTACAATGCGATTGTGTGATAACACATACAGTTTGCTCATGAATTATGATACAAATCTAGTAGAATCTGCCAATGCGATTGTGGCAGAAAAAATCGGGGAAAAGCGTATTAATTACGCCTATCGCGAAGAGTACCTTTCTCGCGTGTGTGCTGCTGCATTACAATTTAATAATAGGGAAGTCACTACAACTTACTACAACAAAGCTAATAAAGAAATTCCACGAATTACTGATTCTGTTGATAAAGAAAGTAAATTAAAGCATGAAAGAAGGAAACAAAATTATGGAACAAAGCCAAGAAAAACGCGAGCTAAAAGATATATGGATATATGTTTTTCGCTACAGAATTTTTATTTCTCTCAAAGCAAAGCATCATTTTATGTAACATTCTTTAAAAAACTTTTATTTTTTGCGATTTACAACGCAAGATGTACTTCTTTGTTTTCGTTAAAACAGCTAAATAAATAAAAAAAAATTTGCGCTGGTATCAACGCAAGATATTCTTATTTGGTATCAACATAAAAGCTCACTTTTGTCCTTTTCTTAAGCAGATGTTTTTAACTTTATTTGAAAACTTACTTTTTGCGCTATTTTCAACGCAAAATGTACTTTGTTTTCTGATAAAGAAATTTTATTTTTGAACTTTCGTTAAAGCTTGCTTAAAAATGTTTTGCGCTGCTCTCAACGCAAGATATACTTATTTCGTATTTATTACAAAACTAACTTATTGTAGATAGCTAGTTTCAAAACTTACTTTTTTGCGCTGATTTTCAACGCAAGTTCTTCTTTTTGTTTTTCGCTCAATTGTATGTACAATTGCTTAAAAAATGTTTTGCGCTGACATGAACGCAAGATATACTTTCTTTGTATCAACACGAAAGCTCAATTTGGTTCTTCTTATAACCTCACTTAATTCATGTAGCTGTTCTTTATTTAATTTTTTATCACATACATTGTTATTCTTTAAAAATTTGCGTTTTTTATTCAATTGACATGCATTATCACTCTTTTCGTCACTTAAGAACGCATTAATTGTACAACTATCTGCATCTTTACTTTCTACCATTTCATAATCTTTAGTACTTCTCTGTTTGTGTAATTTTTTATTTTCGGTAGAAATATCTTCCTTCTTTGATTTCGCAGCCTTTTGTACCTTTGAATTCTCAAGTCTCTTTTGTGCTTCTAAAATGTGATCTGGATCTTTAACCCTCATGTATCGTCTAAGTCTACTGTCAACCAATTCCGGTTGTAAGCAAGTTTCAAAAAATACTGTCAAATGAGGTAACATTCTAGAGTTGCAAAAAGTATAATTTCTATTTATCTGTATAATCTTACAATCAGATGGAATCCAAATCATGAGATGGCATTTGTATTTTTCACACACTTGCAACTGCATTTGAACTTGATAATAATAAGCGTAAGACATTTCTATTTCTAAACAATTTTTATCAGTAAATAACTCACAGATTGTTTTTACGTTGTTTGAATAAGCCTCTTCAATTGTCTTAAAGGGGAAAGCTGAAAAGGGACACTTTATTTCTACAAGATCCCCACTTTTCTCCAAAACCCCATCTGGACTTGTTGCTAGACCAGGAATAAAAGGATAAATTACTAATCCAACATCCAAAATTTTATCTTTTAACAGCTTCCCCAGTTGCAGTTTTGCTACAGGTTCTTTACGTGAACCCCATTCTACAGCAGGTGTTTTTATTAATTTAGGATTCCTAATTTCTTCAACTATGCTCCCACAAGACGTGTAATCTCTTTTATGACATATTTTACGGCTTATAGAAGCTGTTATTAAATTCTTTCTGTACTTGTACCATTCATCATTATTTGCTTGTTTACGTGTTTCTTTTTCAATTTTATCTCGATCTTTAATAAACCCATTCATTTTTTCTTTGTGGCGCTCAAGTTTTATAGCGTACGCTTTTACATCCATATCTGGTTGGAGGCATTTTGATCCATAATCTTTATCCATATATCTTTTAGCTTGTGTTTTTCTTGGCTTTGTTCCATAATTTTGTTTCCTTCTTTCATGCTTTAATTTACTTTCTTTATCAACAGAATCAGTAATTCGTGGAATTTCTTTATTAGCTTTGTTGTAGTAAGTTGTAGTGACTTCCCTATTATTAAATTGTAATGCAGCAGCACACACGCGAGAAAGGTACTCTTCGCGATAGGCGTAATTAATACGCTTTTCCCCGATTTTTTCTGCCACAATCGCATTGGCAGATTCTACTAGATTTGTATCATAATTCATGAGCAAACTGTATGTGTTATCACACAATCGCATTGTAGCATTGTCAAGAATTTCTAGGAATCTCCATTTCCGTAAACTTGGAACATGATTTTCTTCATTTTTTTTGGAACACCATTACAATGTGGATACTTTGTAGCACAATCACTATGATCCCCAAGAACGTGCATTGGCAAAACTTCAATGGCATTACTTACCTCTTCACATATATTGTCATTATATTTCCTATCTTCATTCCAATATTGTTTTAAAAGTAGATTTAATTCAGTAATACATTTCGGCCCACATTCTTCAAATATTTTTCTTGGTCTACCAATATAACCGAAATGTATTACTGAATTAAATCTACTTTTAAAACAATATTTAAAACAACAAAGAAGTACATCTTGCGTTGTAAATCGCAAAAAATAAAAGTTTTTTAAAGAAAGTTACATAAAATGATGCTTTGCTTTGAGAGAAATAAAAATTCTGTAGCGAAAAACATGTATATTAGAACTGTGCAAAATTCGATTTTTAAAAATTCAAAAAAAATTATTCGCAAGAATTCAGTTATTTACAAAAATAATTAATAAAATGCCACACTGACGAAATTTAATTATTCTCAAAAATTTTAATAAAACTCTTTGTAAAATCATATTACTTTTAAAAAATTTTCGCAATTCAATTATTTTTAATATCTATCGAATTTTTGTCAGTTTTGTGAAGTGTCTAAAACGAGCATTTTCAGTCGTCAAATTAATTTTATTGAAGGCTACTTTTTAATACTTTATTATTTAGTTCGAAGACTAATTTTTGCTGCATTTTTAAAATTAATTATCGAGTGCGAACTCTGTTATGACACAAAACTTGTGTTTTTTAACAACTGTTTTTAAAAATAATTTTTAAATATTTAAAATCGTAAAAGACCAGATTCTAAAAATTTCTATATTAGAAAAACAAAGAAAATTTTTGTAGAGAGCAAAAAAAATTTCCTGTTCTCATAATTTTGAAATGTTAGTAATTTTCATTTTTTAAATTCATCGATTTCAAATTTTTCAGAAAATCGTAGGATTTATTTGATTTCTCTTCAAATATTTTGTAAAGTCTACTTCTATCCAATACGAAATTAGAAAAACCTTTTCCAACAACAAGAAAAATTTCCTTCCTTCAAAAACTTAGAATTTTCCAATTTTATGTAGCAAATTTGGTGAAAATTCAAATTTTTTTTCGAAAATAGCAGGATTTCTATGATTCCTCTTCAAATATTTTGTGAAGTCTTCTTGTATTCAATGGGGAACTAGGAAAACCTTTTGCAACAACGAGAAAAATTTCCGTCCTTCAAAACTTATGAATTTTCTAATTGTGTGTGGCGAATTTCATGAAAATTCCAAATTTTTCGAGGAAGGAAATTTTTCTCGCCGTTAAAAAAGGTTTTTCTAGTTTCGTTTTAGATAGAAAAAGACTTTACAAAATGTTTGAAGGAAAATCACAGAAATCCTGCAATTTTGAAACAAACTTGAATATTCATGAAATTCGCTACTAAAAATTAGAAAATTCCAAATTTTTGAAGGAAGGAATTTTTTCTCCCTGTTGGAAAAGGTTTTTCTAGTTTCTTATTGGATAGAAAAAGGCTTTACAAAATATTTGAAGAGGAATCAAAGAAACCCTGCGATTTTGGAAAAAACTTTTGAATTTTGATAAAATTCGCCACTAACAATTAGAAAATTCCAAATTTTTGGAGAAAGGAAATTTTTCTCGCCGTTAGAAAGGTTTTTTTAGTTCCGTATTGGATAAAAAAGGCTTTACAAAATATTTGAAGAGGAATCAGAAAAATCCTGCGATTTTGGAAAAAACTTTTGAATTTTCATGAAATTTTGCTCAAAAATTAGAATGTTCCAAATTTTTAAAGGAAGGAAATTTTTCTTGCCGTTGGAAAATGTTTTTCTAGTCGTTTAAAAGACTTTCAGTTTCGTTTATGTCTAATTAATTAATTAGACTATGAAAAGAAAATATGTAAAATGAAGTAAAAATAGATTGAAGCCGATTTTATTATATAGATTGAAGTAGTGTATTTTAGTATATGAAAATAAAAAGGTGATATTTAAGAGAAAAAATTTTATTTATTAAAACAATTTTTTTAATTTACATAATAGAACATTGTCTTTCTTTCTTTTCATCCTCTTTTTTTAACATTTTGGCCACATTATTCTCCTCTTCATCCTCACTAAAAACAAACAATAAAATTTTTTATTTAATTATAATACTCAAAAGCTGAAAATGAAGTTAAGAATTTTAAAATTAAAAAAAAATTTAAAAAGGTTTTTTAAAAAGATTTCGTATTTTGTCAGCTAAAAATATTGTAAGACTTTTTTTACTTACAATTGTATATATACTCTAATGTTAAAATTATTTTTTTAAAACATTTTATAACTCAATTTTATAACAAATATTCCAATTTTGATTAAAAAAACTAAAAAAATTACCATTATATTTATTTTTCATTAAAACTTGTAATATTTTTTAAAAAATTGTTATTGAGAATCACAAATTATGCAAATTTATAACGGCCACATGTTTCAGTTTATCAATTTCCCTAATGACACTATACTGACATTAAAAATATTTTTCCTAACAAAAATTTTTTACAAGATGATAAGAAAGTTATGAGTAAAATTTATTAAACTTAATACTTCTATAAATTACAACTACAACCTTTTCTGAATTCAATTGTTTTTTATAATTTTCAACTAAACAATTCAGTAAGAATTGAACAAGTCTATTCTGATCCATTTCAGTCTACCTCTGGAGTGCCACAAGGATCCCATCTTGGTCCTCTTTTATTTACCTTGTATATGAATGACATAAAGTCTGTTTTTATTTTTTCAACTTTTTTGTTATATGCTGACGATTTAAAATTCTTTAAACCTATTAATTCAGATAACCCATGTCTCGATTTCGAAAAGCTTCAGCTTGACCTTGACAATCTAGATATTTGGTGCAGGACGAATCACATGTCTTTTAATTTGGAAAAGAGTGCAGTGATCTCTTTTGCAAGGAAAACCTCGTTTATATATTGTTATACTGTTGATTCTAAAGAGTTGTCTAGAGTGACTCGAATTCGGGACTTGGGTGTTTTGATCTGTAATGACCTCTCTTTTAATGAACACATTTCTGAAATTATATCTAAAGCTCTAAGATCATTGGGATTTATAATTAGAAATTCAACTGCTTTTCATAATTTAATGACGCTAAAAATTCTGTACTTCACGTTGGTCCGTTCAATATTTGAGTATGCTGTAATAATTTGGGTGCCTTATTACACTTATAATATAATTAGATTTGAGCGTGTTCAGAATAGATTTCTTCGTTTCGCCGCACGTCAACTTAACATTCCTTATGATATACGTTTGCATGATTACGCTGCTTTGCGATCAATACTATGTATACCTAGAATCACGTCTAGATTTTTTTATAATGATATGTCATTCTTATATAAATTAATAAATGGGTTTCTTAATTGCCAATCGCTTCTAGCATTGATCAAGTTTAATGTGCCAAAAAGGCACTCTAGATTTTTTACTCTTTTTTTAACCTCATTTCATAAAACTAACTATGGCAATCACTCTTTAATTAGTAGATTAAGTAGAGAAGCCAATAGCATATCAAATGACATTGATTTTTTTGACAATAGTACTAACAGATTCCACTTATATTTGCGGCAACTTGTTTTCAAAAACAATTAATCTGATGATCACCTAGCCACCTAAGCCTTAATTTAGTTAACTATCTTTAATAAATTGCTATTGCAATACTTTAGTTTTAAGAGTACTTTGTACGAAAGGGCATTGTCCCGTTTATTGATTAAATAAATAAATAAATAAATAAATCTCTAAATCAATTATTTAAAATAATTTACCGAAAATTCTTCGAGAGTCAAATTATTTAAATACGAAAATTCAATTTTTATAATAATTGAACTGTCCATGCTTTTTCTTCACTTTATGAAAGTTTAATTAATATTTTCTAAAAATAAAAATAATTAAATTTTTGAAGAATATTAATTATAAATATGACTACAATTTTTTTATGAATTTTAATAAAATATTTTGAATATCCTTTTCTTTCCAAAATGCTAATATTAATTTAAAAATGTTATCATTTTTTGTATGTATTTTTAATTTTTAGAAATATCAGGTTATTTCTGTTTGGTTTTGAATTTCCATTACTTTAAATTCGCTAATACTACAAATGAAAAAACTATTCTCAAAAATTATAATCTCAAATTCTTTAAAATGATTCAATTATTTAAAAAAAACTCTTGAAAATCAATTATTTAACAAAACTTTTATATTTATTTTTATATTCATTATATTTATTTTTACATTCACAAATAAAAACATTTTTCATAGAAATTAATTTTTAAAAAAATTTTTTGCTACATTTTTAAACAAGAATTCAATTATTTCGATATATATATAATGAAACTCATCCAAAAATTTACATTTTTTAAAACTATATTAAATTAATTAATCAAAAAATTCAATTATTTTTACAAATATATATATATATATATATATATACTTTTCCACAAGAATTCAATTATTCTCAAATATTTTAATAAAATTGTTTGAAAGAAATCAATTATTACAAAATCAATTTTTTCATAAATAACAATACTCATTACAAAAATTCACTTATTTTTCAAAGTATAGTAGATGGCTGTCCATAAATTATATAAAACATTTTTTTTGAAAATTTACCTCCCCCCCTACATCCTCGTAAGATATTTTACCAGGATTGCCACAGTTTTTCTATTTTAAAATTCCCTGTAAGAATTCAATTATTTTCGAGAATAATAAAACATTTCTCAAGAATTTAATTATTCAAGAATTTTTATAAAAATCTTCAGAAGAATTAAATTATTTTTATATATATTATAATTCTTTTATAAGTAACAGAATTTATTACAGGAATTTAATTTATTATCAGGATAAGATAGAAGTAAACATTTTTTATAAAAATTAGGAAAAGGTCAGGATACTGAAATATGGAATGAAATTTATGTCACATTTGTGAAATTTTTAAATCTATTTTTTGGTTGTCAAAATTTACGTTTAAAAATTTTTCATTTAAATTTTTGGGTAATTCAATTATTTTGAAAATTTTCAATTACATTTCTTCTAAATTTGATTTTAAAAAATTCTTGAAAAAAATTTAATACTTTCAGTTAAATTTTACAAAAATTGAATTATTCAAAACGTTTTACATTGTATATTTAAAAAATTTTAATAAAAAAATTATTCAAAAATAATTTCTGAAATATTTGTTACCCATTGTGAGGCCTCTTTCGAGCTTCCTTCATCTCTGGCACAGGATTCTCTTTATTCTCAATTTCATCTGAAATATTAAAACTAAATAAATTATTCAATTCTTTAAAAAAATTTATATAAAATAGTAGATATTGAAAATCATTAAATTCAGCAACATTTTTTAAAACAATTAAAAATTCTACAAGAATTGTATTAGAATTCTTTATAATACTTAAATGGCAGAAAAGAATTTTATAATATATGAAAAGAATCAAAATTTTGACAAAAAGTTTTTAACATTTTTATACATTGAATTTTTACGAAGAATTTTATTACTTTTGAAAATAATTGAATTTTTGTAATCATTTAAAACTTGTCGAAAATTAAAACTTTTTTTGTTTTTAACTAAAACTTCTCTATAAATTTATTATTTTTAATAATTAATTAAATACATGTATTAAAAAGTTTTTTAATTAAAAAAATTTTTTTTAATAATCAAAATTGACTAATTTAAAATTAGCGATATACAAAACATACCAGAGCTGACATAAGCTTCATCCTCTGAATCACTTTTCTCATCTAAAAATTAGAAAATTTTATATAAACATATATAATTAATGAATATTTTAAAAATAAATAATTAATTTTATCAAATACATACCACAACTATAAAAAATTTCCTCCTCCTCCTCTTCCTCTTCCTCCACCACATCCACCACGTCAACCACCTTTTCAGCACATTGGCTGCATTCTAAATTTTCTTCTGTCAGAAAAAATTTTTTGCATAATTAATTATTTAGTTCACATGTCATTCTATCATATTTTTATAAACTTCACAGTCATCAATTTTGTATAACATTGAGATAATTTTTTTAGTAAATTACAAATAGTTTATTTTAGTTTTATTTCTATCGTTGTTTGATTGATTGAACAATGAATTTTTTTATCATCTGAATATAATTTTACAGTTCAAATTACAAAAGAATTACATGCATCATGAAAAATAAAAAAATAAGAAAAAACATTTACAACTTATGTTCATATGCATATATAAATATAATTTTTTCAACATAAATAAACACGTTTTTTTACTTACAAGACATTTTCGTGGCTAGCCGGTTTGCTTCTGTTTCACCGTTTCCTCTGTTGACAACTTTTCACTATACTGCACTCTCGTTTCTGTAAGAGAACTACACTCACGCTCGCAATGGTAACGAAATCGCGAGCGCATGGTAACTTACATCAGCGCGGACAAAATTATAAAACTCCTAACCACCAACAGGTGGCAGTGTGATCGACTGCAGCTGTCACTCTGATTATGATGGTAATAATTTATTTTCAATTTCCCATTTTACAGGCGCATTTATTTATAAATATATCTCATTTTTTACAAACAGAGAGTTCAATAAATTCCGCATCAAACTTCGGATATCGTTTTTTGAGTAATAATCTTAATTTTTTGTAAAATGTATTTAAATATGTACTTTCGTACAGATAGCGACATTTTAATATGTAAGTGCCGCATATTTTTGGTATTATCCGTAGGAGCCCCTCACATGTACACAATGTATAAGTGTGTTGGTGTAAAATCTTTGAGACCGTTAAACACTCTTAAGTTAAAGAAATATTAATGATTAGAAATAATAATTCAAGATATTTTTAAAATTTATATAGTTGATATAAAAATCTAAAACTTATTTCACAAATGTTTAAAGTGCCATAAATGTCTCTTTTACAGTATAAATGTGCGTTCTTTAAGATTTTTTATGACAGACCTTAATAAGCAAAGTTGTTAATAATTATTGCAGCATTTAAAGAAACTTTTAATTAAAATTAACTAAGAATATTTAAATTAAATGTTTTACTCTTTATTTAAAACTAACATTTCTTTAAATTAAATTATTTTTTGACTTGTAAAGTTGTTGGGTACACTACCGGTCAAAATTGAGAGACCACCCATTTTCAGTTGATTGAATAACATTTTAAAACAAAAATTGTCTGGAACCTAAAATTTTTTTATTTTTATTTTTTGCAAGATGTTAAAATTTTTAAGAGAACAAGATGTTTTAAAAGTCATTTGGCCAATATTTAATTTAGATACTTTTAAAAAATCGTCATTTTCAATGTTTTACAAAAATTTGAATAACTTCTAAAATAATGTACGCTTTTTAATGATCTGTTACGTCATCGTAACGTAATTTTTAATATTAATAATAATAATAATAATGGAAATAACAACAAATAGTTGTCATTAACATATTATTAATAATTATAAACAATTATTAATTAATAAAAATAGTAATAATAAGAATAATAAAATAATAATTAAATTAAAACTATAATAAGAGCGAATAATCAATTATAATAACAAAATAGTAATAATTATTGTAACAATAATAACAAATAATAATAATTAATTATAACAATAATATCAAAATAATAATAAATAATTGTAACAGTAATAATAAATTGTAACAAGATAGTAATAGAAATAACAACAATAATAGTTAATAATAACAAGATAATAACAATTTGTAGCAATAAATAATAATAATTAACTATAACAATAATAATAAATAATTGTAACATTAATAACAAATAATAATAATTTATCGTAACAAGATAGTAATTAAATGTAATAACAAAATAACAATTATTAATAACAAGTTAATAATAATCTGTAATAATAAAATAACAACAAATAATAGTTAATAACAAAATAATAATAAATTGTAACAAAATAATAATTAACAACAAGTTATAATAATGTAAGCAATAATAACAAATTGTAATAACAAATTAATAACTAGTTGTTAATAACAAATTATAATAACTATAAATAATTAACAAACAACATAAAAATATAATATTTAATTCAAACAACATATGACTAAGAAGTTGTGAGCACGTGTGACCTAAAGACTGACTCAGCGCAAGTGTTTCTCTAACAATGGGTTTCTCAAACACATGGCAAATGTCATCGAAATTCAAAATACATGGCAAATGGTATCGAAGTTCCAAATACATGGTAAAAGGCATCGAAATCTCAA
Organism: Leptopilina myrica (nomen nudum); assembly: GCA_032872475.1. Classification (NCBI taxonomy): domain Eukaryota; kingdom Metazoa; phylum Arthropoda; class Insecta; order Hymenoptera; family Figitidae; genus Leptopilina; species Leptopilina myrica (nomen nudum). The sequence continues at coordinate 8,183,290 of CM065461.1, forward strand.
ACACATGGCAAATGGCATTTTCGTTTGGATATAAAAAGAGCTAGATTATCAAACGATCTTCAGTCTTAAAAATGTAATCGTCAGTAGTAGTAGTAGTCACCTGTACTACAGTCTTAACTTTTTTATCATAACAAGTGGTTCTCTTCGTGATAGTGCTCTCAACCCCAGTATAGTAGTTGTCCTGATCTTTACGTGAATTTCTAAATTCAGTGAATCTTGAAGTCAAATTTGGTGTTTTGAAATATCGTTCGAGTTGTGACAAAAGCTGAAAGAAACATAATACCAATTCAACTGCCTAATTTACGAGTGTCATAAATCATCTACCTGCACCACTTAGTAACCCATTAACGCACAATTGCCATTGTATCTCATCGGCGCCAGCCAGGACCAAAAACTTGCTGTTCTAAGGTAAACAGAGAAACCACTTAAGACTCACTTTTAGAAAGCTAGTGTTCATTTCATCTTTCCACAATTTTGATCTTTTTAAATATACTGTGTTCAAATAAATTTATTCTTGTCATTTATCCAACCTCGTCCCAACTTTAATTTTTCTAAATTAAAGTTAAATCGAGAAACACTAGGGAATATAATAATAAGGTTTATGCTGTTTATTTATCATAAACAGCATTTCATCATTTAATTTTTCCTATTTATAATTTCGTAAAATTAAATAATTTCTTTTTTAAATGACAATTATTGTGACTTTAGTTTCATTTCTTATTTTATTAACATTATAATTCTTTTCTTATTAATATTTATGTAATTATTTTTAATTTTTTTTTATTAAGCGCAATAAATTCATTTATTTTACTATTATTTTTATTTAACTTCTTGACAATTGTTTGATATTTTTTTGTTTTTGTACTATAGAATTATACTTTAACAATATTAATTTTGTGCACGATAATGTAAATTTCCTTATCCTTTAAGTATTCTCATAGAATTTGATTACTCATAAGATGCAAAAGAAAGTCTTAGACAATTTTACATTTTTACAAAAAATTGAATGTGATTTAAAAGAACTGTATTTAAATTTGCTTTTCGTTGTAACCGAATATATCGCGATCTACTTTATCTTAGTAGTGAAGATGGGGAGAGGTACCGGCTTCATCACGTGACAAAATATTATTTAGACTATTGGTTTTAAAAATCCCGCCTATGTAAAACACGAGTTTCTTTAATAAAACGCAATCTTCTTCTTCTTCCTGTTTGATCGCGTTTAGTTTTTAGACGTGTGCACCTTAAAATAAAAACGGATGGTCGTTGAGCCACCTCGTGCGGAACTGGCGTGTAATAAAATTAGTTGTCGTGAATAATTTGTGTTATTTAAGTGTTTTCCATTAAACTATATTAAAACTTACAGTATTATTTTGTTAAAAAAGTTGAATTAAATAAATATCATTACTTATTTTATAATACTGCAGTAAATCGCATTAGTGCATTCGACAGGAAGTAAGTGCTGCATTTTCGAAACTAGGATTTAGGTATTTACTAATAATGTGCTACTTTTATGTTAGAATATTTACTTTTAAATTATTTTTATAAACAACGTGATTTGTTATATTTTCTGGTTCAATAGCATTTTTAATTTTCAACATAAATATTTTTTTAAGATGGACTTCGTTTTTGAATAACAAGTACTGTGTGTATATTTTTGTACTGTATATTTTTTATTTAGATACTATTAATTCATGTTACTCTTATGCTGTAGTTGTCTATGGAAAACATTGATATATTAACGATTTGATAAAACTATATGTAGAGATAAATTCGAATTAGATTAAAGTATCTTTTGGTTTTCTTAAAATTTGAAACATTAGTTTCATTTCTTATTTTATTAATAGACTGCGTATATACGTCCGTCTAGCCGGATAAAAGAATTTGTCCGGATACTGTTAGCCGGACGCAATAAATTCGTCCGGCTAGTAAAATACTACCAAAATAGCCGGTCAAGACGGGCCAAATAAAAAAAGTAGTTTATTTGGCCCGTCAGTGAAAATAGGTATATGATTTATTAATTAAAAATATTTAATAATTTTTCTTTTGTTGGAGGGGGGTTGGTTTTAGGTTCGATACCTTTCAGTTTTTTTCATTTGTTGGAAGGTGGTTGGTTTTGGGTTTATGTAATTATTTTTAATTTATAATATTTTTTATTAAACACAATTAATTTATTCATTTTACTATTATTTTTATTTAACTTCTTGACAATTGTTTAATATTTTTTTTGTTTTTGTAATATAGAATTATACTTTAACAATATTAATTTTGAGCACGATAATGTAAATTTCCTTATCCTTTAAGTACTAATAGAATTTTATTACTCATAAGATGCAAAAGAAAGTCTTAGCCAATTTTACATTTTTTACACAAAATTGAATGTGATTTAAAAGAACTGTATTTAAATTTGCTTTTCGTTGTAACCAAATATATCGCGATCTACTTTATCTTATTAGTGGGGATGGGGAGAGGTACCGGCTTCATCACGTGACAAAATATTATCCACGCTGTCGGTTTTAGAAATCCTACAATTAATATTTTTGATACTCTTGGAAAAACGTTATCTCCTTCTTTTTTGTGAGTCTTGGCTGTAACTCATGTCTTAATATTATCACTTCGAAATTATTCTTTTTAAATTAACAAAAGAGTTGTGAATATATATTTTATTCAGACATTAAATTCATAAAATTTTGTAATGTTGAGCATAATTTTTAAATTCAAATTTATTCCGCGTCGATTCATTCATTTCATTTTACTATACATTTAATATATCTATATATATATATATCGCTGTGTTCACTGCCTGGCTGGCGAGAGAGAAGTACCGATGGCGCACTCACTGCCGCCCATGACGTAGGTCGCTCTTACCTCTCGTCATACCTGAGGAGAGCCAGCGATCTATAATACTTGGTTGCACATTTCGATTCACTCAGTCTGCCTACGACCGGACTCGGGGCTTGCTCCGAAGCCGATCGACAGCAGCTTACTTTCCTTTCTCACCCTCGATCTATTTTCTGGCCAGAGAGGCGCTAATCCTGGCTAGGGGATGATCTTCCTCCCTTGAGAAGGTGAACATGAGGAGCTAATCTGTCCACCAGCTCTTGCAATTCCTAGAAGGAGTTGTACAAGGACTTCGGGCGCTAACGAGTCCTAGTAATTATAAAACGAAGGGTTTTCGTTCTTATAATTTTTTACCTGGTACAGAGAAGACCGTGTGGAGCTCCACCGTGTAGTCTCTGTACTCTTTCCACCTTAGTCTCAACTGAACGTGGGTCGTAGGTCTAACCTATTCTTTTGTGTCAGGAAACACTTTCCAAGTAGCAGTAATTGCAGATTACACTTTCCTTCAATCATGTGTAGAGAATGCTGAGAAATATGTTATACATATATCACAACTGGCAATCCCATCATCGGCATGGTGTCGAGAATTGATAACACTTTCAACCTTTCAAGATGACTTTGTAAGTATTGGACATATAAAATGTATTTTAAAATAAATATTCTGTTAAAAAAGACATTAATAAACAATTTTCTTTTGTCAATATTTGTCAGGTGATTCAATGTGCTTGGGCTGTTTCAAACGAAAATTCGACCCAGGATTCAGAATTTTTGTGTCTTTTCGAATGCCTCCTGTACTATGTAAAGTGATTGTAAAATAATTTTAAAACTGCAATATTAACTTTTTTTTAAATTATCGCCAAAACTCCAATTATACAAAAAATCAAACTCTCAAAAATACAATTACGTTTACAAATTTTTTTTAAATTCTCACAAAATTTCCTACTATCTATAATTATAAGTAATAAAATTATCGTAAATTTAATTATTTTTATATATAAATATAAATTCTTGTTTTACATTAAAATAAATTTCGTTTTTTTATTTACAAATTTCGTTTTAAGGCAACTCGGAAACTAGACTTTCTTAACGGTTTCAAATAAGAATTCTAATTTAAAAACCATTCAATTATTCAGTGAATTATTCATTTTTGTTTTGTTTTAAATAGATAAATAAATTAAATTAAAATCTCGTTAAATCTAATAAAAAAGGTTTACAAATTTAATTTAATTTTAATTGTTATATAATAATTTAAGAAAAAAGCTGTATAGCGTAAATTATCTCGTTAAATCTAATAAAAAAAGGTTTACAAATTTTATTTTATTTGAATTGTTATATAATAATTTAAGAAAAAAGCATTATAGCGTAAATTTCTTAGAAATAATTGAAATTTTGAAAAATTTCTAACTTAAAGTATTTAAAAATTTGAATTTCCTTTCTTTTAACTTGCAATTCTGTAGAATTAATTACTGTTTATTATTTTTAGGAAACTCAAAAACTGGCGATTGTTTATGATTTGCTACAATATCTTGTCCATGAACGAGAAGGAGAGGTTAAAAGGTTTTTGCTTTCGGTATTTACATTGCCTGCTGAAAATATTCGGGAATATTTTGATGAAATGGTTGAAAACTTGAGTACGCATTCGGCCGGTATTCTAAATCAATTCATCGCGAACTATGAAACTCTCTGGTTACGTAATGTGACGGCTGAGAAATTCACAATGTTCAATAACCTTTGTCTAATGACAGATTTTTTCGAACATTACTCTAATCAATTAATTATCAAAGTTGGTACATTCCACTGACATGGAAATTCACTGGTAAGCTAACGAAATAATTATTTACACCTTTATAAACAATTTTATTATTTAATTTTTTACTACATCATTATTTTTAATATTTCAGAAGGGATTCTAACATTACAAACCAGAATCTTCAGAGACAGGAGACGTATTAATGCACGGATACGAAATGAAATTCAATGCAGCAAAGTAACAAATCGAAGACCTTTTTAAGAGTGAGAAAGGATGCGATGAATTGAATACAGACTTCATAACCAGACGTGAATTTATTAGACAATGTTCCTATCTTATAACTGAGCCGAAAATGGAATTTTTTGCTCTACATCTAATGGAGAACTAAAGAAGTCTTCTTAACTTAATCATCACAATTCCCGAAGTTGTTGCAGGTGAACTGATTTATTGTTTTTCTGAACAACATTATTGCAAATAAATATCTAACACAGAAATGTTCGTTAGATATTTATTAGCATTTTATTTATTTATTAACTATCCCTTTCTGTCGCGCGCTCGGCGAATTCTTCTTCCTATCCGCTCATATAAAATTTCCTCATTATAGAATTTAATTTCAATGTATTTTTCCCAAAATTTACCTGTAAAAGCTCAACAATAATTAAATTTAACTTTATGTCTGAACCAGCAACAATTCGCGCGCTTAAGCGTGCGGCTAACTTCTTACTGCATTTTAAAAATAATATTATAAATTTTAAAAAATAATAGAATTTGAAAATTTTCTAATTCTAATTTTTATTCAAAAACCTAAAAATATTCAATTTTAAAAAAATTACAAATGATTGCATTCATTCAATAGTTTAAAAAAATTTCTTATAAAATTCAACTATGTTCGACATTTGTAAAACATTCTCGTAAAAATTGCAATTATTTTTATAGATAACAAGATGCTTCTGCACATATATGTAGAAATGATGCTATCACGCAGTCGATAAATTAATAAAGACAATGAGGTAGTCGATCCTGACTCGGAGTGATCGACTATCTCATTGTTTTTTATTAATTCTTCTCCAAAGTTAAATTATTCCGAGTGTCAGGGACAGAAAAAGGTAAAAGAATGACAAAACATTCAAATTAGCATGGTTAATAACTATTGTATATTTAGCTCCAGCTGTCAATGTGTTGGAACTCCCACCAATTGCCGACAGAAATGAAGAAGGTAAAAAAAATTTAATTTGTGTAAAAATATAGTAATTTAATTGAAGCCTTGGATCCAATAACTGACCCGACGCTCGGAGGTACGCGCAACTGCCAGTCAGTGAGCAGTAAGCGCCTCTGGGCCACTCACTGCTACCCGATTGATATTAGCGCGTTCTTCCGAGCGTCGGGCGAGTTACTGGATCCAAGGCCTCAATAAATTTTAAAAATATTTAATTCAGGATAGCCACATGTTAGTAAATCCAGGGAAATGACAGCGAAACAAAATTTATATCAGTAAAGTAATAAAAATTTCAGGGAATACATTTTTTGTCAGTAAAGTCAGGGAAATGTCAGGAAAAAATTTTTGTCAGGGAAATTATGAAAATTGAAAATCTTCTCGACTTATTTTTAAAAAATTGCAACTTTTTCGGCTTTTATTCCAAACATTTCAAGTATTTATTTATAATTTTTAAATATTAATTCTTGGAGAATTGTAATTGCAAATTTTGAAAATAATTGAAATATTAGCTTCTAATTGTTAAAAATTCTGTTTTCAGTATTTTCAATTACATATTTCCAAAAATTCAAATACACATAAAAATAATACAATTTTAAAATTATTCTTAACATTTTGCAGAATACAATGAAGCTTAAAATTTGTAATGAAAATTTAATGAAAAAATTAATTAATTTTTTAAATTATACCAAATTTTTTAAAAGAAATTCAAATATTTTTGACAAATTACATAGAAATATTTAAAAAAAAACTAATTATTAGAATTGTTTTATAATAATTTTTTAAAATTTAATTATCTTCGAACAATGTGAATAAAAGTTTATAAAAAAATTTCTTTTTGGAGTTATTAAAATTTTTGAGAAATCATGGTCCTGTTCAAAATTAAAATTCTTTAAAAATATGAACATTTTTATTCATATTTTTCAAAAATACAATTATTTTAAAAGATTTTACCTAACTTTAATTGTTTGGAAATCATTTAAAATTGAAAAACTATAATATTTATATAATTACAATTATTATAAGAAATAAAATTTTTGTATTTACATAATAGAGTTCTAGAAGAACTTTTGGGTAATTATTTAAATTAATTGATTCAGAGATGAAGTTTAGTTGAAAATTGTAGGAAATAATAAAATTTAGGAAGGATTATAATTTTAAATTATAGAAATGATTGAAATTCATAAATTTTATTCATTTTCCGTAAACATTCATATTTTCCTGTAAAATCAATTTTGTCAGGAAAGTAATTTTATGGCCACCTTGAATTTGTTTTGAAGTATATTAATTAATTTTAATAATAATTACTGTTTTATATTTAGCGCCTGATGCAAATGTTTTGGACCTCCCAATGGCCGAAGGAAATGAAGAAGGTAAAAATTTTTCAATTTCTATAAAAATATACTAATTGTTAGTATGAAATTACTACAGAGTTGCTACAATGTCTGGAAACCTGGAAATGTCAGTGAATTTTCTCTTGTATGATAACGTCAGGGAAAAATGAAAAAACATCTGGACATGGTTGCCATGCATTCTTCATTTCAAATTCCCTGACATTTACAGGTTTCCAGGTTACTCTAATAATTTATAATAAAAATGAATTAAAATAATAATAATTACAAATAATAATATATACATTTTTTAAAACAGAAAACAGAACTGTTTGCTGCGTGTGCCAACAAATGCGACTAACACGATGTTTCCTCCCATGTGGACATTTGTCCACATGTGAAGAATGCTCACAACAATACGTTCTATTGAATCCGCAACAAACCTGCCCGATGTGCAGACAACATTATACAAATATGCAAGTAGTCAGAGAGCACGTTGAGTGCTGTATTTGTTATATAAATGAGCCAACTACCTGCTTCTTTCCATGCGGTGACATGTGCATCTGTGATGCATGTCTGACTGAATTTTTGGCATACGGTGAACAAAGTTGTTCCGTATGTGGTGATATTTATCAGTTCAACCAAAGACTGTTTTTGTAATTCTAACTTACTCTGTTACAATAGGGTAAAAATTTCTGAAGTGTGCTCCTATTTTTCATTTTTTATATTATTTTATGTTTCGCCAGCTAATAAACCAATTTCAGAAATTCTAACCCAATATCGATTCTTAATAAGGTATAAGGTTCAAAATCATTTATTGTTAAACGTTGTATTTATTGACATTATGGAATAATGTAAAATACCTATATGAAAGGAACCATTAATCTTAAAGCACGATTTCCAGTATTACAAAAATTTATCTATATGTATGTGCTATAAAAGTTATACTTTTTAACTTTTAATAATATTTAATAGATATAATTGAGCCCACTTGATACAAGAACCAAACATAGACCATTGAAATTAAATGGGCTGCGTCTAGTTATTGTATCAAGGGATTCAATGTACAGTATTACGACTAAATCGAACAAAAATGTGTTATTAAAATTTCGATAATTTCTAATGTTTCACCTAAACAATCTTACAATATCACAATCTATCTTACAATAGTCTTACATGGAGACACTTGTTTTTCAGTGTAGAGATATACCACTGTCATTTAAGAGTTATCTAAAACATTTCCGTAGTTTAGAAAAATTATCCAAGAATTACGAATATTTTTTTGAATTACTTTTGAATTTCGTTTAATATATGCAAGCATCGATGTACTTATAAAACGTTCCTAGGACATAATTATATCAGGTTGCAATAAGTATTACAATACATTAAAAAATGAGTCTCAATCGATTTTCTACAAAATTTGAAATTTTCTTTGAAGAAAACAATTAAACGCAAAGACATGAAGAAAAATCAACTGAGACAAATTTTCTGTAGTTCAAATTAACTTAAATTTTTTATATCTACTGATATTCGTTCCACATTAGTAAAAATTAAAAATTATGAATGGTAAATAGTGTTTTCTTAAAAAGAATTTAAACTTGTAATTTTGAATAATTAGAAAGGATTACCGGTAGTTTTCCTAATTTTTTTTCTATAATAAACATGAATTTGTACTTAAAACTTAATTATAACGTCAAAATTTTAAAACGAAAATAGTATTAAATATTTCAAAATTTCACAGAAAAAATAAATTTAGCAGCTAGATTTTATAGAAACTTAATTTTGTAAAATGTAGGGAATATTTAAAGATAAAGTACAGAACTTTGGTATTTTATACTGAATATTTTTAAACTTTATTCTGAAATATTCCTTACATTTTACAAAAACACAGTTTCGTAAAATGTAATAAATCCATTTTTCCGTGTGATACATTTTTATAATTTGTAAAACTATTCTTTTTAGAAAAACACCATTTTCCTATCGTTTGTGATATTATGAATATTGAGCAAATAATTGAGGGGCTTGAAGCTATATTGTGTTACGCGCCATGTTAAGTAAATGGCGCGTAACACATTATAGTATCCAGCTCCTCAATTAGAAAATATGTTTGTCGTATTATATTTAATTTAAATTATCTGTTTGCAAAATGTATAAGTCTATAATATTATATTAGGGTGTCTCTCAAACTAACAAATTACTTATGCCTCGTATTAAATGGTATTTTTGTTCAAAAAAAATATAATATAAATTTAATAAAACATTCCTCTATGTTACACTGGAATATATTAAATATTTCACTGATTTACACTTTTTTTATAGTGATATGATATTATTAAAAAAACATTTAATCTTACAGTATAAATGGCTAAATTTTAAATAATTAAAATTTATTAATTTTTAATAAAATAACATTAGCGAGTAATTTGTCATTTTTCAGAGATACACCCATAAACAAATGAGGCGTTACATTTCAAAACGACACCCTTCACAAACAATTGTCATTGTACGGCAATTTAAAAATCTCAAAACACGTAACCTCAGATTTTTTTTATACTTTATGTCAAAATACTAAATAAAAGAAATAATTATTTAAAAATTGTCTTACAATGGAAATCGTTTCTAAAGGAGATATTTTGGAAATGAAATGCCTCATATATATTATTATAAAACAAACCATTGAGAAAATACATTGTTTAAGAGAATACTCTCAATCACTCAGTGAATGTTATGTAAAATTGTCTGTAAATTCTTAAATTTTTTATAATTAAAAAACAAATTTTTCTATTTTCTAATGTTTTTTCCATATCCTTTATTTTAAAAAATTTCCAAAATCTCAACATAAAAATGTTTTATTTACATTAAAAGGGCCCATAATGTCGGTTCTAGTTTTCGAGATAAACACAATTTAATAATTTTAGAGCAAAATCTTAATTTTTTTACTTTTATTATCAAACTACATGTTTTGACAAGACGAATCAAGCGTTTTTCATGAATTTATCGATAATTTTACTGCTTGATATAATTGGTTGTTTAGAGAAATGAAAACGTGACCGTTTTGTTTGTTATTTGCAAAAGTAATCCATATTTTTAAAATAGAGATATGCAAAAATTTAAAACATCTTGTTTTTTCATCTTTAAGGTGCCATGGACTGTAAACAATTTTTATGTTAATAACTTCCTAGAAAAATCAGATATATTAATGTAAGAGTCTTTTTTTCCTAATTGTCGAAATGAAAATTTGAATACTGCGTCAACTTTTTTATAATAGAGACTGTTTATAATTTTTTAATAATTTTAATATTTATTCGTTTTCTTCAAATAACATAATAAAATTGTACTTAATCATTAATATTGTAAAAAAACCAATCAAAAAAATTTTTAATTCAATATTATCAGGTTTAATAATAAATATAAATAATTATACACTTACTTGTAATGGTAAGGATTTAAATTTTGCCGCACATTTCTGTTTCACTAAAAGACTTTACACAGCAGCGCCACCACTGTATACATTTACCGACACACAGGGATGGGAATCCCACATCGAAAATTTAGTGTGTGATAATTGAAACTTTCGTTAGAAAAAAAGTTGGACAAAAAGAAATTCGATTATTAGAACATAATGTGAAAGAACAGTTTTTTAAATAAAAGTAATTTTAAATTCCATTTATATTAAATGAAAAGTAAGTTAAACTGTAAATTTTACACATAATTTTTTAATTTAATACGAACCCGATTAAATGCAAATTTTGACATTTGAACATTTAATAAAATAGGAATGTCAATAAACAGAAATTTGGTTATATAAAATTTCTCCAACTTGATAATTTGCACTCATGAAAACTTTTTTAAATAATAATTTTAATAAACTTACCTTGGGTCCACTTAAAGCTTGGCTACCAATTAATTAATTAACAAAATAGTATTACTAAACAGGAAATCGATTTGCATTAATTTTGACTAAAAATCAATCTGATAAAAGAAAATTTATGTCAAAATAAATTTTACCGCACAAATGTTAGGCTAAATAAAAATAATATCAAATTCAATTCTATTAAAATAACAATTAATGAAAATGAGCATTCTGGTAAACATAAATTTCATCAAGTATGATTTTGTTAATATAGAATTTCATTACTTTGAGAAATTGTTAAGAAAAAAAATTCAACAAATTAAATATATGTGGTTTGAAATTTGTGTTGAAAAATAATTCTATTCAAGTAAAATTTGGCCAATTATCGTTTCTCATTAAAAGAAATTTGATTTGATGTAAAATCATTTTTTAAAAATTTAATTTCACAAAATTTTTTATATTTACAAATTAATATTGCTCCAAGATTATCTAAATTTTAATTCCCTTATTATATATTTTTATTATTCACACACTAATACACGTACTAACTACGATTAATAAAAATACTGACAAATGTAACTTTTCTAAAATTACATTTCGTATAAATAAAAATCCGTTTAAAAAAAATTTTAAAGTATTTTTAAATATTTAAATAAATGGAGTTTCAAATATAAATTCTAGTGACTTACATGTCATATCAAAGTCTTTTAAATGAAATCTTATTTATATTACATAAAACATGGAACTAATAAATATTCTTTGCTTCAATATTGCTACCAAATATACATTACATTACAATAAAAATTTGATTTAATGAAAATTCGTGCATTTAAACATTTACACACATTTAAATTCTGCTTATTTGAAAAGCTGATTTAATGCAAATTATACCATATGCGAACTCTTTTTATTAGAAATTTTGACAAACGTTTATTCGATTGAATAAAAATCATTAAATATGGTAATTTGTATAAATACAAAATTTTTTTAATGAAAGTTAGTTAAGTTAAATTTAAGATAGTCGAAAATTCGGTTACGTATACATTATATTTTTAAAGCAATTTGCTAAATAAAAAATATATCATATTTAAATTATTAAATAAATAAAAATATGATAAAGAAAAATTTATATTAATAAGAATTCAACTTTATCTAAATTTTATCTAAATAACAATTAATATATACTTTATTTACTCTCCCTGTATATGTACAGGGTTCGAGACTCAACAAATACATAACACTTAAAACTACTTATACATTTACCTTACACTCTAACGCAACTTAATATCTAACCATATATCCCTACCTAAATTTACAATCTAAACTTAACCTATTTTCAATCAATGCCAGTACCAGGGCTTCCGTTTTCAGTTCCATTATGCTCTTTTTGGCATCTTCAGACTACTTTATTTCCCTCCGTACGTTAACGATATTACAATAAACCCTCTTTCCTCTTTTCTCTCAGACATTCTAAACCATTCATCCATCGTTCACCTTGCCCACTTTCGTCCAATATCCATATAACCCTCTCCCCCACACTTCTCTTTTCATCCATTCTTCCATTACATCTTTCTAAAACATGTTCCCAGTCTTCCCTTTCATACTCACATACTCTACATTTCCTTTTATCCTCTTCCATCCAATATTTACATTCTCTCATTCCTTCCCCCATTCTAAATCTACAAATTCTACACCACCTTTCACTCTTCATTCTTCTCTTAAAATATTTCGGTATTCCTTGGGTCCACTTAAAGCTTGGCTACCAATTAATTAATTAACAAAATAGTATTACTAAACAGGAAATCGATTTGCATTAATTTTGACTAAAAATCAATCTGATAAAAGAAAATTTATGTCAAAATAAATTTTACCGCACAAATGTTAGGCTAAATAAAAATAATATCAAATTCAATTCTATTAAAATAACAATTAATGAAAATGAGCATTCTGGTAAACATAAATTTCATCAAGTATGATTTTGTTAATATAGAATTTCATTACTTTGAGAAATTGTTAAGAAAAAAAATTCAACAAATTAAATATATGTGGTTTGAAATTTGTGTTGAAAAATAATTCTATTCAAGTAAAATTTGGCCAATTATCGTTTCTCATTAAAAGAAATTTGATTTGATGTAAAATCATTTTTTAAAAATTTAATTTCACAAAATTTTTTATATTTACAAATTAATATTGCTCCAAGATTATCTAAATTTTAATTCCCTTATTATATATTTTTATTATTCACACACTAATACACGTACTAACTACGATTAATAAAAATACTGACAAATGTAACTTTTCTAAAATTACATTTCGTATAAATAAAAATCCGTTTAAAAAAAATTTTAAAGTATTTTTAAATATTTAAATAAATGGAGTTTCAAATATAAATTCTAGTGACTTACATGTCATATCAAAGTCTTTTAAATGAAATCTTATTTATATTACATAAAACATGGAACTAATAAATATTCTTTGCTTCAATATTGCTACCAAATATACATTACATTACAATAAAAATTTGATTTAATGAAAATTCGTGCATTTAAACATTTACACACATTTAAATTCTGCTTATTTGAAAAGCTGATTTAATGCAAATTATACCATATGCGAACTCTTTTTATTAGAAATTTTGACAAACGTTTATTCGATTGAATAAAAATCATTAAATATGGTAATTTGTATAAATACAAAATTTTTTTAATGAAAGTTAGTTAAGTTAAATTTAAGATAGTCGAAAATTCGGTTACGTATACATTATATTTTTAAAGCAATTTGCTAAATAAAAAATATATCATATTTAAATTATTAAATAAATAAAAATATGATAAAGAAAAATTTATATTAATAAGAATTCAACTTTATCTAAATTTTATCTAAATAACAATTAATATATACTTTATTTACTCTCCCTGTATATGTACAGGGTTCGAGACTCAACAAATACATAACACTTAAAACTACTTATACATTTACCTTACACTCTAACGCAACTTAATATCTAACCATATATCCCTACCTAAATTTACAATCTAAACTTAACCTATTTTCAATCAATGCCAGTACCAGGGCTTCCGTTTTCAGTTCCATTATGCTCTTTTTGGCATCTTCAGACTACTTTATTTCCCTCCGTACGTTAACGATATTACAATAAACCCTCTTTCCTCTTTTCTCTCAGACATTCTAAACCATTCATCCATCGTTCACCTTGCCCACTTTCGTCCAATATCCATATAACCCTCTCCCCCACACTTCTCTTTTCATCCATTCTTCCATTACATCTTTCTAAAACATGTTCCCAGTCTTCCCTTTCATACTCACATACTCTACATTTCCTTTTATCCTCTTCCATCCAATATTTACATTCTCTCATTCCTTCCCCCATTCTAAATCTACAAATTCTACACCACCTTTCACTCTTCATTCTTCTCTTAAAATATTTCGGTATTCCCTCACCTTTCACTACCCTGTACCATTTATTATACCGAGACTCTGCAATCCTTTTCCACCTTTCTTCCGCATCCTTCTTACTCCACGCTTCTGACAGATCTTTTCCCTTTCCCATGTACTTTCTACCCTCCTGCAGCGCCTTTATTCTTTCTTTTTCCCATCTTTTGCAACCTCCCTCCCCCTGTTTAATTAACCCCCAACATACCTGTGCGATCTTACTTCCTCTTCCTTGCTCCAGTTTTTCCTCAAACTTTTTCGCCCTCCTCCTCTGCTTTATCACCATTTTATCCCTACCTAATTCCTCCCTCAGCATGTACCCCGGGCAATTCCAGCCTACCCCCATCGTCCATCTTAAATATTTCTCATGCATACTTTCCAACTTACCAATCTCACTCCATCCCCATACTTCCACTCCATAGCTCACTATTGACCACACTAATGCATCAAACAACCACACTCTCTTTTTCCAATCATCCTTAAATCTCCTGTTACCAATTCCCCATACCTGCTCTAATGCTTTACCCCCCTTTTCTACCCTTCTTATCACATTCAAATCCTGCTTTCCATTACTCATAAACCAATACCCTAAATAACAAAACTCACTCACCTTCTCCACAATCTTTCCATTCATTTTCCATTCCACCTCATTATTATCTTTCTTCCTCCTAAACCTGAGTACCTTCGTTTTCTCTACATTCACACTTAGGTCCTTTTCTCTCACATATTTTTCAAATTCTTTCATTAACAATTTCATTCCACTTTCATCCTCGGACATCAATACCACATCATCCGCATATGCTAAACTATATATTCTTCCATTCTTCAATATAACCCCCCCCCTTCCCTTTTTTTTCTCATTCTCTCTTCTAGATCCGCTATCAACATATTAAACAATAATGGACTCAGGGGGCAGCCCTGCTTTAAGCCTCTACCCAACCAAAATTCCTCTCCCCTTTTATCTCCAATTTTTACTCTCTTCTTAGTGTCCTCATACAGCTCCTTTATTCTTTCCACCAACCCATCCTCGATTCCTTTTTCCCTTAATACCCTCCATAATATTCCTCTGTTAACAGATGGAGATGCCGCTTTCAGATCCACAAACGTTGTCACCATTTTACCATTAACCCTCCCCAAATTCCTATTTACTAAATAGTTCAGGACAAATATATTGTCCATCGTTCCCATTTCCCTTCTGAAGCCAGTTTGGTTATGCGGTATAACCAACTGGCATCAACGTCACCCCCCTATAATCTTCTACCCTTTTTCCATCTCCCTTTATTATAATCGGTGCTATTAATCCCGTTTTCCACGCTTCCGGCCATCCTTCCCCACTCCACACTAAACTCACTATCCTCCACATTTCATCTCTCACCATTTCTCCTCCATATTTTAAGCTCTCTCCTTCCATTCCATCCTTCCCCGCCGCTTTACCCCTTTTCAGTCTTTTAATCGCCTCATTTACTTCCTCCCTACTTATTTCCACCTGTTCTACTTCTACCTCTCTTCTTCTCCCCTCTCCCCTTATTTTATGCTCCATTCCTCCACTTAATCCTTTAAAGTAATTCGTCCAATCCTCCATCCTAATGTCCTTATTGATCTCTTTTCCCCTCTTCCTTTCTCTATTAATCACGTCCCATTCCCTCCCCTCTTCTATTGCCTTCTCCACTTCCTTTATGTATTTCTCTCTTCCTTCCTCTCTTTTTCTTCTGATCAATTTTCCGTGCTCCTTATGCCTTTGGTTATACTCCTTTTTCTCCATTTCCCCTCTTCTCCATTTCTTTATACATTCTCTTAGCTTCTCCCTACTCATCTCACATTCTCCATCCCACCATCCCCTTTTGTTTTTTGCTTTTCCTTCTTCTTCATTTTCCATTCCCTTCTTCACTTCCCCAATTATCCTTTTTAACCTTTCCCATCGATAGTCTACTCCTCCTTCCTCCCATAACTCATCACTCTTCTCTTTAATTTTCTTTTCAAACTCCATCAATCTCTGTTCGTTTCATTTTCCCATTTTATCTCTCTTGATCATTCCCCTCCCTGTTTTTTCCAGTCTTTTCTTCTGCCCTTCCATTTCTACTATAAGTGGGAAGTGACCTGAGTCTGCTTCATTCCCTATTTGTAACCTACTTATCAATTCCTTTATTTTTTCGTCCGCTATAACGTAGTCAATCACGGTCTGACCTTTTCCTACAAATGTTATTTCCCCCTCCATATCCCCCCTCGTACACCCATTACAAATAGACCACCCTCCTTCCCCTATGATACTTAACATTTTTCTTCCTTCTTTGTCCACTTCTTTATGTTTTGATTTTCTTTGATACTTTTTCTCCTCACCATTCCAACATCCCCCACCCAATTCTCCTGTCCATGCGTTAAAATCCCCCCTATTATAGTTAACTCATCTTTAATTTTCTCTATCCATTCTTCCACTATTTTCCAACCCTTATTGTCTCCCCTTCTTCTATATATACCCACAAAGTTTACATTTTGTTTCCCTATTCTAATTTTCCTGACCATACTGTCTTGTCTCATCCATTCATCTCCACTTATCTCCTTGATACTGCCCTTTACCCCTGAGATCATCCCCCAGGGCTCCTACCCCTTACGTGATCTCTTTTAGCTTCTTGCATCTTCCATTTGTATCCTTTCAGTAATTTTCTCTTTATCCCTTCCCAATCCTTCCCTTCTACCCATGTTTCGCTTAAAATTATTATGTCCTATTTTCCCAAATCCCTCCAAAAACCCTCCTCCTTATTATTTAACCCCGAAACGTTCCAAAAAATTAGTTTGATACTCCCGATTTCTCTCCTCCATTCCCCTCTCCCTTTCTTATGCCTTTCCCAAACCCCCTCTCCTTTCTCTCCTCGACCACATCCTCTGTTCCTTCTTTAACAATCCATTTTGTTTCTTTAATCCACAAGCACTCCCTTCACCAGTTCACTATATTACCATCATTTCTTTCTTTCCATGCCCTCTCCAACAGCAATCTATTAATCGTTCTTTCCTTCCTTGTTTTATCATCCTCTATTCTCACCTCTGTCCCTTTTAATTTACTCTTTGATCTCATCACCTCATGCTTTTCCTCTTCAGTTCCCAATTCCACTAACCACATTCTTACCTTACCCTCTCCATCTTCCCCTCCTATTGCTTTCACTTCTCTAATACTCACTTCCACCCCTATGTCTTCCAGTACCTTCTCTATCTTCCTTCTCCCATTTTTTCTCTCCACTTCTATTCCTTTTATTACAACATTTTTCCTCTTTCTTTCTCTTTCCATATATTCCATTTGGTTTCTTATTTCTCTCACCTCCGTCTTTAATTTCATTATTCCTTCCGTGCCTTCCAAATCTTCTCTTTCCTCTAAATTTTTAATCCTTTTTTCCATCCCCTCTAAACCTTCCAACCTTTCCTCAATCCTTCCTACCTCTTCCTTTCTTTTTGCCTCTTTCTCTCTAACCCCCTCTTCTAAGCTACTCAATTTTTCCCATACATTTTCTTTTTCCTTTCTCCAGTCTTCTTCATACTTTATCCACATTTCCCTTATTTTTGTTATTTCGCCCCATACCCCTTCCATCTTCTTATCTATTCGCATACATCTCTCTTCATCTTTTCTCCTAGTTTCTTTTAATTCATTCCTCATATTCTCTAATCCCTTTTTCGACTCTTCTCCCATTTTTTTAACATGCTCATTATTTCTTCGTAACCCCCTTCCTCTCCTTTTCCCTCTCTCTCTTCACTTCTCTTTTCTTTTCTTCCATTTCTTTTTTCTCTTTATCCTTCCTCTTAACAAAATTTTCCATTACCCCTGCTGACGCAACACTTACCCCCCTCTCCTTTATTTCCTTACTTTATTTTCTACCCCTAGGGTCCTTTCCCTCTTTTAATTTTTCGCGCTCTACCTTATGCTTCCTTACTTTCCCTGGTGAATCAAACACAGCAATATCACTGCACGCTTCGCTTGCGGATTCCCCTTTACTCACCACACTCGCTGTCTCACTTGCCACGCTTGTCGTCCTGCTCTTTTCCTCCGCCGTCTTCCCAGACTCAACCGACTCTGACCGCCCTCTCTTCTCCTTAGGCGGAGTCACCCACAATGACATCACCCTGCCTACCCACCTGCTATCCTCCTCCTTGTCTCAACCTCTCCTGTCACACCAGCACACTCACACTTTCTAACCTTACAATCTAACCACGTTCACTCTTTTACCTTTTTCCCGTTTATACAAATACTCACTCACCTATGCTTTTTTACTACTTATACTTCACACACAATGCACACTTTTTTATCACTTGCTTTACCCTCCCTTCACAATAACCCTCTAAAAATATTAAAAAATCAACACTACCGCGTAAACACGTGTACTCTTAATCAGCACCGGAAACGGAAGCCTAAATAACAATTAATAAAAATAAATATTCCACCAGACTTACATGCCATTAAATAGGATTTTATTAAGATGGAAAATCATTATTTCAATAATTCGTTAAAAAAATTGACTGATATTTTTTTTTTACTTTTTTTGTTTAAGTATAATTTTCTTCAAAATAAAAGTTATGCAACTATCATTTCTCTTAAAGTGAATTTCAATTTTATAAAAACTCATGTCTTTAAAAATTCTTTTAAACCAAATTTCTACCATTTACGAATTAATATTTATGTAAATTTATATAAATTTTAATTAATATTTTATATTTTTTGTTATTTTTGCAGTAAAACACATATTGACTTTGATACTAAAAAAACAGATAAAGGACATTTATACCACATAAAATTCTGCATATTAAAACTTCTAACAAGTTTCCGTTAGAGAATAAGAATGCGTCTCCAAATTTACGCATACACTGAGAGAAATTTCTGCTATTAAATCATAATTTAAAGATTGGTATGTTTTTAGGCCCTGCGTGTGGAGCCGTACCGATAATTTCCGGCGGTAGAATATATGATAATTTTTTTACTAGAATCGTCATGAAAGACCAGAGACTTATAAGGAATACCTTCAACATAGATCACAAACGGATATTCCAAAATCAACATGGTACCGCTATCAACAAAAACATAAGAAGCAAGTATGAAAATTGATTTTTAATTTTTGACATTATTCTTCTATATATCAGGCATCACAGCTGGTCCCCTTTTGTCCCATTTTAAAAAAATGTGTCCCCTTTTTTGATGATTTATCCCCTTTTTCCCCTTTTACTGATTAGAAATAAAAAGTTTTTATTTTTCCTTAATATATTTCAATGAAGATCCTAAAGTTCTGAACGTTCAAATGAATGAAATTTATTTATTTCTTCAACAAATTAAATTTTTATTGCAATTATTTTGCATCTCGATAAAAAAAATTAATTACTGAATTTCTAAACGTAAAATTTCAGTTTGTAAATTTTTTTGCGATTAGTAATCCATAAAAATATCTTCGATATTATATATTTCGTTCATTTGAACGTTCAAAACTTGGAAATTATTTTTAATGTACGATTATAAAATTTGGAATCAATTTTTGAATTTAGTACGTTTTATTTTTGATTCAAATTATTGACACTGTCACTATCATCACATTGTTATTAGTCACCTCTATAAGTATTTCCATATTTTGCTTATGTATATTGTTTTTTTCCTAACTTCAAATATTTTTGGCTATCTAATGGTTTAGATAAACAACGAGTAGAAGAAACAGAAAAAAGAAAACGTGTGGACAAACTTCAAAACCTAATACAACAAAAAAATTCCGACAGAATAGAAAACGCCACCAAAAAGAGAAAAATCTAAGAAATTTTTATTTAACCTATCATTACAACTAATTGTGATTTAAAAATCTAACGTATAGTATTTTATTAACATTACAAAGCTATAACATTTCGATATAATAAAAAAGTATTTAAAAAATCGGAAAAATTTTAATGCAATAATTCTATATATATATATATATATATATACTAGGGTGTCCGTAAGATACATAGGAAATTTATTTTTTCGAATTTTGTTTACGCCACCCCCCTGTTTGGTTCCAATAAAATAAAAATTTCCAAAATTTGAAGCCGATAGATTAATATTAACACGTGCCAGTAATCGATCGAAATTTCCCATTAAAAGTACATGGGAAAAATCTACTTATAAAAAAAAATTCATAACTTTTTTAATTTTTATGCAAAAAATTCTCCAGGTCACATTTGTCTTCATGTTTAGCTGCACTATAAGATATTGTATCGGGTAGTTTGAAAAATAAATTTTTGACATTAGATTCGTGAGTAGCGCTTTTAAAAATCGCCCTCGACGTTGATTTAGAATATTTACTTCAAAAATGTGGAAAATCCAAATTTTGAACACGCCATATTAAATCAAGAATTTTGAAAAATTAATTTATGATATCAGATTTATGATAAATGATTGAAAATACCCCAGAGTAAGAAAATACGTTACTAGGCACGTGTATAATACACATTTATATAAATATATATAATAATATTATACAATTCAATTGTCTAATCACTAATAACTTTCGAAATTGGTAATTACATTATCAAAATACTTTCAAGACGATGATGACGCTCAGTTGTTTGCTGGGTGTTTGACTAATATTAACTGGTCTCCGGTTGTGGACGGAACTGTTCGAAAAAATATTCTAATAAAATTTTGTAAAAATTCAAACTGCTTAACATTTCTGAGCGTGTTAGTATTGAATGTAATATAGTTTCTAAATTTTTTTGACATTTTATAGTATTTAAAATACTGGGATTACAAATAAAAATATCAGAATGTATTATAAATAAGTTCTATATTTATCTTATCGATAAATTCTTCATTTCAATGTCAAACTTATGTCATTTTTGAACTTTCATGTTTTAATTCCTTTAAAGATAATTCACCTGCACACATTTACATTCTCGTTAATTTAGGGTGTATTTTAATTCTAATAAGAATGGCGGCGATGCCAGATTTTTTTAGTGGCAACCCTGAGTAAAATACTAAATTTGTTAATTTGTGGTTAAAAGGAATGAATGTGGTTCACTAATATTTATATGATTTATTTATTATCTGCAAAATTCAGAACAAATTGAAATGTCTGTAACAAGCAACGTATCCAAGGAAACTGAAATACCTTCATCAGGTGAGAAGAATGAGACTCATGCACCGGATACCGAACATACACCAGAATCCTCAAATGAAGGAACCATACATTCGAAGGAAGCTGATGATAATTCAGAAGCTAACGAACCACCCGAAGAAGAAATCATTTCTTCTAGTTCTGACAGTCGGCTTGGCCAAAAGTCAATTAAGAAGAAAACAAAAAAAAAGAAAGGAAATCACTTATAGTCATTCGAAGGAAGCTGATGATAATTCAGAAGCCAACGAACCACCCGAAGAAGAAATCATTTCTTCTAGTTCTGACAGTCGGCTTGGCCAAAAGTCAGTTAAGAAGAAAACAAAAAAAGAAAGGAAATCACTTCTAGTCATTCGAAGGAAGCTGATGATCATTCTGAAACCAACGAACCATCCAAAGAAGAAATCATTTTTTCTAGTTCTGAAACAACACAAGAAAGAAAGGAAATCACTTCTAGACATTCGAAGGAAGCTGATAGTCCTTCAGATTCTTCGGAATCATCCGAAGATGTGACTGAAGACGAAAACTCATCATCAAGAAAACCTCGACCACATTCTTACGGTGGATTACCGGAAATTAGTAATGTTTCTCCCCGGCGTTTTACGGTTAATAATTCACAGGTAACTGTTTTGAGGTTATTACTATTTTTATAAATGAATTTAAATTATGTTACGTATAGATTAAAGGAACTTCCTGGTTCAGAGTTAGTAAAAATACTCTTTTTGGAACTCTTATTGTAAAAAATGTATTACAATGATTGCAAAAATTCATTTTGGATATTGTTACATATTACAAGAAATAAAATTAAAAAATTGTTTTATTATTATTTTTAATTCAATTTTTTAACTGTAGACATCGTATTGTAAAAGATACCTTTAATTCAGGGAGACAGTAGGGAAAGTGTGTCTAATTCTGTTATTACACGTGATACGATTCTAAGGAAACCATCCGATCGAATTTTCAAATAGAAATTTCATGTGGAATTCCATAAGAAATTTCGTATGTGATTATAATTATAAAAATTATACTTGTCATTATAATAAAAATAATTATACATTTGATTTAAATACAATTATAATATAGGTAGAGTCAGTTGAGGTAAATCCGGACAGGGGGTTAATGCGGACAAGAATTGTTGGAGCTTAATTTATGAATTAAAAATTAAGTTCGACGTCAATATTTCCAGCTCAGAGCCTACACAAGAGATTTTGAGAATTGTCAATTTTTTATCTTGACAATTATCAAGAGGATAATTAAGGGGAGAGACCGGCGAGATTTGAACCTATCAAAATATCCATAGCTGAGAGGTGCCAAATTTTTTTAGCATCATTTTAGATGCAAAATTATAATTTGGTGTCAAATTTGGAAAACAAAATTTTTTTGCCATTTTCAAAAATTTTTTTTTTTCAAAATTTGAATTTTTCAAAATCGATACGATTGATTGTTGGGGGACATCTGAAAAGCTTGTAAAAAAAATTCCGTTGAAAAATATTAAAAACTGTAGAAGTAGTTCCACTTTTTAGGTTAAAATTTTTTAAATATTGCATTAAAAACGCTCTTTTTACACATTTTTTTAATTTTTTACTCAAAATACACAAAGACACACACACACACACATAATACATACATAAACACAGACATCAATATATATATATATATATATATATATATATATATATATATATATATATATATATATATATATATATATATATAAGGGAGGATGAGGCAAAGATAGTTATTTGCTAAAATGCTTATACTGCTAGTTCAAAGAGTGCATCATTTATGATATATTTGCGTCTTAACACCAAAAGATAATAGAAAAAATGTGAAGTCAATCTGTCACCATTAGCAAAGTTAGAAGTTTATCTTTGTTAAGCATTAAAATAAAATCTTCATATTTCAAAATATTCTATCAGCGAAAAATTCAAACATTAAAAATGAAATAAAAAAATTTGACCCAACTTACAATGTAACAATTGAGACAAAAAATATTAGAACTTTGTTTTAATTGATGTCTGAACATTAATTTGAAATATACAAATTTTATCACTATTTGAAATAGAAAGAATTTATTTGATAAAAGAATAAGCAGAAAAAACATTTTTACAATTATTGCCTATTGATTTTTACTCTGCTCGTCAGCTATTATTTTTATGCATCATATATTCTCCATAACTAAAAAAGAGTATAGGTCAAGTTTCATAATTCCAACATCAAAAAATCAGAATTTTCAAGATCAAAAATGACATTTTTAATTTAATCATATTAATAGTAATCATTCTTATTCTTTCTGCATTACAAACATATTTTTAAATTAAATTAAAAAAGCAAGTGACTATAAATAACTGATAAGAAATACTTAAAAAATAACATATTTTTTACTGTTTACTATAATAATCTGAAATCAATATTTAAAATAACCGTACAATTATTGTCTCATAAATACTAATTTAAAAGAAATTTAAATAACTTAATTTATTTAATAAATGTATTTAATAAAGTGATTATAATATTTAATAGATACTGAGCCTGAGAAATGCACCAAGAGAACGCAAACTAAAGATGTCCTGTATGAAAGTAAATATGTCATCAATTTCCATAAAACTTTTATATTACATTAGGGTAAGTGCACTAGTAGTCAGGCACTTAAGGATGTGATCTCATATTATGCTTTTTCAAGAAATAAAAAAAATTAATATCATTAAAGCTTTGTGTGAATATACTCTGTAAATCTGAATGAGTGAAAATTTACTTATTTCTAAGTTATAAGTCGTCTTCTTGATCAATAATTGAATATACACTTATAATAAGTGAAATTTTACTCAAAATAAGTGAAAAATTCACTTATTTATAAGTGTATATGCATTTATTGATCGAGAAGACGACTTATAACGTAGAATAAGAAAAATTTCACATATTCAGATTTTGAGAGTAATAAAAAGTTAAAATAGAATTATAATAATATAATCAAACCAATAAATTATTTAATGGTTTTTTACATGATTACATGCTTTTAAAAAAATCCTAAAATAACTATTCTACTGTTATGGAAATTCAGACATTTATCTACTTAACATTTTTGGACTAAAAAATGTATTTTTAAAAAAAATAATCGTTCGTATACCCATCTCGCCCCGCCTTACCCCATAACTTAGAAATGATAGAAAAGCCTTGAAGAAAGTATGTTTAACTTTGATAAATTATTTAAAATGCATTAAAAAATTCAAAATTACAGTGTAATGTTTTTATCATAAATCGCATTTCTAAAATGTACTGTAAGAAAAACATTTATTTATTTTTATAATCTTAAATTAAGAGATTCCGAGTCCACGAAAACCAATGTGGAAATGAGAACGATGGATTTAGATGTCCTGTCCGAAAGTAAATATCCTCTAATTTGTTATTGCTTCTACTTAAGGGGAACCAATAATTTAAATTAAAAATTTAAATAAACATTAAATAATTAACAATTTTATTATAATATAGATTCAAAATCTGAAGGAAGAAAAAGGAAACGAAAGCTAAATAAAGGAAACAATAGATTTCAGGAGTTGAAGGATGAAGTGTCAAAATTAAAAAAATTACTACAATGATTTTTTTGCAAATATTATTAATAATATTTTATTAAATTTGAAAAAATGTATTAAAATAATAATGTTATTAAATTTTATATTTTAGATTTACTGTTTTTGTTATTTATTAACCCATTGACGCCTGAATGCACTGAATTTTTAGTCTGACTTCAAACTTAAATATTTTCTAATAAACATATTATTTTCCCCTTGACGAATAATGTTTTTTGCATTAAAGTTTCCTCTATCCGAATATGATATTAGAAAGTTAATAAAAAATTGTTTAACAATATCTTTTTGCATATAATTAAAAAATTGCACGATTTTTTAAGGCTTTTTATTACAAATTCTTAAATTGTAAAGTCAAAAAATTTTGTTGATAGCTAACACTACAATAAATTGTCGACTCGATTGTTATATTTTTAAAAAATATATTAACTATTTAAATTTAAACATTTAATTTTTCAAAATGGCGCCCAAAAACTCAAAAAATTTTAAAAATTTGAAATTTGATGCTCGATATACATTTTTTTAAACTATGGCTTAAAAATGTTTACTCAGGGATTTTCGTGGTCGCTGATTACGAATCAGATATTTATTTTCCACAATTCAAAATGGCGGATCCAATATGGCGGACGAAAATTTTAAAAATTGGTTGGATTCTCTTACAAATCCGTAGTCGGGGGTTTTTGGGGTCGCTGATTATCAATCCAATATTAGTTTTTCTAAATTCAAAATAGCGGATGTAATATAGCAAAAAAAATTTTTTAAATTGGTTGAATTCTCTTACAAATCCGTATTCGGGGGTTTTTGGGGTCGCTGATCACCAATCTAATAATAGCTTTCCTAAATTCAAAATAGGAAATGTAATATGGCAGACAAAATTTTCAAAATTGGTTGGATTCTCATACAAATCCGTACTTGGGGGTTTTCGGGGTCGCTGATTACGAATCAGATATTTATTTTCCACAATTCAAAATAGCGGATTTAATATAGCGGTTTCTTGTTGCAGAGGGCTATTTTACGAGTTTTAGGACTCGGTTTTTTTCTTATAGGTTTAAATTGCACAGAAAGTTCGTGAATTTTTTTCTTATTGAAATATATGAAGAGAATATTTGGAAATTTTGAAAGGTTTCTTAGAAATTTTCCTTGAAGTGTCTTTCAATTTTCAGTTGCTCTTTAGCATTTGTCGGAGAAATACTAAAATCGTTTTCGTTAAAACTAATTTACGAAGTATTAAATGTGGAAAAGTTGTAAAGTGATCGATTGAAGTGTTATTTAACAACATTAAAGGATTAATATAAAAGGTAAATGCTTTTAAATTTTTAAATAAATTATTTGTACCGATCTCTAAATAATAAATCATATCATATAATTTGAATAAAACATTACTTGTCTTTTATGAAGTAAATATTTAATTTAATTGAATAATTTTTACTGCAACTATTTAAATGGTATTTGATTGAAATACTATTTAATTGACTCAAATAGAAATTATTTGATTCAAGTATATGCTTATATAATAATAGACAAGTAATAAGTTATTCCAATGAAATACATTTTCTAAGTGTGATACATATTAGATATGCACCAAGAAAAATATTATGTTTAAATTAAAGACATAATTTATTTCACTACAATATTTTATAGATCCTCAACCGGGAAAATTACACTGAGAAAAAAACCTTTCGACCAATAGCAACAATGCTATAAAATTTTATTTTGTTGAAAGAATAATTTCTGTATTGGTTTAAAAAATATATGTTAAAATATAATAATCTATAATTTAGAATTCGAAGGATAATGTTTTTTAATGAAATATGTAAAATGATTGAGATATAAGATTAATACAATTTTATTTATAAAAATATTAGTTAGTTTAAAATAATTGTTGACATTATTTTAAATAAAATTTTCTTAAATTATTAAATAGTGCTTGCAGTTTTTATAGATGTATACTTTAGACAATGAAATATGCTTCTGAATCAATAGCGCGTGCTTTTGTTATTATAAAAAAAGTAATTATAAAAATGGTAGTCCTACTTATTTAAATTAAATATGTTAGGTATTGTTTTGTTAAAATGATTTATTAAACATTTTGTTCATTGAACATTGGCTATGCCTACTTGAAAAATTAATTTTTTCTCTTACAAGCGGTGATAATTTTCTTAGTTTTGTATATAAGTGCAATAATCAATAGCACATGTTATTGAACTAACAATATTCGAACGATATTGAATATGTCGTTTATTGCGACAAAAAATATGTTATTGATTCAATAGCAATTTTTCTCAGTGTATGGAATACACTGAGAATAACATTAATTGTAATCTGTTGTACTGAGTACCTATAGACTTATTATTATACGTTTTGTAACACAAACTCTTCGTAAAAATACACAGAAGCAAATTACTGAAATGTTCTTTACTTCTTACAAAGTGAACTCTTGGTTAATAAGTTTATTTTATTTTGTTTCATAATTACAAAAAGAATTTCGTTTTTTTATGGTTTTACACATTTCAATATTCCTTAATAAATTTGATTAAATTCGTAGAAATTCATGGATTCTTTGTACTGTTTAAATAAAATTAATTTAGTTAATTTGAAGACAAAATATTAAACTATTATTCAAATAAGACCTAAATTAAAATAACGTTCTATAAATCTACAATCATAAGAATAAAATTTTATTTATTTCTATTTTTTTATTTCCAAAAAATAATATTTCTTTATGGCGCAGTACAAATTTATTTCTTCAAATTAGAACGTTATTTATTCGTTTATTTGCTATTAGTAAATTATACTCTGTTCAAAGAGAGAATGCACTCGGCAAAGGACGATTGGTGTGGTTTTGAATGTAGAAACGCCTTTTTCGTTGAAAAAATTAGTTTGAGTCGTTGTATTAGTCTACTCTTAAGATGTTTATATTAGGAAAACATTTTTTCTTCGGTTTCACATTTAAGAGGGTTTCCATAAACCTTAGCTTAAAGGGTCATAAATAATTAGAAAAATTTTAATAATGTATTTTAAAAATTTTTAACTAATTATTCAGAATCTACAATATCTAACGATTTCAATGATATGTTATTTTTTTCGAAAAAATGAAATTTAAGCATTAATATAAATGTTAAGGATCTATCAACTTTTAAAGTATTCCATTTAACTGTCCCTTAATTACATTAAATTTAATGTATCAGAGACAAACGATATACTGTTTAAATCGTATTAACATAAGAATTTCGAATTTCGCATTCAAATTTTGTAAAATTAATTTGTTAAATTATTAAATTTTTCATCAATTTATTACCATTTGAATGTTCTGTTTAGGGTTTTGGTTTATAAATCACGCTTTTGTTAGGAACAGGCTCATAGGGGAAAGGAATGGTCATATCTTTTTGATGTAGAAGAGTGAAATACGAAATTATCACTGGATATGCATTCAAGAAAAAAGTAGTAAAGCGCCACTTTTAAATTTGTCTCCACCTGGAAAGAAAAAAATCTGCGCGAGCGATGGCATTATCTCTTTGAACAGGGTATAGCTGTCGTGGTCTTTTGACGAACCTTCCCCCCCTTAAACCGTCCACGTGGTATACGGACGACCCATTAAAAAAATATTATTATATTTATTTAGTCAAAATTAAAAGGAATTAAATTTCCATTCATTATTGCAGTTTTTATTAAATTACATAAGCCTATAAAAGAAAGAACAATATGGTCAACATCGCGAAGCATGTAACGTAACAGTCTTTTTCTTTTGTCCGTAACTTTTTAATAACTAGAAATAATTAAATTCGTTTGGATGCATCTTAAAATAAATTTTTTTATCGTTTTTGCTTATGAAAATAAATTTTTTAGAATTTATTATTAAAAAGTTATGAACATTTTAAAAAGACTGTTACGTTACAAAAGTTTCATTTTTGGGAGGGAAAGGTACGATTTTTTTAAAAGACACTATGACAAAAAAATAATAATATAAGATTTAACTTTATTTACAATATAATATCATTAATGTAAATATTATACACTAAATAATTATTAATATTTATTTACCATTGATATCTTAATATTATAATTATAGTATTATTATTTTAAATAATAATAATTAATAATAATACTTTTTATATTATATTATTATATAATTATTATAGTATTTAAGAATAATAACAATAATTTTAAAATAATATAAAAAATTATCTTAATTAATAAATAGTTATTAAATATTAAATAATTATTTATTAATATCTATTTTTTATTTTTTAATAATTATTTATTAATTTAGATAATTTTTTATATTATTTAAAAATGATTAATGAACAATATATTGTTCAGTGCATACGGTAATAAATAAACTGAATATTGTATTATTGTTGATTCAAGCCTTGATTCAAGCTTGAATAAAGATTGGATATTCAAGCTTCTCACACGAAGATTGATCGAGTCTTGAATCGAGCATGGGACGAACATTGGTCTCCAATGTTGAACCAACATTGAGTGACAGTGTTTTAAAGACTGCTTCAACTCTGGATTACCCACGCATGGCGTTCAAGGCTCAATCAAGCTTCAACCCATCGTCAGCATTGGTATTTCGGGCCTGGGTTATCTTTAGAAAAATTAATAAATAAAAATAATTATTTTTATTTTTCTCCGTGCATGTATGAAAAAGTGGGACTAGAATGTTTAAACATTGAAAAAGAGGTTTCTTCTCAGCGGAGCGCTCTAAACCCGGTTTTTAGCTCTGTTTTGGAGAAAATTCATTTTTTCAATGTTTAAACATTCTAGTCCTACTTTTTCATATATATGTCCTGTTAGGAAAAAACCTCAGCTTTCGTTTAAAAAAAAGAAAAATTCGTACCTTTCCCTCCCAAAAATTTATTTTTAATTTTGATTTTTTTGGGTCAAATTTTTTTTTTAAATGCTTATTTTCAATCGAAAAAACATGAAAAAACCTTTCTAAAATGTTGCCAATATTTTATTTTGACAATTAGCAATGCCATAGTGTAAGTTATCTTTTAATGCATAAAAGATTGAAAATTTAAATTTTACTGTTTCAGTATTTTGTCTCGCATTTACATAAAAATAAATTAAAAAATCAAACTAAAATTTATTATTCTTCCTTATTAATACCTTAACAAAAAATATTCTATCAAGAATATTTCACATATGTTAAGCCAGAACAAAAATTATTAAGTACATTAAATGGAAAGAATAATTATTTTCACTACGTTCCAATTCGCGAAACCATAAAAGCTATGTTAAAGGATAAATCATTACCTAATATTTCGTTAGCTTCTAAACTTTCAAACGATGATATTCTTAGAGATTTCACAGATGGTAAAGTTTTTCAGTCAAATAGTTTTTTTCAGAATAATCCTGAATCTAGTAAAATTATTTTATATCAAGATAGTTTCGAGGTTGTGAATCCTTTAGGTTCTGCGAAAGGAAAGCATAAATTACTTGCTGTGTATTTAAGTTTAGGTAATCTTCCAGAACATGTTCGGTCTCACATTGATTCCATTCAATTAGTTGCTTTATGTAGGGAAAAACACTTCGACAAAGAAAAAGTCTACGGTACTATTGTAGAAGAGCTTAAAATTATTGAAGAAAGAGGTATAGAAGTTGAATGTAATAAATGGGTCAAGGGTACAATTTTATTTATTGCTGGTGATAATCTTGGAAATCATGAATTAGGTGGATATTGTAAAAATTTCAGTAGGTTGAAATACTTCTGTAGATATTGTTTAATAGAAAGGACTAACGCCAATAAAATAAATGCAAGAAGTGATGGATTAAATAGCAGTAATTCTGAATTGGAAGAAGATAAAACGGAAAATATAGATGATTCACTTGATTCGAGACAGTCATCTGATACTGAATCAATTATTTCTAATCCAAATCAGTTAGCAGCTGGTGATTCTAGTGATTCTGATTTGAGCGAAATACTTGAACCTTCTGAAGAAAGTGATTCTGATTCGAGCGAAATACTTGAACCTTCTGAAGAAAGTGTAGAAGATTTAGAGGATCACTATTTTTTTAAAACTTACAAGAAAAGAACCGTCGAAACGTATAAGGAAGCACTAACACATATATCTACAGGGAAAAATTACCAGGGTGTAAAATTTGATTCGGTATTCAACAAACTTAAACATTATCATGTTTGTATGCCTGGTCTATGTCCATGTAGTGGTCATGATTTACTGAAAGGTGTTGTAGCTGTTGATGTTGCAATTTTTACGAGATATTTTGTGGATCAAGTATGATTTACATATGAAGATCTGAATTACAGAATCGAAACTTTCAAATATTCAACATCAGATCGTAGGGACAAACCAGAGAAATTAAAGGAAAATTGTTTACGATTGTCAGGTTGTGCCTGGCAAAATTGGACTTTTTTAAGACTTTATGCACTCTTAATTGGAAATAAAATACAAAATTTTGACGATGAAGTTTGGCTCTGTCTTTTAAAATTATTAGAAATAGTAGAAATAATCTTTGCTCAAGAAATTCACAAAAGTTATATTACATATCTGCAGGTTATTATAAATGAATATTTGCATTCAAGAATAACTTTATTTCCAAATCATAATTTATTACCTAAACATCATTATATTTCCCATTACCCAAAACTGATCAAGGAATTCGGTCCTCTTTTTCGCGTATGGACACTTCGATTTGAAAGCAAACATACCTTCTTTAAAAAATGCATTAGAAATCTTAGAAATTTCAAAAATATCACTTTTTCTCTTTCTGAAAAACATGAACTATTCCAAAGCTTGTAAAGAAAAGGTGCAGGTTTGCGACAATTACAACGTATCACAGATGAAAGACAGTTACAAACCAATTTATATTGTCCGAATATACAAAAGGCAATTTTCGAAAAAGATATTGTCAATAATACATTAGAATGCAGTTCTGCTGTCATTAAAGGGACAAATTACAAAAAAGGTGACGTAGTTGTTGTTAGACAGGAGCATTACCAATTTCATACAGAATTCGGAAAAATTTGTTTAATATTATTCGACTCTCAGGAGAGAATATCTTTTGTGTTAGAAATGATAGAAACAATTTTTAACCCAAATCTTAGAGTCTACGAATTGCATTCAATTTTACATTACGAATGTGTATTTGCAGAGGAACTATTTTCTTATGAACCACTTCATATTTATTATACAAATAATATTAGGCAGGTGCGTTTAAAGCACGGATTAGTAAAAAAATATTTAAAAAATGTACAAATTTTTACTGTTTATTTGACCATTTCATGCAGATAGAAATTTCTCAAAGTAGTAAGTATGCCTCATAAAAGCAAAAAACGAATGACGATCTTAGACATAATTCTATATACTTTTTCTTTCTCTAACAAAATGATTCTCATTCTAGGAATAAACATGCCCCTTTTTACGATTATGGATTCAATGAGAAAAAAGAAATTTCTTATTTCTGGTGATACAATCATTAATATTATTATAAAAGCATCTGAAAAAATGAATTTGCCTTCCCTAGAGTATAAGGTAATAATTATGTAATATTATTTCAATTTATGTTTTCCTGTATCTTTATCCAAATTATGTAATAAATTTTTTAGCTAGTTCTGGAACAAAATAGAGCTGTTATGGATGAAGATGAATTTCTTTCTGTATTGCCTGTTTTAACCGATATTTTAATTCTCGGAAAGGAAGAAGAATGGCAATCAAGAGAAGAAATAGTAATTAAAAATAAATCTCTTACCCATACTGTACAAGATAGTTATAATGCAGAATCTGTAGAAGAACGAACACCAGTTAGGACAGAAGGTAAATATAGAAGGATAATATTAAATGTAATAATTGGCACAATATTGAATTTCATTTCTAAACATGTAAATGATGCATATTTTGCTTCCCTTACAGTCATAAATGCCACTGCTGTTTACGAGAGACGAAGTCCATTTTCTTTTCCTTGGAACAATCTTCCTGATTCTATGAAAGAGAAGTTAGAATTGGGAAAAACACTGTCCGATAAAGAGTGTAGAGATTTAAGGAAAATTTTAGGTATTCACATGGTGGGTACATTAAAAGATTTTGGAAGAACTACTGTTAGTTCTTTAGTTGACATATTTGTTAACAAATATCCACAAGCCTTACAAATAATCGATGATGATAGAGAAAAGTTAAGTGATGGAAGGGACGCTTTTGTAATAAGGCTGTATGACCTTATAAACTATAAAAAACCATCTAACGAAAAAAGTTCAAGAAAAAAAAGAGCTGATACAACTATTGATCAGCACGAAAGTGATACTCAAAGTCACATAGAAAATGTTGTACATGATGAGTACGGCTGTGTTGCCTACCAAAGTCCACTGCCAATTAATGAAACAAAAATGACACAGGAAGAAAAAAGGTTAGAACTTGAAGAAAAAAGAAAAATTTGGATAAATTGAAATAAAGATGAAACTATTAAAAAAGAAATTGCTTCATTAATGGACATTACTTATGCTACTCAACGAACAAGCATTATAAATAGACATTTTATAAGCGAGGTTTTGGAAAAATGGCCTTGTCTAGAAGATGTAACATTTTTTGTTCATCATGCATCAACTTTGTTTGGAAAAAATTCACAAGACTTTTGGAGTAATAAAGTAGCAAGTAAAGGACTTGAGTTATTTTATTTCTTTCAGTCTAAAGTGTCGAGAAAATGTCAACTGTCGAAAAAGAGATAAGAAGTTAGAATGAAATAAAGAATATTATCAACGAGGCTCTTACTCACGGTGGTCTTGAAACAAAATAAAGTTTTTCTACGTCACCAAAATAAATTATTTGTACAAACTTTTAAAGCGTCATCTGAAGATTCAAAATCAATAAATATTGAAATCCTAGCTGCTCGTTTAGCGTTTTTTCAACCAATACTATTTTGACTTGAGGTGTACTTGCGTTTGCGAAGGCAAAAAATTGACCCCTCTTTCATGTTTTTTCGCAATCATAATATTTAAAAGATTAAAAACTGTTTTTGCACCTTAAAATACAATATTAAAACTACAAAAAAAATTGTTTCGCTTCTCAACTATTATTTACGATTCGCAGAGGGCGCCAAAGTATGGAAATCTCTAATTCGTAAGATTTTGCGGTGCTCTCGATAGAGCCTCTCCTGACAGTCTGAAATAAAAAAACATAAAATTTATTTCTTAGTACACATAAATTCCTAGTGGACGTATGTAATGGAATTTAAAAAAACGAAAATGTCGTCATTTATTAGAGATCGCCATACTTTTGCGCCCTCTACGAATCGTAAATAATAGTTGAAAACCGATACAACTGTTACTTTTTGTAGTTTAAATATCGTATTTTAAGGTGCAAATAACGTTTTTAATCTTTTAAATATAATTACTGTATAAGAACAGTAAAGTAAGGTTTCTTACTTTGGATGGACCATCATAAAATTGTTTTTACAACTTTAAGGGCCAATTTTGACCTGACCATTGGCCCAACTGTAGCTGATGGGCGGGCCGTCGATCAAATATTCGCTTTTGTCACGGTGGTATTCACGGTTAGCCTAACTTTGGGAGAAACATTCAACCAAAGTCGGACAGTCTTTGGGTGCCACAGTTGGCTCGACGTTCCAACTGTGGCGGCGGCCGAAATTCGCACCTGGGTATATATATATTTATATCTGTATGTATGTGTGACATCATTTAGGGTATAT
This sequence comes from Leptopilina myrica (nomen nudum), assembly GCA_032872475.1. Taxonomy (NCBI): domain Eukaryota; kingdom Metazoa; phylum Arthropoda; class Insecta; order Hymenoptera; family Figitidae; genus Leptopilina; species Leptopilina myrica (nomen nudum). The sequence goes on from CM065461.1 coordinate 8,218,081, forward strand.
AATTGTCGTTTGATTACGTAAAGTTTAATCGCAATGTCACATTCATTTTTTCACAAATTATGAAAAGAATAATTACCGATTGGTAAATAATTACCGACGATAATTCTGGCTTAGGACTTTTTTGGAGTAAGCAGGTGATTCTATTCATCGACATATTTTGGAAACTTGGAAAAGTTATAAAGTTAACGATTTAAATCATCCTGCATACCTAGAAAAATTGGAAAGTGCTGTTACACAATTTTCTTCCCTGAATATTTGAATTATGTTTTATAAATATACATTGAATGAAGGGTATATTGTGTATTCTTGTACCAGCAGTTTTATCACATTAAAAAGTATAAATTGTTCAATCATATAAATTTATAACTATTTTATTAACAAAATACTACTCTTATTTGCGACCAGTTGTTCTTTATTAACTTTTAAATGCACGCACTATTGCTAATTTTTTAATTTTTTTATATAACAAATTATAAAATCTAACTCTAATTAGATTGATTTATTAATTTACTAATACGTAAAGAAAATAATTTTAGAAACTAAAAAATTTTTTAAAATGAAAATCATATTTTTTTTAAAAACGCTAGGACGAGCAGCTGGGATTTCAATATTTATTGATTTTGAATCTTGAGATAACGCTTTAAAAGATTGTACAAATGATTTTTTTTGGCGACGTAGAAAAACTTTATTTTGCTTCAAGACCACCGTGTACTACATGTAAGAATAAGTGCAATGAGGCGCCAAAACTAATAGCCATATTCATTTTGCTCCCTCTATATTTTTTGGAAAATGAAAAAGAAATCTTTCTTCTTGTGCCTGTAAGAGCTTTAAAATATTAATTTTTTTTACTATTTGCAACAAAACGAATTAACTGATTATAATTTATTATTTCTTAGGATACTACAAATACAGAAACAATGCAATTTTTTGGAGAATCTAATAGGCCATTGTTGATCATTAAAGTTCGAATTTTCGTTTATTTCAGGAAAATCTGCATTTGACGAAGAAGCTAAATATGAAGTTTTTGTATCAGGGAAAAAGGTTATAGAAGCTCAAAATACATTACAAGGATTCTTTTGTCTCTTTCTATCTTACTAGGTATATGGATATACATACAGCAAAAACAGTAAAAAGACGTTTGAATTTATACAAAGGTAAATATTTAATTTTACAATAATGTTTAGATTAAATTAATTTGTAACTCAACACGGGAAATAAATTTTTTGCTTTAAAAACGCTTTAAATCTTTATTATAATAAGTAAAATTTTAAATTCCAATAAATATTATTAAAATGTTTCATTCTTTTAGAGTCTTTCAAAAAATAAACCCATCTAAAGGACACAAAAGGGAGTAAAATGCAAAAAAGAAGTATTCACACTATAAATCCTCAAGTGAAAAAATTAATGGACAGAATAGGATGCTTTTTAGGAGAATAAGATTTTAGGAAAACTAATATACCATAGCCGAGAAGCAATACAATTTTTTTGAATAATTTTAATATACAAAATTAGTTTTTGATGTTATATATTATTATTGTCAATACGTAATTCAAATTTTCAATAATAAATGTATGAAACTACAATTGAGCTTATTTATTAAAAACTAATTCAAACATTCGAACAAAATGCCAATGAAGTACTAAAATAATATGTGAAAATTAATTTGGTAACATAATTGTATAGAACAATTTTAACAAAAAAACCCAACTCTATAAATTTAAAAGCGTAAATTTTTTCACCAATTTGTATTAGCAAAACTTTTTATCCATTCACATTTGGAGAGTACATGTCTTAAACTTTTTTGGACAAGTACATGGTAAAATTACAATCAAAAATGTAAATAATATCAAATATACAAATTCTAATGTTTTTATACAAATATATGAGAAAA